>JARHVA010000140.1:3295000-3810000 GCA_037957365.1 Torreya grandis
TTGAACTGCTTAAATAATGGGTTTAACTGGAGATACATTTATCCTCACAACATATAATTTGGAAAGCTATAAAGTAGTGAAAATTTTACTTGCCTCATTGTTGTCCACATATTTTTTCAAATCATGATACTTTATTTAAACATTATTTTGATATATAGTATCATATGTTCTACTTATTTTGTGATTAGTGTAATATAAATAATGTAAAACTAGGGATATTTAAATTGTATAAAGTATAGCAATAATACCATAACATGAATTGAGACATGAAATGATTGATATTGCACTTAAATTATTTATAATTTACACATTACTATATATATATATATATATATATATATATATATATATATATATATATATATATATATATATATATATATATATATATATATATATATATATATATATATATATATATATATATATATATATATATATATATATATATACTTATCTTAATCTAGTATTTTGTTTCTCATTGTGTTCATCACTATATCTTAACATACTTAGTGTCTACTCTTTAATCAATTAAATCATAAAATAGGAGATCAAATCCTATGTTATTGTTACTGCTAAAACTAAACCCTTATGGTGACCAGTATCATTTAGGCTTTATTTCCATTAATTTTATTGATTGTGCAAGTATGTGACACATCATAACCTTATGCCTAAACTTATAGGTTTTTCTAGTGTGTTTAATAACCATTGATATTTATTTTTATCACTATTTTCTTACTCCTTACTTTAAAAACCTAATTCCCATTTTGACAACAAGATGACCCTTAAAAAGTGGTTAGTCTACTATTTTGGCCAATCCAAACCAATCCTTGATGAGTGATAGAACAATACTTACATTGAAATACTCTAAGGAGGCATAAAACCACATGCATTTTTCCCAATTATATGTGAGTGTGCAACATCATGATCAATATGGAATGCAATGAAACATTTGGATTTTGACACTTGGCACCATGAAACTTTGGCATACATTTGTTTTCAAACTTAGCTCTATGGTTCCTCTTTTGAGAGATATTTAAATATTTATTCATTATAATAATAAATTGAGATATTTTTAATTGATTTATCAAGTTTTTTTAGGATGTGCCAAGATGGGTATAACCTTAGGATTTATTTATAGTTATAGGTGACTATTTGATATTTCATATTATAGCTAACGCATGAAACATGTCTAAGATGACCTAATGGATACTTTCCAATTTTAAAACATAGACATTAAGTCTTCATGGACACTATTTATTTTGGAATATACATACAATAAAAGGTAATTATATAACTATTTTTAGTACAATCAAAGGAGTGGAAATCAATGATATTAGATTTCGAGATAGTTGGCCTAGAATTATAGAAGGTTCTTGCATAGACTATGGTGATTATAAATATTTTTAGTTGGTAAATTTGGTTAGATAATACAATATGTGGTTAGATATATAGGGGGAAATGTGCACAAGGGTCAAATTCATTCATAATTTTTGCATTTGTAGGATAGAATGACCAATGTAACAATCTTGTTTCTCTTTATAGACTAAGATATAAACCAAAGATCATAGCATAGATTCTATGTATAATTTTATGGTATGGAAATAATACTTATGGTGGGATTATATATAATACATGGTAATCCAAACTTAATATTAAAGTTATAGGGTTCAAAAGCCTATGCTTAAGATATGGGTTATGGTTATAACTACATCCAAGATAAATCAATGATATAAAAATGGTAACAAAGGGGGTATCAAGGATACAATAAGGAAAAAATGAAATAAAATAATAAATAAGGACAACCTATATCCAAGATATAAAATAACACTAAACTAGACAAAAGGTAAATGGTGTGATTGTGTATTTTAATTATATTCTATTTAGCCTAAGGTGGTAATGGAAAACCTCAAAACCATATAGTATACTAACTTATTCAATATCAGAAGAACTAAACAATCATAAAAATATATATGTTACTCTAATAATAAACAAAGCATATATATCTAATTAGTAAATAAAATCAATAGAATAATGATAAATAAACCTACCTTTGGGTTGATTTGTCATCACAACAATATCCACCTTGGATCTAGTGGAAATTTTCAAGAGATGTAGTATGAAGACCTCAAATGGAAATAATAAGACCTATATTTGCTTGGTTAAGAACTTCAAATACTATGGGACACCTCCTTGGGACAACTCCTCATATTGACTTCAAATACCTTGAGAAATAATCAACTTCCAAAAATAATACTTTAGTCTCTAACTCCTTTAATAATTAAGGGAAGAAATGTGAGCTAAATAAGAGGGATAGGTTTTTGTATTTGGGAATGATAAATATAACCCATATATATGGATATAAACCCAAAAATACCTTAAAATTTTGATTCAATGGTATCATCCAAGGTGGTATAGTTAATTGGGATGTTGAAAAACTCATAAATGTAGTGGCAAGGATGATATAGTTTGGAAGATATGGACAAAATTAAAACTATATTGGTTAGGCCATAAAAGGTACAGTTAAACAAGCATAAAACAAACTATATGAACTAGGCCAATAAATTAGGAATATAGGGTGAATGGAAAAAATAGACGTAATGGGATAGAGAAGGAAAAAAGAAAGAGACTTAAAGGATGTCAGACTAATAGTAGGAAAGGTATGATAGAATAGTATGTAAACATATCCCACAAGTTAAAATGATTCAAACCCACCCCTTTCACAATGTACTCCTTAGGACATGCATTATTATGTAGATTGATATGTCAATGATTCTTGCAAGATAAATCATCAATAAAGTGAACAAGGTGAAAATATAAAGTTTACGTATGTTCCCCAACCAAATCTCATCAACTTTCATAATAATGTAATGTGGGGTTTTACTTTGTGTAATATTCATAGCAACATGAAAGCATAAAATAAATGTTAAAATAACTATTGATGAAGGTAATAACTGAATGTAACATAGACATACCTTGACTTAAATTTTTATATAAATTATGAATGAAAATACCATATTATCAATAGTGGAAAGTATATAAAATAAATTTTAAAACCCAAAAGATAAAAGGCTAAAAATGGATAAAACTAATGTGCATATATGTAAGATAGTCAATAAATAGAATTAAATGAATAACTCTCAAGATATTATTTTGAAACCTATAAATTTTAGAAAGGTAAGAATGCCTAGGTAAAATTAGAACCAAAATATCCAAAGAATCAAAATCATAAAATTTGAAATTAGAAATGCATCACCATATAGAAGATATGAGAGATTTATAAAAAAACATGCATAAGAGGGAATAATTAAGGAGTGAAAATAGGGTGTAACCAAGTTAAAAACATGGTATTTATAGGAAACATGACACTCAAATATGTTTGGTAATACTACAAGCTTTCAACATCAATGGCCTTAGATAACTCAATCTAGTAAGCATAAGCTTGGGATAACTAGTGAAGTATTAAGATCATCCCATTAAGGCTATTATTAATTAAAAATAAAATGATCCTACCTTCCCAAAATGTGCTTCCCACTCCATAAGATCCATTATAAATCTGTCAGTCTACTTTGAGGATTAGGTACAACCATGAAAAAGTAGTATGAACCAAAATGAAATATAGATGATAGAAATCCTACTCCACTCTACTGGCCTAACACACCCTAATGGACTTCAATTATATCATGAGGCCAATTTTGGAGTTTTATATTTTAATAGAATAGGGTGTGTGAAAATAATAATATCACATCTTTTTGTGTGACCCAACTTCTAATATTTTGTCTCTTTTCATTTTTATTCTGATATTATGGTTTTTGAATAACTTGGATTTTTATATTTTACTCCTCCAGATGGATTTTGAATACCAACCATTGGTGATAAATAAAATATATCTTATACTTAAATTCTAAAGAATAGGACCTAGAGAGCAATATGCATAAATACTCTTAGATTTGCACTTTAGAAAAAGAGTGCAATCCTAAAAATAAACTTGATGATCCCAAATGGAGGTAAAAAAAAGGGAGATCATGGAAATTAGCATATAAATATTGGGTTTCCATAATCATATAAAAATGTAAAAATGAAAATGATACAATGAAATCTATATTGAGGTTGCATCATAAACTATAGTAAAACATGGATGAGAGACATGTAGATAAAATTCAAGAGTTTTACCATAAGAGAATGTAATGAACTCTAAGTGGAAAATAGATACTCTTGATCATTTCCTTATATTTATAATAAGACACTTATATAAGTCTATTGATTGGTATTTTGACACAAGCTAATAATTAGGTGAAGGGGTTGTTAATCCCTACGTCTCCTAAAAGGAAGAAGTTCCCATGGAGAAAATGCTTCCCCAAGGTCTATAATTACCAGGTCTTGGTATAATGTTTTTCCCTAATTTGGATAATGTGGAACATTCCTTTAAGGGGCCTATTTTAATGAATTGAGGGGGTATTTCACCTTGGATAAGACATTTATTGAAGGAATTCACACTTTTCTATTAGTGCAGGGTTAGGTTTAAATAGAAATCAAACTTTCTAATATTTCCATGTAAAGAGAACGGTTGATTTCTTTATTGAGGCTAACCCTATAGTTACTAATATAAAAGTGTGAAACCCTTTAATAAATGTCTTAGCCAAGGTGAATTACCCCCAAATTTCATTAAAATATGCCCCTTAAAGGAATGGTCCACATCAACCAACTTAGTGAAGACCAATATACCAAGACCAGGCAATTCTAGACCTTTAGGAAGAATTTTCCTCTACATGAGGTTCTTCCTTTTGGGAGAGGCTAGGATTAACAACCATTTCACTTAATTATTGGCTTATGTCAAAAGACCAATAAACATGTTTTGGTACTAGGAGGAAAATAAACCATGAAGGTTCACTTCCAAATTTTATATTAAGGCATTGTTAGAAAACTTTGATTCCATTAAGATAAATGGCCTCTTAAGCTAGAGGGTAAAAAGATAAACACCTGATCCAAATATGGTGGGAATAACTTTGAGTTCTTAGAGGTCACTATTGACCAAATTTACCTTTGTTCAAGTTTGATTCAACCCCTACTTTATAAACTTTTTATAAGTTTATCCATGTCCTATATGGGTTTCATTTTTGATCTAGATGTTCACTTATCCCTAGCCTAGCCTTGGTCCAAAGTTTAGCCCTTTGTACTAGTCAAGTCAATAAAAGTCAACCATATTCAAATAGGGTCAAAACTATTCAAAGGCATAAAATATGTTTTTCTATTTCTAATATGGTTTTTAATATGATTTAGGATCTTTTTAAGTCATAAAATTGCATTTACCATATTCAATATGTAAAAAAATGCCTTGTGGGCCCACTTTTGAGCTAAGAAAGAGGACTTGTATGGATGGATAAAGTGATTAACTTGTCACAAAGCTATGGTTAACATGGGAGAGGTTATAAAATGTCAGATTCAGGTGTGTGATAGTCTAAGATTTAGTTATAGTCAAAAAATGGGAGTTTCTCCGTGTTTCTAAGCCTTTTTGGGCACTTGTACTGTCCTTATGATCTATTCTCCAAATAAAAACATAGAAATGGTGTATATTCACCTCACCACACTAATTTACACATTTTAATTTCAATGAGAATACAAAAATATGCATCTTCAACTCATTTTTCTTCCATTTCCTCTTGGCATACAAAAGAAGGTTAACTTCAAGCACTTGGCAAGAAAGTACAGGTGGAGTTGGGAGGAGTGCTTCTATAGGTGGATATTAATTTGAATACAATTAATATTCATAATATTAGTTTATTTTTTGGTACCTCTTCCTTTATTAATAATGGTTAACAATCCAGGCAACCTTTTATATAATTGCATTCAAGAGGGGTATATTTATGCATCTATTTAAGATTTTCAGAGGTCCATGGAGCTATGTGATCTTGATGGGGTTTTTTTATGCTAGAATAAATCTCTATCCATGATATTACAAACATCTAACACTTCACTTCTCATTTATTATAAGGAGATTTTAAATGGTGCTTGTTTCTTGAAGTTACAAAGATGGGTGAAGGACCTATGTTTTTTCAATGTATGGGGAGATTCATGGTGGTGATAATTTGATTGAAGTTAATGTTTTAAAAGGCCTTTAATTTAATCACCTTGTGATAATTCCAACTAGTACTCTTCCAAGGCCAAACCACTCATTTTCCTCTTGTTTGTAGCTTTGTCGCCTTCAGGCAGTTTGTGCTTGGTTTAAGAGGTCATACAGAGGTGAGAGATATTAGAGTACATGGTGGAATAATTTTTTAGCCCCAAAATTACACAATAATCATGATTTTAATTCCATTAATACCTATGATGATATACAATTTTTCAATTTAAGAAAGGTCATCTCCATTTTGGGCTCTCAATCCCCCAACGTGGAAAATAGAGGTTCTAAAGTTTTTATGGATTAATCTTTACCATGGTGGAGGAATTTTTCATCACTTTTTTTATTTTTTCCTTAATACCTGTTCACGTAGAGAAACTATGTCAATTTTTGGATCCAAATGGTAATTGTAAGGTGAACTTTGAACTCCTCCAAGTTGTCAAGAAACCCACTAAAAGTTAACAATGATATCTACATGATTCTTAAGGACTGTTCACCCTACAATGCATTTGGAAAGTCCTAGACCTACTCTTTCAATGAGAAACAATTCCAAATAATTAAATAATGATTCATAAGCATTTATGTCATGAATAAGAATAATATTGCATGAAATGACCTTTTGAGCCTATCCCATATCCGTACAAAGGGTAGTGTATATAATGAAGGCAATGTTTCAATGAGTGGCATAAAGATATGGTGTTAAGGGTTATTAAGAAGGAACTACATCCTAGTGTGAACACTATAAAGATAAATTAAATCTCAATAAGCCCTATACAAACATAACATGCTCCAAATGACTCTTGAATAACCTACAATCTTGGATTATGCACCTATAGCCAAAAGTATTGGTAAATTGGTCTCGATCAAGAATAAGGTGGTCTTTTATGATCAAATAAAGCATAAAATTGGGTGTAATGATGAAATATGATGTTAGGAAAACAATTAAGTGGTTTTATACACTTTTTAGGTTAAATACCTACCTTGAAAACTGACAGGTAGGGCAAAGTATCCACTTACAGTCCTACATGAAAGTGTGAACACAATCAAGTCATGGGAGCATATAAGGATCTTGATGAATTTAGAAAGGAATATTTAAGGTTTAATTCTCTTAAATGGATCAAATTACCCTTATAAAATTCATTACCATGATCCTTAACCAAGCCTAATGTGCTCATTAAGGTTGTCTTAGTTTTACAGATAGTGACAAGAGTGAAAGGGGAAGGATTGAAATGCCAAGTATGGAGAAAAGAAGGATGAGAAGGTTAAAAAAATTAAATATGTTTAATTATCATAAAATTAATTTTTCCTCATGCTTTAAATAGTTACCACATGCCCAAAGACCTTTTCACTTATACAAAGTATGTCTCAATTTGTACAGGTAGGTTAGAAGACCCTTGGCTCAAAGGGGAAATAAGTGTTTTCACTAACAAGAGGTGTATAAGATAGTTAAAAAAGATAAATGAGATTTAAATTAGGATTATAAACATGTTTTATCAAAATATGAGTATGAAATTTTTGTGGATGTAGAAGCTAATGCGAGATTTGAGCAAAAACATGCAAAAAATAGGGTTTTTTACCCTTTTTTTGGGAAGATTAAGATGGTTAGACCCCATAACCATGGAATAAAACAAAAAAAATTGGTAAATTTTTAATTAGAAAAAAATTTATCTCAAAAAATATTCAATTTTCCCATAAAAATAGTTCTAATACTCTTTGTTTTGTCTCAGAGTAGGGGTAGTCTCTTCATGCATAAGAATGATAGTTTTTGGGAAAAGTGTTAGACAGTGAACCAAATGTCAATATAATAATTTTTAAAGATTTAAATAGTTTGGGAAAACATGGGATAGTATATTAAACCATAATATAAGTTTTTTATTCTAATGAGATGGTCTAGACAAGAAGGTCTATAGGCATACCTAGTAGGAAAACATGCAAACCCAACCATAAACGAGATGTCATTCCAAGTTATAACCTTATATAATAACTATAATGATTTTTATGATTTATATTGGAGTATATATGATGTTTTCATGATGTAGGAATACATTTAAAGTGCAAATTATTATATTTTATTTCATAAAGTGCAAACAGGCATGTTGGCAAGGCATAGGTCTTGCCCTAAAATAGGGGTCATCTCCATTTTAGGCTCTTGGTAAGATATAAATATGATTTTAAAATGTTTACAGGTCAGATAAATATGTTAGGAATATTTTTTTGATAAGGAAACTCCACAGGAAGCCATTTATAACCCCAAACATACTGAAACCCTCACATGAAGTATGAAAGTAATTCAAAGGTCAACTTCCATCACTCATATATTACATGAATTTTTTCATGGAACCATAAAATATTTGTATAAGTTATATAAGGTCCTTTAATATCACTTGGTGTAATTTAAATTTTTTTTCAATATTTGACCTTTATGAACAAAGGTTAAGAGTCCAGGCCACTCAAAACCCTTACAGCGACCTGATTGAGGAGATGAAGCATTTTGAGCATACAAATGCAAGTGAATGGAAATTAAACAAAATATATTATGTAAAATACTCTCTGGATATTCTACACATTTGATTCATTTGTATGGAGGTGTATGAAATAGGCTAAAATAGGGCTTATTTTGACCATTTTGTGTGGTGTGCAGGCTATAGGAGGAGTTAGAAGATGAAAAAAAATTGGGATGAATTTATAAAATTTAAATAACTCCAAAAATTCATTTAATATCATTATTAAGCCCTTAATTACCCCAATAAATTTCTTAATTTCATCTAGTCTAGTGAACTAGCTAGTGAACACATAGGGAAAGAGGCGAAAAGTAACTAGGGCAGCCTTTTAAAGGCTTTTTCTTGAAAATTATGATAGGATAACCTTTGAAAAGTTTCATTACATATTTTTCATGGATAATTTTAGAAAATTTGGATTTTTTGAATGTCAAGTGTAGAAGGTGAATGGAAAAGAGCCATTTTGAAACTACCAAGGATGATTTTCCATGTCCACGAGAATAGGGATGGTCAAGGATCAATCCAATGAATGTGGGGAATTTTTTTTAATCCATATTTCTTATACCAACCATAATACCTAACCATATGTAGATATAAGGTAGTTTTGGAAGGTAAATCATGATTCTAGTTTCCTATGCTAGAATTACAAGTTTTGTACCACTTTTCACCATTTATATGACTTGTTTTGGACAAGTTGACCTCTATGACATGTAATATATCACCCCACATCTCTTAATTATGCAAATTTAACGAATTATTTCAAGGTGACACATGTACAAGTGACCCTTGGACTTCCTTTGCTTTCTCCTCCTCTCAAAAGCTATAAATATACATTCTCTTGTTTTTTTTTGTAGCCTTTGTTGGTTGATGGGGAAACTCTTGAAAATTTTGTATTCTAAATATTCTTTAAGAAATATAAAATTGGTTTTCCATTCAAATATTTTAATATTGATTATAGGTTTGAATCTTGTTTGATAATGTCTAGTGAAAGAGTTACTTTTTTAGCATGTTAAGCTATGGTCACTTACCAATGTGCAAAAGGGATGTTTTTGTAGGTCTTTGTTAGTATTCTTTACTAATTGTATGAGTGTTTTATAATTGGTATATGCTATATTATTTTTGTGGAATCATTCATCACCCTCCTAAGTTTCAATTAGCTTCTTGAATCTAACTCATGAAATATTGACGTGACAATACCTTTTATGCTGTGAGTTTGTATGAAACATCCTTGTTTATCTTTAAGTAGTGGATTTTAAGTCAAGAAGGAGGATAATATATATTGGTGCATCACCATATTTGGTTTAAATATTTGATTTTTATAATCCATTTTCATTTACAATTGATAAGTTCTTAATAGTTTCAAAGAGTGCATCAAGGGGAGCTAGCCCCTCTTCTAGAGATTTATTTCTCAACATTGTCACCCATAGTAAGAGAAATGTCTCCATGGTGCCACTTGGATGAGGAGAATTAGGCATATCCTTATGGGTTAAAATTCAAGTGTCAATAGTTACTAATCATAGCATGTTAAAATAAAAATTTAACAAAGGAAAATTTAAAGTTAAGCATATCCAATCAGCTGGTAATTCACCAATAACCATGACTACTCCTTTAGTCATACCATTCATACCTACCCAACATAAACTAATGATTGTTAATATTTCATGGCTTGGTGGAGGAGAATGCCATATGAATGTTCTAGGTCCTTCTCATGACTTTTTATAGAATCTTGACAAGTTATTCGTAAAGTACACACCCAATGGGATTCAAACAATTGAGAAGAATATTTAGGCATTTGAATATGCCTTGATCCAAACACAAATGTAAAATTAATAAATGGATCACCACTTATTTCCTTACTCATTTGAAGAGGTTGATTACACTTGGTGTATACACATAATATTTTCAAATTTTATCAGTTATTAATGTTTTTTCTCTTGTAGGAACCTATCAAATCTCAATCTCTCTAAGTGAATGCCTTAAGCAGTGCACCAAGAAAGGGGTGGGAATACCATTGGTGCATCATAAGATTATTTTCCCTTTACTACTGCTTTATATCTACACAACCATATCCTAAAACATTCCCCTAAGCTTTTCTTCCTCTTTTGCACCATCTTCTAGTCATTTTCCACTTTCATTATCCCTTCCTTAGCCTAAAACCCTTTCAAATAGTCTATGTTACACTATCATCCCCATCAAACCTATAATATAATTGATAAAACTCATTTAGGTTTTAGGTCCACCCCTTGATGACCTATACCAAGACCTAATTTATTTTTGTCAATACTGATACAGAGTTGATTGGGTCAACCTTGTCAGTTAAACTATCAAAAAATTATAGGGTTAGATTCAGTTATATATACACATTCATTTTATTATTTATTTATAAAGATAAGAAGAAAAATTTTACATTTTACATCTACTTAGCCACCATTTTACTTGAGGATCATAGCTTAATATTTCAATGCTTTCTTTGAAGATATAGATCTTATCTTATGGAGAAGTCTTTTGGATGCATAGATAGGTTGTTTAGCCTAGAGAAGATTTATCCTTGTTATCCTTACATACCAAAACAACCTCTTCTGAAGCACCTTGTCCAAGGGAGATATTTAGTCTTGATGGGTTTGTCTTAAAAGGTAAGTGTTCCTAACTTTATTCCTCTTTTATAAGAGAAGATAGATTTGCATTTGTACTTCTCTCCCATGCATTAGGATTTCATATGCATTGATGTGATTATATATATTCTATGCATTTTTTATTTTTTATGTTTATTAACACCACTTTGTGCCATAATATTTGGTGAGCACTAGATTAGATTTTACTTTGATTTTTCCATTATACTTTAGTGAATATGAAAACATAGGACCTAGTTAGGGTTATTGGATAGTTTTTCTTGAATGGAGGCTTTAGAAGCCTCCCTAGTGATTTTATTATGGTAAGAAATACCTTGGCTAGGTATAGTAGATCCATCTTGTTCATGAACTTTAATATCTAATGTATCAACAATCAAAATTCTAAGTAGGATTTATCTTCTTTGAGTAAGATTGATTTATAAATTAATTGCATTTCCCTTAACATACATTTTGGTAAACCTATTGTGAATCTAAACCTTCCAAGTTTTCTTTCATGCCATAATTTTTTTCATCATATTATATTTTTAGTATTGTATTGAACTAGTTGGTATAGTTCTAAATTTCTTTATGCAAGTTTAACACATAATCACTTCAAAATGACTTTGTTTTATTTATGTAGGCCTTCACCAATTATAGGTTACTAGATCAAATAGTTTGGCATAGTATTATTTTTCATTTATATATTGTCATACATTGTTAAACCATTCAATTATATCTACAAATAGGTCTACAAACATAGTCGAATAGGTTGACTCTATTTGACATTTCTTCTTCAACATACAATGTTTTGTAAGCTTAGATTTTAAAGCAATATTAGAACATATAACATTAAAATTTTGAATCTAAAATGTCTTAAATCCCATCAATGTTCCTTCCTTTATCTCTTTGTCATTTTATTTATTTTTCAATACTATTTTTCATAATTTTGTAGTCCATAAAACAATAACCCTATAGTTAACTGGGTCAACTTGGTCAACACAAACTTCTATAGTCTATCTTCTATCTACAAGACATAGTCAACCTATTCAACTATGTTCTTATAGACCTCACTTTTATATAATAGTAATGAACTAGTCAACTTTGTTCTATAATATTTGTAAATAGTGTGACTTGAATCAACTTTGTATTATTATCAATCAATGAATTAACCTCTATTTACTAGTAATTAATTCACGTTTCCTTTACAATTATTTACATGATTAAAATAACTAAAATAGATTAAATCATTGGTTTTCAAAATTACCATTTTAATTTTATAAATTTTATCTTTTGCACACACTACCAAATCACTTTACATTTAAAAAATATTAAAAATTTGTATTCCCAAGGCCTGCCTACTTGGATTTCATCACCAAGGGGGAGGTCAACTTAGTTTTTTAGCCAAGTATAAACACATGGTTGATCATATATATTGGCAAAGCACCTGACACCCTTATCACTATAAAATTATGAAGTGAGGGTGTAGGCCCAAATACCAAGACATTAACATCACCAATATATATCCTTTTCATCCCAATCATCCTAAAACCAACCGTAGATTACTTTATAGTTCCCTATTTTAGTTAACTTCCCTATCACATTAAAATTAAACTTTATAACTAAAATAACACTTAGGATGACCAACTAGTTAGAATTTATATTTTAGTTGTTGTTTGTTCCTTGATCATTGTGTCTTGTATTCAAAAAAAATCATTGGATAGAATTGGTGCAAGGTTTGTGTTGTGTTCCAATTGGATCAATCACATTGGTCAAATTATTTTTGTGTTTGTTTTCATTTTGTTTCAAATTTATCTTGAAAAAATTTCCCTTGTTTTATAACACTATCATTTTTGTTAATATAATATATTTGATACTATTTAGACTTCCTCCCTATAATATATAGTTGACCTACATGACTGTGTGTCCTTATCTCCCTATTCAATCCTATGTTAAACAGTATATAGTGGACTTGCATGAGTGTGTATCCTTATCTCCCTATTCAGTCCTCTATTCGATAATACACATTTGACCTACATGAATGTGTATCATTATCCCCTATTTATTCCTAATTTATTAGTACACATTTGACCTACATGACTATGTATCCTTATCTTCTTATTTTATTCCTTGATTTATAGAACACAGTCGACCAAATTTACTCTGTATCCTATTTTCTTATTTTATCTTTGTATTATTATTTTTAGCCTCCCTTATTCATCATGAAATTATTGTTTGAGGATAACATAGATTTAAAAAAGATACACATGATGAGCTTTGCCAATCCCAATAGGTTTCCCTGAAAATAACTTGTAGCTTCCACTTTTAATGAAAGCAATGTGCATGTTTGCACTCGCACGGATTATAGTAATCCTCCTCATTAATATTCAATTTGTAACCATTTTTTATCCTTATAATATCATTCAAAATTAGAGTACATGCCTAGAAAAAAATTCTTTATTAATGAATTTCCTCAACATAAGGGAAAAAAACCCTTCAACTATTTACAATATCATGATAAGTGTTCAAGTATAATAACCCAATTCACCCTCCCCTACATTCTCTCATGGATTTGGGGGTGATACCTTCTTTTATTATCAACCCCTCCCTTCTATCTTGAATCCTTACACTATGACCTCTTTTCCTTTTATTTATTCAACCTCCATGCCAAGTATCTCTACTAATATGGTAGGTTAAACATCTAATGGGCATTTTCCAAGACCCTTCCTTCTCAATCATTCCACTAGTGCATCATTTGATACTAATGGTAATCATGACACTAGTGATTCTTTTTATTCTAAGGCCAATCTTTCTTCTAGTGCATCTTTCACTACACATGATAATTATGATACTAGTGCTTCCTTTTCTACCAATGCTTCTCAAGCCATTAGTTCCATGCATGCCACTACTCATAGTGGAACCCAAGATAATAACAAAAATGTTAATGATTTTCATGTAATTGAAACTAATCAAAATACCACTCAAAACCATCAACTCTTATTTCAAATTCTTAATCAAATGAATGATTTTAAAACTAATAGTACCAACCAAATGATGCAAATGCATAATCATCTTATTCATCTTCAAAATGAACCTCAATAGGTTCCATGGGGAGTGCAAAATTAAAATGTTCCTCCACCCCACCTTATGGATTCCCATGGAAAAATCATCCCTCAACCATCCCTTATTAACAAAATGATCAAATATCTTCAAAATGAACCTCTTACACCTCAAATTACCAATATAGACATATGAGGTACCACTCTTACTATTAGTTATAATAGGACAATTGATCCTACCTTACATTTGAAAATGTTTGGTAACCTCTATAAATATTGGGTCAAATTAAAAACTTTTTTTGCTACCAAGATATTAGTGAAAACACTCCTTGGAGATGCTTTAGATTGGTATTGTAGACACCTAATTCTGGCCACAACTAACTTTTGACCAAACTTCAGATTGATTCCTACCAACCATTACAATGTAAGCCTATGAATCATAGAACACCCTAATTTTGGTTGTGTATCATTTATCAATTCTTAGAATCATGATGAGGCATCCATATTTGGGATACTCCCCCATATGCAACAATAACCTCTCAAAGATTCATCCCTAATCACCTTGTGATCCAACAACTGGCAATTTGGCCCATTTACCCATTAAGTGAGGGACTTGATCAAATCTTAAAAGATCTAAAATTCTAATCAAATTGAATTATCTAATTAAAAAAGATTAAATTCTTAGTTGGATTATCTATTTTTAATTAATAAATATCTAAAAATATAAATTTCAAAAATAAAAATATCAAGCCTTTTCATCATTGCCTTTATGAGTTGTCAAGATCTTTTGAAATATCTCAAAATACCTAATTTGAGAGCCATTCCTAGTAATTGAAAATCATTATTACATGACAAATTTTAACTCAATAAGGGTTAGTCTCAACTCACATAGGTTTATTTTGAACTCATTTTATATTTAAACTCAACCTTAACTCACCTTGGGTGAGATTTAACTTTTGAGGCTATTAAAACAAGTCCATACGTATTAATGTTTAAGTTATTTTGGTGTCAAGTTATTATGCACAAAAATATTCAAAATCTCTCTTGTTGTAAAGTTATTATGCCTAAATGTCTTCAAAGATTTGATAGTGTAGTTTTATAATGATAATTTGAAGAGAGACAAGCCTTAAAATTAGTGTTACCATTCCAAAATCATAAGCCAAGAAACCAAGCCAAGGTGCCAAGGAAAGGTGAAACCAATAAAGTTTCATTTATGAATATTTCTTGATGCACAAGCTAAGAAAGCCATTTCAACAAGACATTTGGAGCTCCAATGAAGGTAAAAGAATATTTTCTTTTATGTTTTAGTTGTGTTTTCATATGCATGCTTGTTACCAATACTCTACCTCGTGTCTAGGCTAGAGGTGTTAGGATTTTAGTGTGTTATTTTGTTTTTTATTAGACTAACATAAGAATAGCCTCCCTTCTACGTATTCCTTATTCACATTCATGGCACACTTGGTAGGAACCAAGCATCCTGTATGGTCAAGGAGATTGATATGCTATTTTTAGTTTTTCTAATAGATGCATATAAATCTTCAAGTTTCAAGTCATAGGTTTTAGGGATCGATGATAATTTTCTAGATCGACATCAATTATAGGAATCAACCATGATCTCTGTGTAAAAAATATAAGAAGTTATGGAACACCTAACAATGGTTTTACTTGATTTTTATTTCCTTCATTTTATGTTTAATGATCTGCATGTTGTTTATATAACCCATTTCTTGCATAATCCATGAGATGTTTGGGTTTCAAGTTCCTTTATTAATCATTTTCCCATAAAAATAGACTCTATTTTTATGTGTTTTATATGAAATATTGATGATCTATTTAATTGATGTTAATTTATGTAATCAACATTGATTTTTATGGATTGGTGATGATTGGTATTTGAAAAAAGAAATAAAAAACCTGAGAGCTAAATTTGAAATGTTGTTTTGTCATTTGATTTTGGGATTCTAAGTAGGCAAACCCTATAATAATTTGTAGTTTATAAGGTGGAAAGAGTAAAGTTCAAGTATTTTTAAATCTTACACACATCGTATTTGGTGCTTAAAATGTACTTAGTTGTTTTCGTCTCTTAGTTTATTTTGAATTTTTTGCAATTATCAACAACAAAGCCAAGGGGATCAAACTTCATAACATATTTCATTTTGTTACTATAAAAATGAACTTTCACTCTAGTTACATACTCATAGAAGTTTCATTTTTATACTTTTTTATTGAAAGTGTTTGTTTAGCAAGATGTGTGTCACATGTATGCTATCCCCCCATCCTCTTTAGGGAACTTGGGTGACCAAAAATGCTCACTCTTTAAATTTTTTGCTTTGGTATAAAAGTGTAGAATAAAAGTCACTAAGGCCCTCCCCAAAATATGTATGACTGGGTGACTCCAAAATGACCCTAAATTCCTTCCACTTGTATTTATTTCATGCATTTTTTCTTATGGGAGGGAGCTCATCATCTCCTCACAAGTTATTTATGAAAGGGTTGACCCGATAATTCATCTCCTAGCATCATTTCAACCCCACTCCATGGTGGGGTATATAAATTAAGGGTGACCCATTGGTATGCTTATTTTTAAGTGGTTAAAACAAAATCTATTAGTGGTACTCAAACTCAAAATTTAGTGATAACTCAAACATCACACTACACTGAGCAATTGATGGATGTAGTAGTTTTGAAAAGGATGGACATTTTCACAGTAAGTTAGTTGATATAGATCTAAATGACATGACTATGCCCTAATGTTTGCCACATTTATGAGACCATTTATGTATGAATGAAAATTGATAGTTTAGACAACCCCACTTGTTGTGGACATACTATTGATGTAGGGTGAGTATCCTGTAGTTCTATGTCACCAGATGAACTCTTGAGAGAAGAGGGGGCCTCAAAACCCTAATTTTCATGTGATTTTAATTTTTGGATTAACAACTTAAAATATTCTCAAGATAAAGTATATAGATATAATTTGATATTATGATGAAACCCTATTAGTTTTAGTATTTAGGATGTTATTCTTAGGTGTTTTTGTCATTTCTTCCCTTTTACTTACATGGTCTTGTGTTGAATCTATTTGTTTGTCATACCATGTCCAAAATGAGTATTGTTTGTACATCACTCTATTTTAAGAAGCATTCTACCATCCATTTGACATCACACATTTGCCTTAGTCTTTTTTCAAAAAAAAAATATGTATCACTTGTTGGAAAAGGGTATCGTTACACTACCCAAATTGTTCCAAATATTGTACCTTTGAGTCTTGAAACAATCCATTTTCCATATCTTTAGATAAAAATAACATCATTACATTATTCAAATTATTTCAAAGACTTATTTACTTATTTTTAAATTATAAATCAAAGTCACATGTGCTTTTTGGATCTATTCCTAGTACCATTATGCCATTTGTTCTTATCTAGCTTGTTGTCTATTTTTCAAAAACCTAGTCTTTTAAGTTGAATTTGAAATTAGTCTTGACATGTTCAAATACAAACATTTATTGGTTTATATCTAGGACTTGTGTCATTTTGGATTGGAGCATTTACCTTTCACTTTTGGGTTTTTCAACTTAGGTTAATTTATTGCTTTATTTAAAGACTATTATTTATGCCTAAAAATTGGGGGGAATAGTCTATCTTTTGTACGCCTAAGGTTTAATGTATGTTTCCAAATGATCAAGTGTGTGTTTAAAATTTGAATACCTAGTTTAGGTCAAAGTGTTTCAAATTTTTTAGATTAAATCTCTTACCTTTTAGACCTCATTTTTTTTAAAGTATAGATTTTGTGCCTTGTTCCTAAAATACCTAGAAATTCATATTTTGATCCTAGCTTTTGTGCCTTATTTTCCAAAAGACCTATCAACCTTTGTTTCTTTAGACCTAGTTTAGACTTGTTTGAAACACTTTTAACTCAATTTGGAATTTTTGTTTTATTTCATCCACTTGACCTTTTGTGTAATACGTTTGACATTATACTATTTTAGACCAAGTTTTAGCACATACCTTTTTGGAGATACAACTCCACTTTTAGACAAAGTTAGACTATTTTTGGACAATTTATCCTTTGGACCTTGTTTTTTAGAGTTTGTAAAACTCTAGACCCTCTTTCATGAAACATTCATCACTGAGTTAGATATGTCTTATTATACTCATAGTAGACCCATGCATAATCTAGGTTATGATGACATGGTCACACGAGATGGCTTTGTTCAATACCTCTATGGTGATGATGTAGTTTTTGAGATGGATCCCTATCCTCTTTATAATACTCAATCTAGAGAACAAAACCAAGATCCTCAATCACAATATTTAGTGACACCTTCTTTAGGAGGATTAACATAACAAGTTTTCCCTTTCAATGCTAATAGTACTTGATTCCATACTTATAATATTAACCCTCCTTTAGCTTGTGAAAGCAACCAAGCTCCATAGCATCCAAGGATTACTAGTCTATGCCCTCATCCTTTAACTTATGATAGCTACCAAGATTTAAAACACCCTACCATTATCATACCAAACCTTCATACTTTAGATCATGACAATAAACAAGTTTTGTAATGCCCTAATATTACCATACCAAGCCCTCATATTTTGGCTTATAATAGAAACCAATATTTTCAACACAATTCCAGTACCATTATAAGCCCTTCTAAGTATGGTATCTCTTGATCCCAATAATGTTGTGCAATTATGACTCGATGGGTCATAGTTACTATCCTATACTAACAACCAATATTTGTTAAGCCCATATTAGATTATCCTATTTAAAAAGAGGTAATTATCTAAACACTAACTATCATTCATCCATTTCCAACCTTCCCCCACTTTATAAAACCCATGCTAGTCCTCAAGCCATAACAGAGCCAATCATTCAAAGACCAAGATGTGTTCAAAACTGATATTTTACAATTACTTATAAACCAAGGCTAGGAGAACCAACCAATCCATGATGGTTTTGTTAAAAAACCTATTTTTGAAGGTTCAACCTATTATTAATCACATTTTTTTACTATTATGTTGTCAAAGAGTCTTACTCTGACAAGCCAGTCTTTATTGAGTCACTTCTTAATTATTATAATTGGCATTGGGAAAATCATTATCTCAATAATTATCCTATTTTTAAAGAGCCTCCCTTTGACAATACAATCTCTATGGATTTTTATCTTGACCTTTTCCCGTCATTGAGGATCCTCACTTTGACAATCCAATCTCTGTGGAGTTACCTCTCAAGTTGTTCCCTCTCTTACAGGGGATTTACCTAGATGAGCCATTCAATGTTGAACCTTCCTTTGAGGAGTATATTCTAAAATATCACATCATGACATCATAGGAATTTACTTTTCTAATATATAAAATTCAACAAGATGTATCCATAATTGAAGAAGAATCAAAATTAGAGTTAGGTTATATTTTTAAACTAGTATCAAATTTAGCATTAGAAGTAGAATCAACTCTAGTCTCAATATTGGATTTAGAGTCCCTTGAATCATATTTAACTTAGAAATTATAATACATTTGGGGTTATTGAAATATAGGTTATGTGTGCCTTGAAAATCAATTTGAATATACTTGTGATCCTTCCACAATTTTTGAGGATAATAATTTTAGCATCAACACAAGTTCTCCTAGTATCTTCTATGAGGATTGTGTTACCTCTTTCCATTCCATTACCATTCCACATGCCATTATCACCACCCAACCTAGACATTATATTGGCATTCCACCTCTTGCAACTATCTATTAGGATTGATCTAATAATACTTTGCTATAATGCATCCATGCTAACATATCAATTACATAATATCAGGGGGACTAGGAACACATTCATGTAGAAGAAGAATAATCTCCTAGTGAGACATTTTTAGAGGTGCTAGTTGGAAATCAAAGTCTAAACTCAACATATTCTAGTGACGCCTTGTTTAAGGCACTAGAACACAATCAAAGTCAAAATTCAATGTTTCTTAATGAAACCTTCTTGATAGTGCTATGGGACAATCAAGATAACTTCATTGGTGAAAACCTCATCAAGGAGCCAATAGATGAGCATAATAGTTCACTTCTTGATGAATACATTATTAAATATAACATCAATACAACTTCCAATATATAACATAATAAAATTGTATATATTATCAATCCCAAACAATAAAAAAATATAGTGGCCCTATCGAGAGCATATTCAGAAGTCTTCGGCCCTAACATAACCAAAATTATGTCAAATACAAAATTAGAAACATTTTGTGTGCCTAAAAATCTTAGTATTCATTTATTTCCCAACCATTATACATTATATTACAATCCATTTATTCATCTCATACATATATTACATTATGAAATTAGTCTTATCAACCAATATTTATCTGTATTTACCATCCCTATGTGCACCTTCCTTTATAGAGGGTATGAAGATATCTTGTCTCATAATTTGGAGTAAATAAATTCAAATACCAATGAAGATCACAATAACATTATTGGAGTCTAAATCTGTAGCAGGTTCTTGATAAAGTAGTTATTTAAAAGAGGTGCATGCTAGCAATTTACATGATTGATTATTCTAATTGTATCATATATTGATCAGGATGTGCATCTCCACATCAGCAAGAGTAACAAAACAATATCTTTGCCTTTCTATTTACCTTGCCATTTTCCATCCATCTTTCCATTGTTTCATACCCTACCATTTACCTTACCTTATCACTTGGGGGAAATCCTATTACCATTATAGCCAATTATCCTCCTGTCATCTTCTTTATGCCATACCCTATACCATACTTTCATTATTAACCAAATTTTTTTTACCCACCTACCAAACCTTTTTGACATTGGTTCCATTGGTTCTTCAAACAACTTTTATGAGGGTATTTTGATCTAGTTTCAATATTTTTAGAATTACATGTTCAAATAGCAATATATGAAATTAGTATGATAGTGGATTTAGAAATTGCATCTTTTATTTATGTTTAATTAGTGATATTGATTATAACCACCTTTGTAAAAATAAATGTTACACCTTATGCTACTAATTATAACCACCTATGGGAAAATTAGTACCACTAACCCTTTGTCATTGTTTCTTAATTATAATCACTTATGGGAAAATTAGGAACAACACCTTTACCATGACCTGACACATGACCTTGCCACTAATATTATCATTTGCCTTTCCATTTTATTAATTTTTAAACTTAATAATACCTAGTCATATCTTACCACATTTTGTGTAGTTAAAACTACAATGACTTGAGGTCCTAATGGGACTATGTAAGTAGTACTTGATTCATGTTAAGGTCATCTTAGTCCCCCTTATCCCACACTCTCATAATTTTGAGAGAAATCTAATCCAATTATCTCACCATTTTTGAGTGGTATATTTTCAATCTCTAATGAGTTAAGATACCTAAAAAATTTCAAAAACATTCGAAACATTTCAAAATCCTAAAAATTAAAAAATCAGCTTACCATCTCCTAGAGAGATATAAAGCCACCAAATCTAAAAACATATGTCTTATTTAAAAATAACTAGTCATCCTTGATATACCCTACTAGGTTAAATCCATTTTTATTTATAATTTACTCCACTACCATTAGGGGTATGACCTTTCCTTTGCATACAACTTTACTTGGGGGAACTACCTATTTATCTTTCTATTGAGCCTTCACACGTAGATATTGACTTGATCAATGATAAATTGATTTCTATTCTTTTAATTTGAATATTTTTATGTGTTTGTTTGATTAGCTATTTATTTTTTATTTACCTATTTGTTTTCTCTTGGTTTTGTGTCTTAACTCATTCTATATGCATACATTAATTGATTCCTTGCGCATTATTCTTGAGTCTATCCATATTCATATGTCAACATTATCATCATGGTTTTTATCATTTGTGCATTGATTTTAATTTTTTATTAGATCATGAGTTAGTAATTGTGCATATTATAGCTAAATTATCATAGTGTTTTCTATCATGAGGCATACTATCATGTACTACAATAAAAATCATCTTAGGAAATATTACAAGCAATGGTGTCATAGAAACTTCTCCTTGGTAACCTTGGTAAATAATTCCACCCTCCTTCATCAAATAAATATATTAAACATTATAATTATATCACTAATAATAAATATGAGAATATACACATTGGTAGGTAAAATAAAATCATTCACATTGATCTATTCTTATTCTTATATTCTATTCCTCATTCTATTTTCTCTCACTTATAGGTGAACTACATTAGCTTAAGGTCCCTTTCAACTATGTAGGTAGTGATTGGATACATGATGTATCTCAAGTCATCTCAACCACATTTATTCTTCTATTCATCTCTTTTATCACTTTGTGCATCCTCATGTGCCTAGTTATTTGTGGTTTCTTTAGTTTAGACCATCACATCTATGTTTTCACTTGCTCATATTTAATTTGTATGATAGGTTATATCCTTACCTTTTGCTTGCCAGTCTACTCTACTAGGGCACAACCAAAAAATCATTATTTAATTTAGGTCATATTAATGATTATAACTACCTATGGGCAAATCATTATTTTGACTCATCCAACCTACTAGGGCATGTGCCTATGCCACTGATTATAACCATCTTTGGGAAAATTAGTATCTCAACCTTTGTTACTAATTATAAATGACTTTGATAAAATCATTAATTTAAAAAAAAAATCATGCAAGCATTATCTTGAGTATCTTAATCTCACCTATGGGTTGATTTCATTATTCTTGCTTCTTTTTAAGGGACCATCCATCAATCTTATGTGTCGATCACTCCTTCAAGGGGTATCATTATAGGATTCCTAAACATTGTTTGGAGCTTCTTCTTCAATCATTATCTCCTTTCTTTCTTAATGGCCTTTTTCATTATTTGATAATATATCAATATGCCTATATCTTTCAACACCTTCCCAAATAGGGGCAAATTATGGCCACAACTAGCTTCCGACCAGACTTTAGACTAATTCCTACCAACCATTGCAAATTAATCCTAAGAATCACTAAATGTCCTAATTTTGGATATGCATAATTTATCAATGTTCGTAATCATGTTGAGGCATCTCTATTTGGTATACTATCTCGTATGTAACAATAACCTCTCACATATTAATCCATAATCACCTTGAGACCTAATAACTAGAAATTTACACTATTGACCCATTAAGTGGGGCACTAGATCAAATATTAAAAGATATAAAATTGTAATAAAATTGAATTATCTAATTAAAAAATATTAAATATTTAGTTGAATTATCCATTTGTAATTAAATAATATTTAAAAATGGAAATTTCAAATATCAAAATATCAAAAAATTTCATCATTGCCTTTATGAGTTGTCAAGCTCTTTGAAAATATCTAATTTAAGAGCCATTCCTAGTAATTGGAAATCATAATTACATGAAATTTTTTAACTCAATTGGAATTAGTATCAACCCACCTAGGCTTATTTTGAACCCATTCCATATTTAAACTCAACCTTAACTCACCTTGGGTGAGAGTTAACTTTTGAGGCTATAAATACAAGTCCATACCTACTTATTTTTTAAGCTATTTTGGTACAAAGTTATTATACACAAATATCATTAAAAGCTATCTTAGTATAAATTTATTATGCCTAAATGTCTTCAAATCTTTGATAGTGTAGTGTTATAATGCTGATTTAAAGAGAGACAATCCTTGCAAGTAGTGTTACTATGCCAAGAAACCAAGACAAGGTGTCAAGGAAAGGTGAAGCCAAAAAAACTCTATTGATTAATATTTATTGATGAATAAGCTGATCATGCCACTTAAATAATCCATTTGGAGATATTATGAAGGTAAAAGAGTGTTTTATTTAATGTTTTAGTTGTGTTTTCATATGCATTCTTGTTACCTATGCTCTCCCTAGGGTCTAGGCTAGAGGTTTTAGGAGTTTTGTGTGTTATTTTGATTTTTTTTATTAGACTAATCTCCCCTCTATGTATTCCCTATTCATAGGTACAATCAACTCAAATCCCATTCTATCACTAGTTTAGAAGATCTAGTTAATTCCCTTGAATAAGAGTTTCAAACTAGTGACCTCTTTGAAAATACCTTGGCTCACTTTATCAATTGTAAGAAAATTTAAACTAAAACTACATAATATTTCATCAAATTTGTGGAATACCTTATCTAATAAGTGTGAGAATAACATGGCCAATGATAATATCTTTCATCTATTCACTAACACTCTCTATCTCAAGTTCCAATATTGGGTTAGGACTCTCTCTTCAAGAACCTTGGAAGAAGACCTTAACCAAGACAACCACCAAAATCTTCTCATGATACCAATGATGGTTTCACTGACTCTTATGATACCATTCACAATTTTTAAGCCATTTCTCCAAACAATTTTGTGGAGTAAGATCCCCCTTTAAAAAGCACCCCTAATCCTCAATTTTCTCAAAAAAATAACATTAATGTTCATAATTTGTTGTCCTTCATCAAGATCTAAAAATGTCTACCAAGGACTCTACCATGAGAGATTGACCCTACTTTCCCTATTAAATCATGGTATGATCTAAATAATTTTTTTAAGTTTCATGTAAGTTAGGACCATTCTCACAAGACTTTTAGGAAGATATGTAATTTATTTATTGATTTCTTCCTTGGCCAAGACTTTGACCATGATTTACTCATTTGTAGATATCAACAAGCATATGATATATCCTTTAAAAATCATGAAACAAAAAACAAAAATCGATCTTTGAACTAGGCTAATGTTCATATTGTCATCTTTAATGACCCTCTTCCTAATTATCAAAATAATACTGATAAACCTACTCCTTCCACCAATAACATTGAAAGTCTTATAGACCAAAATCCCAAAGATAATGTGGTAAATATGAATAATTTGTGAAGGGTAGTTGATTTCATTGATTCTCATCCTACACACATGCACTAAACCTCCCAAACATTTTGTGTTATCCAAGATTCTTCCCTATCTTATCTCATAGAGTTGAGGCAAGAGGACCTTATTTATTTCCAATACCCAATTCCAACACCTCAATTGGATAATACCTCTCATACTATTTATAAAACTACCCCAACTTATACACCTATAGACAACATTATTCAACCTTCCAATAACATCTCTTCTAACCAATCAAAATAAAAACCTAAAACAGCTATCTCATCATTTCAAGATAATCAACTGATTTGTCCTCAAACTAAATTAATCATGTCTTATCAACATAAGCTTGAATGTACTTTTATTCCTACTTCCTATGAACTTATCCAACATTATGCACTTATATCTATCAATACCCCCATGGGTTATGATGAATGGGACCATATCATGCAATTTACCAATCTCCCATCTCAAATACCCTTTCTTGAACTCATGTGATCTTCTCCACATCATCATAACTTCTTGATGTAGATATTATTTGAAATGAACATCCTTCATCTTCCCCTAGCAAGACATGAAGCTACCTTATCAGGGTCATAAGATAATATCTTACAACAATGTGAAGATATGTCTATACATCTTGATGAAACAATGGACACTTCTCTTTCCCTAAAATTTCCTATTAATTCCATGATCCCAAATGAGATTATTCTTTATGTGGATGATCCTCCACTATTTATAAGCATTTAAATCAGTGATATTTAATTCAAGCATTCTTTGATTGATGAGGGTTCATGTACTTGTGTTGTCTCCCTTGATTTCATTAATTTTTTTGGATATTTCAAGTGTCATCTTAAGTACACACAGAACACATGTCAAGCTTATGATTGAAAGAAAATGACTCCTTTATGTTACGTTTGGATTATTATTACCATCCATCCTATCACTATATGAGCTAAGGTTATGATATTTAATTTTCCCCTTTCCTATAAAATCTTGCTTGGTAGGCCTTAAACTCGTCATATGAGGGTTATCACCTCTTATGCTTACCTATGTGTCTAGTTTCCCCATAATGGTTATATTTATAGGATTTAAGGAGACATAAACCCTTGAAATTTTTAATAGTTCTAAGAACAAGGTGTATTCAAAGTTCCAACCCTTAAACCTTTACCAAGTGTTCTATTTTGATAATCTCAACATTTCAATTTTCTCATCAACTCTTCTAGAGGTTATCATGGTTACCCCAAAATCATAGGGAATATACTACCTAACCTCTTAGATTTTGATGATGATGATGATGATGATCTAGATGAGATCAAACCCAAGATTAAAACTTTATATATCTCTCCTCATCTCATTATCTATATTCTACCATTTTTAAAGCCACATTCTCATTAGCCACCTATCAACAATATACCCATAGTCTTAACCAAAACTCAAAATTATATTCATAGAATAAATTATGATAAAAATAACATACCTTCTTGCACTATTGACCTTCATAAACATAATTATGATGATGTTTATACCTTATATGATCCATTTTTAGGAGGTCTTTTTGAAGCTAGAGATGTTGAGATCCTTCATTATCATTCTTATTTGTTTCAGTCTTTCCATTCATCTTATCATTTTTCATCTTATATATTTCCTAATTATAGTATTATTACTCTTGTTTATAGGTTAGATATGGAGCACCCACATGGTATACCTCTAATTTAGGCATATCCTCTTAGGATCATTCTCATGCATCATGTTATGACAAGTCCCTATTGCTTTTCTAGATATTAAGATCCCCATAACGTGATTATTTTAGAGATGCTTGATACTACCCTTAAGCCCTATATTAATCTTGATTCTCCCTCCACTAAGCCTATTCCAAATTTTAATCATGCTCTATCGTAATATAAGCCTTACCATGCATCTGATTCCACTTATCCTTCAGACGATCCTAGCCCAATATCTCCACCCACCTAACCTTTCCTTGGTGATGGCCTGATTCCTTTGTTTTAACTTGATACTTTACCCACCCATTGGGCTGATCAAAATTACTATGATATTCATAAATTTGTCAATCATTGGACTATATACTACCAAGTATATAAGCCTTCCCTAGCTTCTGCTTCCACTCCTTCTATTCTTAGACCCCTAAAGTCTACTAACAAGAATATATTTTGATTCTATGGCACACATAATCATTCTTCTACCCATTGTCAAAATTTTCAAAAATATATTGACACATTTCATCCTACCCTTCCTTAGCCTATAAATAAGGCTATAACTTCTCTCAATTTATTACCTAAGTATATTCCAAAATATGGAGAGGTCTATCATCTTTGGAACTAGTGTGGTATCCATTAAACTAATCATTGCTACATCCTCCAATAACATCTTTAGGATCACCTTATGACCATTCCTAAATCTTCTATTCCTCATTCTATAAGCCACCCATGTAATAAGGCTCCTCTTGCTTCTCATATGGTTTCTCCACCTATGGATACTTCCCCGCCTATGATTCCTCCACCTGTGGTTCCTTCCCCACCTATGGATCCTTTTCCACTTGTGTTTCCTTCTTCATCAATGGATCCTTCTCCACTAGAGGTTCCTTTTTGTCCTAAAGATACCACTCCTATTCCTTTTCGTGAGTATTATATGCATGATAGCCCTCATGAGCATGATCCTAGAATTGTATCTAATTTTTAAATAGAAGAGATTTGATGAGAGGTATTTTCATAGCTTTCCTTGAGGATAGATGAGACTCTCATTACAGCTAGGATCCAGCTTCATAGAGATATATCAGATGTTAAGGATAATATTTGTGGATAAATTTACCATTATTTATGAACACAGTATGGTATTCTTTCACTCTTCATTATGATTTTGGATTGGTTTTGTGATTCACTTTTATATATATCTTATATCACTTGTCTCAAATTTGGTTTCACTTATCTCTTTCACATGGATATTTATATTTCACATTATGTGTTGGATATGGTTTCATTTATTTTCATCTTCTCTTATGGATTATTTTTATTTCTTTCATTGTTAAATGCTTATCTTTATGAGTTCATTTTTTTTCATGGATGTCTTTGTCTTTACTCATGTTTGTTTGCTACATTATCTCATACCACACATATAATTATTATTGTGACTCGGTTATATAAACCTTGCTCCCCTTAGTAATCCTTCTTTATCATGTGATTAGTCATCAAAAAAGTCATCTCATTGTAATTTTATATTACCGATCTATTTTAGATCTCCCTTTACTCCCTTATTTCCTTTCACAAATTAAGCATACACATGGTTGAAACTTGAGATAACATACCTTTTCATAGATAAGCCTAAGTGTTTAGTCAGTCATATATTTAAATACTTATCTTCCTTTAGCCAAATTATAAAGCTTAGTCATGTGTACCACTTTTATCCCTCATGTTCGCTATTCCAAATCTATATGGAGGATGAATCTTAAAATCTATAAAATTTAAAAGCCAAATAAACTAAATAAAAGGCAATGATACAAAAGGAAAAATATAAATTTCAAAAATCAAATCACACTAAAAGTCATTATTCATAGCACATCTCCTTTTTCTAATCAAATCTCAAAATTAAAATTTGGCTTCATGATAGAGTCAAATTCCATTGGGGTGTCGTAGGCCAATATATTGGAAAAGGAGAATTAAAATCTCTTTTAGTACTACCTACTTTCTCACACAAGTACCCAATCTTCATAATAAACAAATGACTCTTTAAGAGGTCTTGAGAAATGGGGAACATGTTGGTAGGTAGTTCCATTTTACTTTTATTTTTTGTATAAATGAAATGATTCAATCTTAGTATCTCACTTATATGCCTATATAACTTTGTGATTATTTTAAATGGGTACCCTTTATATGTTGATGGTCACTAGCCACTTAGTGTCTTTTATGTATACTTAGTGTGCCTCATGTTTCCTAAAGTATTCTCATATATGCCTATGTTATGATTTTTACATTCCCTCTTTCATTTACAACAATCCTAATATTTCCCCTTGAAAAATATTGTTTTGTTAACTGATCATTTCCCTTAAACATTCCATTTGTGAGCTACATTGTAAGACCATGGATAGGACCAGGTCTTCCTCACAAATTACCACATTACAAACCACATTTTAAATCATTCCCATAATTGTTTCCACCTCATTGGTGTTCTATTTGTGATTTACAATGTAATACCATGGATATGACCAGACCTTCCTCACAAAATATTCCAATACCAAAGTCATAGTGAAATTACACATGTCAAATTTGAGATAAGTAGTGGTTTATTATGAGTTACACATCATTAACATGATTTCCATCTTGATATGGTATGTTTTATGCTTACTTCATTGATATTTCACTTTTATCTTCTTATTTTCCAATTGCATTCATACTTACAACCATTTTCATTAAATTTTTCATACTTCCCATCTTGAATTAATGTGATCAATTTAATGTCATTTTCCAATTTTGTCTCTTTTATACTTCCCAACATGATTTAGTATGATTAATTGACTTAATTTTTTTATTTTTACCATTTTATTTTCATGTGTCTTCCATTTTATTATACTATTTTCATACTCCCCAATGTGATATAGTGTGATTTTATTTTGTTTTAACTTGATGCAAATCTTTTACATGGTTTAAAAACATTTATTACCCTTGTTACCATATCTGTTTATTATATTTAGTCATATTTTGTTATTACACATTTACCATCATGATATAGTGTGTAGTACATTTATTTTTGATTACTTATACTTTTCCAAGTCATTTTTGCCTTTTTATTTTTAACCATGCATGTGTATCACATAATGCTAGAAAAGACAACACTCAACATTTATTTCCCATAACATATAAAAAAAATTAAATACATGTGTTAGAAATAAAAACATCCATGCATCAACATCCAAGTAAAACTCATGAGATAAAATACAACTATATCATGTGTTTTATATAATAAAAAGTACATAATACAAAATAACTCCAACTCTAAGGATGGGATCTATCCTACCTATACTATGGCCTAACCACACCTCTCATAGATTCTTAGGATTGTCCCCTATGAATGTTACATTATAATGAGGTAGGTTGGGATATCAAGCCTTCTACCTATCCATGTAGATTGGTCAACTGGGGTTGCACTTGTCTGAGTTGGATAGTGGTAGCCATGTGTGTTGTTATCTCCTAAACCAAGGCCTACCAGGCCTATTCCTCTCCCTCTCCCACACTTTTTTATGAATGTAATCCATCTCCATGTGCTTGAAGGTACTTTGTGGCCTCTCCTACTAGTCTAAACCAACCCACCTAGGCTAAGGTGGATGGTACCATAGGAACATCTAAAGTGGTGGGGTCATATGGTGCTAATACCCTATCTAAAATGTCATGATTTTTGGACACTATTAGGGATCCCCATTTGACCTCATCCACCACCAAATCTAAAAAACCAAAAAATATATAGACATTATCTCACATATATATCTCAAAATAATCTATTTACTAAAAGTCACAAACACAACTAGTATCCTACATCAAATATTAAATCAAAATTACACCATTTCTTACCAATGCTAGTGTCACCAACCACCATCTCTCCATCTACTCAACCATTGATCATGGCCTATCCATTTGCTCATCCATAAAACACCTCCTTTGTAGGTTATCTCTACACTAGTGTAAAGTTTGGAGTCATCACTTAACCATGTTGTGATCTCATCCTTAAAGGTGATTCTATGGACAAAATATGTCCTAGAGTGGTTGTTTGTTCCTAATATGCTACAACCCTTGCCTATGCCTTCTCTCATTTTTAGTTCCTCCATATTTAATGTGGCCATGGTGGTCACTTCTTATTCTACTATTGTTGTGCCTTTTGTACACCAACATCCATGTCCATGGCATCTCCCCCTACTATCCTCATTTCCACCTGCTACCATGCTTGACTAGTCCGTAGTCTAGCATGTCATAGCCTAATCAATAGTATCTATAATAAGACTATGTTGAGGTCAACATACCCCCATTTTTGAAAAATGGAGACCCTTATTTTAAATTATACAAATTTGTATCATAAAATTGAAAATTCACTTGATCAGGGTACCACTAACATGTTTACACAATGTATTTATTTTAAGATCATCCACACTTTATTTTGTTAGCACATTTATTCATAATTTTGATTAATCTTGCCTAAATTTTCTAAAATTTGATCTTCATGTTTCAAGTTACAACTCTAATGGAGTCTATTTGGAATGGGCAATACTTGGATTCCATCATTTTTATATTAATTTGGCCTTTTACTAGTCTTTGGTCTATCAAAGATAAAATCAAATTCATGATTAAGCATATTGAAACCATTATTAAAATTAAACTAAATCAGGTCCCTTTGAATCAAATTCAAATTTGGTGGGAAAAATTTACATGGGAATAATTTATCATACCATAGACTTAGTTTAATTGTAATCCTAAGGTTTAGTCGTGTTTATTAACATAACGAAATCTTAGTATAAAATTTTTATGTTTGGTCTCTTTATTTTCTTGATCCCCCTTGGTCATTTTTATTTCCACATGGTATAACTAAAAAAAAGGGTCCCTTTTACTATAGACTTATCCTGAAATCCTTACCCTAAAGATTGTTGTATTTATTAATACAACAAACCTTACGCCAAAACTATGTGTTGTGTCTTTTAATAATCATGAAGTCCCTGTTATTATGTCTCAAAAATTATCTTAAATATTTTAACCTAGGGTCTTACCCATGTTTATTAACATGAAATAAAGCCATAGTCTAAAAACATTATGCTAAGTTCTTTATTTTCCCAAGCACTGAGTTAAAAAAAAATCACAAGATCAACGGTCTACAATTGATCCATGCAAATGATCTAATAGTATAGGATTAAATTTGAAAATTCAAATCCTTGACCCTAAGATAAAGTTATATAATCTTCCAAAAATCAATGGAATGAATTTTCTTAGGCCAAATTAATTTAACGATGCATATTGAGTCAAAATTTCAATGGAGCCGCAAGAAAAATGAGAGGGTGAAAAGTGTCACAATATCAGCTAGATAACACTTGGAAACCAATGCCATTCAACCTTGAGTATCAAGATATAATGGAGTGTGTTTGTTCAGATGAAGATGACCAAATGATGTGTAGAAAATATTGAAAATTCAAAATCCCTGAGGAGGAACATGGAGATGAAACATGGCATAGCTATAATCCACAAGATAAAGCTCAAACATATTTCAAATATTGATGGTATATAGATGAGTGTACACATTTTGATAAATGGTTCCTAGAGAATTAGGTATAATTAAATAGATCAATATCAATGGAGTGTGATTAATTTATGCAATAAATATCAATGGTATGAGATAAATGTTGAAATTTCAATAAAACTCAAAGTGACTATGGAAGTGGTAAGTGTCATAACCATGGGCAACATAGTAATTATCCAATAGAGTTCAAGTTCTTAGATCAATATCGATGGTCCACATTGATCTATGCAAGGATGATCCAATGGTGCAAGATCAAGGTGAAATTTTCAAAAGGTAATAGTCACTTTTTAAATATTAACAAGTAAAATGCCATGAAAATGCCAAAGGGATGCCATAATGATGCCACATCAGAGCCACGTAAGTATAATATTCCAAGTGAAAGATCTTGTAGACCCAACAAATGCAAGGGTATAATTATGTAGTCCAATTGGGATACAATTCATGAAGCTCATGCAAGTTCAAATAGTAGTTGTCATTAAAGCATTTTAAAAACCTTCATAAAAGCCCTGACAAGTATAAAAACCCTGATTCGACCCTATGCTCATTATAATCAAACCAAGGAAGTTAAATTATCACTTATGCAAAGATACTTCAATCTATAATTGAATTACAGACCACTAAAAAGTAATCTAGAAAATCCCATAGCCATAATATCCCCAAAAAGTGTTTTAGGGTAAGATGTGGATCTCTATATAACTTTAGATACATAAGGGAGGGTCTTTAAAGACACATAATTTGATGTCACAACTCAAAATATAGGGGACAACAATTGGTTGAGTTTGTTTTGGATCACTGAGAACCAACAACCCATAACAAGAGGAGAACATGTCTACGAGGAGGATCTATTACAATGATCAAGGGCATTTGGCAATAGAACAAAATTTATAAGTGACTACCATCTCATAAATCCAAGAATATAGATTCAATCTATATGAGGACACCATAATTAACTTGTTCAATTCCAATTAGTTAGAACTAAATAGGAGGCAATAAGTGAGAAAAATTCCATGGCTATAGGCCAATATAAATCTTCAAGCTATCAAGTGAAAGATGTTATCAAAGCTTTGACCAAGAATCAAGTCCCTAAATTCAAGACAATAAACCTAACCCATTTAAATATAGTTATGGCTATATTGGTGGATAAATCAAAGCCTTGAGTAGTTAGTCCAAGTAGATGGAGGACATTTTCAAGGACATTAAGTAGTAGGATTAGATAGCTTAATCAAGTCTCCCACCTCACTTAGTCCTTTTATCCTTATCACTAATGACAAGTTCAAACATAAAACTTCTCACTTCATGCAACAAGTAAGGAAATAAGGCCAAGGAAAGATAGGGGCTGAGGAGAAGATAAGAGATTCTAGGAACATAAAAAAAGATTTGAAGTGAAATAAAAAATATCTTAGTAACCTGGGAGAACAAGAAAAATAAGTTGTTCAGAGACCCATATCTGATCAACAAGCAACATCATAGAATGAAGATCTTGGAAGGAAGATATAAGGTTGTAGTAGCACCAATGTCTCAAAGTTAGTTAGATTTGGATTATTATTTTGTAACTAACATTGTATATTTTTTGAAATGGAATATTATTTTTCTTAAGGCATGTACAACTTGTAAAGTACATTACCTATAAGTTAGTATATTAGAAAATATCATTTGTTCTAGAATGCAATAGAAAGGACAGTTATCCTATACACATGTACAAATGTAATTGGTCATTACTAACTAACATACCTCATGAATAGTTTATATAAAGAGGTATTACTAATTTTAAAAAGGTGGGGGGAGTTCTTAGAGACAAAATTACTTTATAAACTTATATCAAGAAGTACAAGCAAGAAATTCTAAAAAATTTGTCCAATATTTGTCTGTGTTTGTTATCATGGCTGCTTCCTTAGTTTTCTGGTTTGATGTTCAGATTTCAATGGTTTTCATGAATTATAGATGTGATAATATGAATTTAAAGTTTATAATTTGTGCTAATGTTGGGTTAGTTGAAATTTATTAGGTTTACTCCACTTTGTTTGCTCTTCTTGCATCTAGGATAATGGTTTTTTCTTGCAAGGGTAAAATTATTAAAGTGAATCTTGTTCTTATTTAAATATTTTCATACCCTCCTTAGATATGTGCCTAATGTGTGATAGGATTTGAGATTATGATACTTAATGTTTCACATTGGTTAAATACATGTCTAGATGAAATCTAAACTTTGTCATAATGTCTGGGTTAAAGATCAAAAACACCTTATTTCTACCTTACCCTCCTTTTTGCTCCATTTTTTACCAATTCACCTTATATTAGATTCATTTTGAATATTCATCTTAGTTTATCTTTAAACTTAGGTTTTGAGCATAATTAAATTTAAATGGCACATATCGCTTTCATCTTCATAGATTTATATGACCACAATTTCTCCCAACAACCATTTACATGTTCATTTTGCAAAATAGTCATTTAACTTGGCTACTACTCCACCACAGATATTAGGAATATCACAACCAACAACTCATGCAATGGATTCTTAGAATATATAAATGAGATCTGTTTCTTAAACACTATAAGTTGACCTAGTGATACACATTTAGGTATCAACAAAATTGGCACTAGAAGGAGGGCCTTAGTTATATCTTTGTGAATTTGCAACATCTTTGCTAAATTTGGTGAATTATATTCAAATATTGATGTATTATTTTCATATTTGTGTTCATTTTAGCATATTTTTGTTCATTTTAACATATTTGTGTAAATATCATTGACCTTAATGGTTTCAAACTAGTATTTGTGCTTATTTAGACAAATAATGATGTTCTTTGAAGTTTGATGTTTAATTATGGTAAAGATAGCTTAAGATCTATGAATCCAAGGTTTTTGAGGTTAGTAATAGTTGTTTTATTCAGATATTGATTGGATCTCTATAAATATAAGTTTATTTGAGCTTAAAACATATAATGATCATTCATATTTACATGTTTGGACACATATTTAAGCTAATTTAGTTAAATATTGATGTCTTTTATCATTATTTATACATATTTGTACAAAATTTGCCTAATGTGCAAGTTTGATCATCATTATTTGTAAAGATAATACTTACACATTATATTTTAAATAGGGTTCAAAGATTTTAAAATTTGGAACTACCACAAGCAATATCCACATCAAGGTATGGCATGGTTGGGTGGATATTATATCAATGTACCTGGCTAGGTACATGACTTAATAATCAATCCTAAAAGGTATTTGCCTTCTTTCAATCCTAATAATGTTTTCACAGTTGAAGAACATGTTAAAATATTTAAGGTTGCTTTGAGACTTTTGAATATAGTTTATAAAGATGTAGCATGTAGACTATTTCCATTTACTTTCAAATATTCCACATATGAATGGTTCCTCAATCTTCTAAAAAATTATATCACTAGTTAGAATGATTTTAATAGGATCTTCATTGACCGATTTGGCAAAATCATTAGTCCTTGCATTTGGTATCAACAATTCACCACTGTTAAGAGAGATTCTAGTGAGATCATTAGAGCCTTTAACACTAGATTTGAGAAGATGTTTAGTATAACCATATATCCTTACAAACCTAATGAGTCTTTAGCCCTATAAATATATAAGGATGCTTTGGATCCTATAACTTATGTGTTTCTTAAAAGGTATGTTATAGTCATAAACACCTTGGCCTTGGCATATGCTAAAGCTATAATAATTAATGATCAAATGCAGCCTCAAGGTCATCTTGCATATGCTAACCCAAATTTTAACCCAAATTTATTATCACTAAATATAATTCCTAATGCCAATCAAAGTGTATCTACCTTAAATTAGACACTAGTCTTAAACCAATTACCCTTAAGTCATGCCCATCCTAGCCAAAATTTGGGGTTCTTGAATAATTCTATAAATGGATTTCATCCACTAAGATAGAAATATTTAGTGCCCATTGGTAATAAGAATAAATTTAATAACTTAGAATCACCAAAGAATGATAATTACTCCATACTTAAGATGTTTCAAAATATGAGCACTAATTTGCTTTAGTTGCAGAAGTAAGTGGGCAATTCTGGGAAAAGCCCAACAAAAACTATGCTTTTCAAAGGTTCAGTAGACCTAAAAATAGGTTTCATGATAAAAAAAATAACATACATGAAATGAATCTTTTTGATATAGGTCTAACTGATAATTATAATGTCTTTGAAGCATATCAAAATGAAAAGGATACATCTAAACCTATGTTTAATTAAGACAATGTTACATGGACATCTAAATCTTTCATGGTATAGGCTTTTGATTTTCCATTTGAAGAAGAAAATGAACTTGAATATGCTCAATAACGAGTAGTTATTCAAGATGAGAAACCCTATGAACAAGATCAAATACAAGCTGACCTCTCTTTAGAAGATAACTATGAGGACAATTCATATGAAATCACTACTAAAATTGAGGATATCCCTAAAGAAGCTGACCAGTGGTAACATTTATACTAGGATTTTTTGAAATAAATTAAAGCATTCCAAGAAAATAATGTCATTCTAAAGATCCTAAAGCAAGATGAGTTGGGACTCAATTGGGTAGAAGAGATGCCATTCTTCATAGAAGATGAAGATGAAATAAGTGTAGTAGATTAAAAATTTCCATATGACACCTTTAAAAGGTTAAAAGTAGGTGATCAACTTGATTAAAATAGTAAGGTTGCAATGAATCTCATGGCCTTTTAGTTGATTATGATGAAGAGGCCTTTCAAGATGAACTAGATCTTAATGAAAACATAAATCCTAGCATACCAGCTAAGTTCACAATATAACCATGGAAGGAAAATGAGACAAAACATGATCAATATTTTAATGAAGAAAAACTAGCTATACTAATGTAAGAAATAATAATTTGGGAAGAATCCATCTTTGATCCATGTGCTTTATAATGGAGATGGGAAGCCAAGATGCATCATTCAGAGGACACAAGTATACAAGTACTCCTATCCACAAGAAGAAGCCATTTAATGAGAGCAATCATGATTCAAGGTTCTATGGTAGTCTAAATAATTTTCCTTTTGATCTTAGAGGTAGGTTCCTTATATAGTTAGTGTAGGGCTTAGTTTAGTTTCTTTCTTGTTTTTTCCTTCCTATCCCTTGTTTGTAAGTAGCATTTGTAAAAAAAATTCTTATTGTTTGATGTGTTTGCTTTCTTTTCATTGTTCCTTGCTTCTAAATAAGTCCTTTTAGATATCCCTCAACTCAAATTTCACCTAATTTCTTAAAAACTTCATAGTTAAAAAATGCATATATGACTTCTCAACATTTCTTGATTATGGATTGTTGAAATGTGAGCTTGATGTTATAGTTTGGAGAAACAAGCAAAGACTAATGGATAGGTTAATTATTCCTTGAGATTTTAAGCCTTGTTCTGATCTAAGCTTGATTCTAAGAAGGATTTCACATGTTAGGTGAAAGTTTGAATTATTGAAACACAACCATGTTTGCACTTAAAAAACATTAATTTCTTAGGACAAAGTTTACAGCTAAGGATGATTGTCTAAGGATCAAACATTTGACCAAATCATAAAACCTAGCTAATCTAGTTCGCAACATTTGCTAGAAAGTCAAAATGACTTGTAAAATATAAAAAATAAGAACTTAATAAATTCAAAAGGCTTTATAAGTAGACGTAATTCTAATAATCTCCATCAGGGCTATGGATGCCTGGATAGTAGTGGAATAAGACCTTGAGTGGAGCCAAAGGTATATCTATTAGGGATATGTATAAATAATGGTTCTTAATGAACATATCACTGTACAAATAATGGTTCTTAATGAACATATAAATATGTTATAAGTTAGTATTAATGGTTAAGGTCATGAATATAGAAGTTATTCCCTAAATCTCATATAAAATAGTAAGTGGAATCAAAGTATACACATAGCATGGTTGATTTTTGATGGTTGAGCCTAATTTTATATTTTTAAGACTTGTTTTAATCATGAATTGAACTTAACCATAGTATCTAATCATGTGCAATAAATATCCTAGTTATTACTCTAAACTAGAGTCTTTGAATTCTAACATATTGTTATGTTCTATAGAGTCACCATTTGTTGAATTCAACATACCCCCATTTCTAAAAAATGGGGACCTGGTTTCAACTTATGCAAATTTGTACCATAAAATTGAAAATTCACTTAATTAGAGTACCACTAGCATGTTTACACAATGTATTTATTTGAAGATCATTCACACCTAATTTGGTTGGCATATTTGCTCATAATTCAAATTTAATCTTGCCTAAAGTTGATAACATCAGATCTTTATGTTTCAAGTCATATCTCTAATGGAGTCCATTTGGAATGGGCAATGCCTGGGTTCCATTTTTTTATATAAATTTGGCCTTTTAATATCCTTTGGTCTATCAAGGATCATATCAAATTCATGATTAAGTATCTTGAAACCCTTATTCAAATTACCCTAAATCAGGTCCCTTTGAATCAAATTCAAATTTGGTGAGAATAATTTATGTGGGAATGATTTATCATGATATGGACTTAGTTTAATTTTTATCTTAAAGTTTAGTCATGTTTATTAACATGACCAAACCTTAGTCTAAAATTTTTATGTTTGGTCTCTTTATTTTCTCGAGCCCCCTCATTTTTATTTCCACATGGTCTAACTAAACAAAGGGTCCTTTTTACTATAGACTTAGCCTAAAATCCTTACCCTAAAGATTGTTCTATTTATTAATACAATAAACCTTAGGCTAAAACTATGTACTATGTCTTTTATTATTCATGAGGTCCCCTTTATTATGTCTCAAGACTTAGCTTAAATATTTTAACCTAGGGTCTTACCCATGTCTATTAACATGAAAAAAACCATAGTCTAAAAACATTATGCTAAGTTATTTATTTTACTGATCACTAACTTAAATATCATTTTTTTACAAGATCAAAGGTCCGTAATTAATCTATGAAAACAATCTAATGATGCATGATTAAATTTGAAAATTCAAAGCCTTGACCCTAAGCTAAAGTTTTAGCATCTTATAAAGATCAATGGTACATTTTTTCTCGATTTATATTGTTATAATGACACATATTGAGCCAAAACTTCAACAGAGCCTAAGGAAAAGTGAGAGGGTGACGAGTGTCACAATATCAATCAGAGAATGCTTGGTAACCAATGGAGTTCAACCTTGCAAATTAAGATCTAATAGAGCATGCTTGCTCAGACAAAAACAATCTAATAATGCATAGAAAATGTTGAGAAGTCAAAATCCCTAAGGAAGAACATGGTGAAAACACATGGCATAGCTCTAAGCCACAAGTTAAAGCTTGATCATCTTTAAAATATTGATCATACATAGATAAGTGTTCACATTTTAATCAATGGTTCATGGAGTACGAGGTATAATTAAATAGATCAAAATCAATGAAGCATGATTGATCCATGCAATCAATATCAACAATGCAAGATCAATATCGACATTTCAAAAAATCCCAAAGTGAATGTAGAAGTGAAAAGTGTCATAACCATGAGCAATGTAGCAAGCAACCAATAATGTTCAAGTTATCAAATTGAGATCGACGGTCTACGTTGATATGTGCAAGGATGATCCAATGGTGTAAGATCAAGGTATAAGTTTCAAAATACAATGGTCATTAAAATATTAATGAAAAAAATGCCATGAAAATACCATAGGAATGCCACGGTGATGCCACATCAAAGCCATGTAAGTATAATATGCCAAGTGGAAGATCTTGCAAACCTAAGAAATACAAGGTTATAAGTACGTAGTCCAATTGGGATATAAGTTATAAATATCATACAAGTTCAAATAGTGGCCACCATTAAAGCACTATAAAAACCTTTAATAAATCCTTGGCAAGTACAAAAACCCTGATTTGACCCTATGTTCATTACAATCAAACCAAGGAAGTTGAATTATCACTTATGCAAAGATACTTTAATCCATAATTGAACTATAGACCACTAACAATAAATCTAGAGAAGCCCACAGCCATGGCATCCCAAGAAAGTGTTTCAAGGGAAGATGTGGGGATCTATCTAACTTTGGATACAAAAGGGAGGGTCTTCAAAGACACAATTTGATGCCACAACTCTCAATATAGGGGACAATAATTGGTTGAGCTCATTTTGGACCATTGAGAACCATTAACCCATCACAAGAGGAGAACATGTCTACAAGGAGATCTATTATAATGATCAAGGGCATATGGTAATAGAAAAAAAATTAGAAGAGATTGTCATCTTATCAATCTAAGAAGATAGATTCAAGCTATATGAGGACACCATAATTGACATGTTCAATTCTAGTTAATCAGAACTAAATAAGAGGCAATAAGTGAAAAAAATTCCATGGTTAGAGGCCAAGTTAGCCAATATCAAGATTCAAACTATCAAGTGAAAGACTTAATCAAAGCCTTGACCAAGAATCAAGTCCTTGAATTTAAGACAGTTAGCCTAGCCCATTTAAATTTGGTTATGGTTATATTGGTTGACAAATCAAAGCCCTAAGAAGTTAGTCTAAGGAGATGGAAGACATTTCCAAGGACCTTAAATTGTAGGATTGGATAGCTTAATCAAGTATCCCACCTCACTTAGTCCTTTAAGCCTTATCACTGATGAGAATTTCAAACATAGAACTTCTTAATTCATGTAGAAAGTAAGAAACCAAGGACAAATAAAGATAGGGGCTAAGGAGAAGATAAGAGATGTTGAGAACATCAAACAAGATTTGAAGAGAGCTCAGAAGGATCTCAGTAAGCTAGGAGAAAAAGAAAAATATTTTTTTATGAGACCCATAGATGATCAACAAGAAACATCATAGAATGAATATCCTTCAACAAAGATAGAAGGCTATAGTAGCACTAGGGTCCCAAAGCTAGTTAGATTTGGAATATTCTTTTGTAACTAGCATTGTATATTTTTTGCAATGGAATATTCTTTTTGTTAAGGCATGTACAACTTGTAAAGTACATTGCCTATACGCTAGTATGTTAGAAAAGATAAGTTGTTCTAGAATGCAATAGAAAGGAAAATTGTCCTATACACATATACAAATGTAATTTTTCATTATTGAAAAACATACCTCATGAATGGTCTATATAAATAGGTATTTGACAATTGTAAAAGGGGGGAGTTCTTAAATCCAAAATTACTTTGTAAACTTGGAGCAAGTAGTATAAGTAATGAATTATACAAAGTTTGTCCAATATTTTTTTGTGTTTGCTATCATGGTTGCTTCCTAATTTTTATGATTTGATGTTCAAATTTTAATGGTTTTCATGATTTTCAGATGTGTTAATATGAATGCAAAGTTTTTAATTTATTATAATGCTATATGAGCTAAAAGTTATTACAGTTTACTTTTCTTTCTTTGTTCTTCTTGCATCTAGGCTAATGTTATTTGATTGCATGGGTAAAATTCTTAAATTGAATCTTATTCTTATTTGTATCTTTTCATACCATCTTTAGATGTGTGCCTAATGTGTGATAGAATTTGAGCTTATGCTACTTCATGTTGCACATTAGTTAAATACATGTCTAAATGAAATCTAAACATTGTCATAATGTCTGGGTTGAAGATCATAAACACCTTATTTCTTCTTTACCCTCCTTTTTTCTCCCTTTTTTACCAATTCACCTTAGATTAGCTTCATTATGAATATTCATCTTAGTTTAGCTTTAGACTTTGGTTTTTAGCATAATTGACTTTAAATAACACAAATCAATTTCATCTTCATAAATTTTTTAGACCACGGTTGCTCCCAACAACCATTCACATGTTTATTTTGTGACATAGTCATTTATTTTGGCCGCTACTCCACCACAGATCTCAAAAAGCCCACAACCAACAACTCATATAATGGATTCTTAGAATCCAAAAATGAGAAGTGTTTCTTAAAAACTATATGTTGACCTATTGATACACATTTAAGCATCAAAAAACTCCTCCTCCTCCTCCTCTCCCCTTTAGTATTCTTGTATGTCATTCCTAATAAACAGGAACTATTAGAGGGGTCACTAGGTGTGGGAGTCTAAATTATTCTATTAAGCATGCCACTAGATGAGACTCTACCCATGAGGTATAGTGTCATGTGATATGCACCCATGCTAACCCTATAGGAATGGTTGAATAACTAGTCCATATAATATAAATATGTGTATATGGTTGCCACACTATCTCTCCTCATGTGATTTTCTATAGAGTTATCATGTAGGGCATGTCTCGAGCTACATGGTCATATTTCTATTACATGACCTGAATCAACCTATCATTGACTACATGGGGAGCCTTTCATATATCCAATCACTTAGCAAAACTACATTCCCCACGGTCTTCTACCCTCTGGACAACATCCCATACATATCATGCATGAACTAGACCTATACGATATCCCTAAAATTGTAGAATGTTCCCTAATCTAATATTGATTAAAAATAAGGCTATCGTGTATAGAATTACCTTACTATCTAACTTGTGACACAAAAATCATGTTATCACAAGTCTTATCATAGCCTTATAGATTTTTGACATGTTCAAAATATAGATGTTTAATAAACTCACCCTCAATCCAGGGTATATCCTATCTGAGCATGTCTCCCACTTGGCTAGTGCTCATCTCTCATCCAAATCCTCTAGTGTGTTAGTAATCACCAGTGTCCCTCCTATAGGTAGTCAAAGTAACATGTGGAAATCCTCCAATGTGATACCCACCTCAATGGTATCCCCATCCACCACCCATCAAAAAGTGTTGGTCAATTATTCCCATACTCTAAGGAACAATACAATGAGATCAAAACTTAGTGGGATTCACCTCATCTTCATGATGCCTCAAAGCCCAATGTAACTAGTCATGCTCTATCCACATCACTCAAATGATCTAAAAGATTTGGTATCCAAGACACATGTATCAATCACCAATATCTCCAATGTCTATAAAAAATATCTAACAATAAAACATGTATTAGATCTCTATATCATCAATCATTCAAATACATTCTTAAAAATTCAAAAATTAACTAAAATCAACTAGTTTGATTTAGTTTCTTATGTTCATAATTTTTCTATAGACTTGGCCCATTTAATACTAAATTATCCTTGTTCCTTATTTCTGATACTAAATCGGCCTTCATCATTTTCAACTAGATCAGCCCATTTAATACTAGATCACCCATCCTCTCACTTCAACATTCTAAATCAACCCTATAATACATAGTCAACCCAATTTTATAGACTATATCATCCTTTTTTTCTAATTAAATTGACTTTTTAGTAATAATTTAGCCTTCTACTCATTACAAACTAAGTCAGCCTACTGCTACATAGTCAGCCACCCTTTAGAATACTAAATCAGCCCACTGTTACATAGTCAGCCCCTTAATTTTTGCTTGAATTATAGACTAAGTCAAATAGGTCAACTATGTTCTTCCACATTAATAATTTTTTTACCATTTACCATAAATTCCTTAGACACTTATTGGTCTAACTTCTTCCTACCTAGTACCCCATTCTTCCCCTAGTCTACCTAAAAATTTTCTAGTGTTAATTTTGGTGCCTATATTTTGCCTACTAGCCAATTTTCTATATCTAGATCAATTTCAAATAAAATTACTCAAAAAAATTGAAATTCAAAATTTATTACCTGTGCTTTACTCATTTTGGTTGTTATGCATCCTCCCCATCTCAATCATCATCTCCTCATCATGATGGCTCTTTAGTCTTCCACTAGGTTTCTCATATCTCTCTAAGAATAGTAAAAATAAAAAATTAATTATTTTTCACCCTATTTATATTTACTATTAAAAATTATTTACCTTTCAAATATTTACTACAAGATTCCATCTTTTGACCATATCTTTGTTTATACTATCTCTTTTTCTGAACCATAAGATGTTATAGAATCTTGACATTATAGAGACTCTTTTCACCTATTACATATATATGTTGCAAAAAAAACAACATTTTTATACTTTTTCAATAATTTCTACAGGTTCAGCTAATGTTTTCTACTTTGGACACCTTCACATTCCTTGCATCCCATTAATTATCCATAACACTAAGGTAAGTAAATGTATGTATTTTTCAATTCTATCCTTTCATTTAGCTTATTTTCTCCTTATTACAATTTATTCAGCTTCAACATTGTGTGTTTTTATATTCTTTTTCTGAATCATTATCCCATGTTGCACCTACATGACACATGATGATCTTAGAGTGGGGCATATGTATACATAAATATTTTCAACTTTTATCAATAACTAATTTTTTATATATTTCAATAACTTGTCAAGTTTCAATCTCTTTAAGTTTATGCCTTAAGGGGTGCACTGGGAAAGGGGGGGAGACCATTGGTGATTCACATGATTGTTGTCCATTTACTACCAATTGTTATCTACACAACCATCTCCTAAAAAAAATTTCCTAGTAATTACCTCCTCTTTTACACCCTCCTCTAGTTATTTTTTTAATCTCCTAATGGGTTATGTTACACTGTCAGCCCCATTGACCATGTAATCTAATTGATAAAACTCATTTAGGGTCTAGGTTAGCCCTTAACTGACTTAGACCAAGACCTAATTTATTTTTGTCAATAATGATAAAAATTTGATTGGGTTGAACTTGTCAACTAAATTTTCATAAAGATCTATGGTTAGATGTAGCTATATATACACATTCATTTCATCATTTATTTAGGAAGAGAAGAAGAAGAATATTCTATTGTACATTTACTTATACACCATTCTACTTGAGAAGCATAACTCAGGATTTCAATATTTTATTTGGAGATATGGATCTTATCTTGTGTATAAGTCTTTTGGATGCACAAATAAGTTGTGTAGCCTAGAGCTGATTTATATTTTTTATCCTTACATACCATAATAACCTATTACAAATCACCTTAGACAAGGGAGAGATTGAGGCTTAATAGGTTTGTCTTCAAAGGTAAGTATTCCTAACTTTGTTCCACCTTTTTTAGAGTAGATAGATTTGCATTTATACTTCTCTCCCATGCATTAGGATTTTGTATACATTTATGTGAGTATATATTTTCTATATATATTTAATTTTTATGTTTATTACCCCCACTTTGTGCCACAAGCTTTGGTGAGCACTAGATTAGATTTTAATTTAATTTTGTCATTATACTTTAGTGAATATAAAAACATAGGACCTATTTAGGGTTGTTGCATAGTTTTGATTGACTAGAGGATTTATAACCCTCCATAGTGATTTTATTGTGGTAAGAGATCCCTTGGTTAGGTCTAGTAGATCCATATTTGTCATGACCATGAATATCTAATGTATCAACAATAGGAAGTATAAGTAGGATTTATCTTCTCTAAGCTAGGATTGATTTATAGATCAACTTTATTTCCCTTTGTATACACTTGGTATCTTGGGTTGTGATGAGGCCAGGATATGCCCAATAAATGTATAATAAATGACCTCATCTTACTCTCTCTTTTTATTAAGTTTGATTTCATTTTGTAACTTTTATTTTGATTTGAGAAGAGTTAGGATGTGATTATCCATCTTTTGTTGATTATGATTCTAACATTTTAAAAGACCTATAAATCCTAACAAGTGTGTTGGAAAATTTTAGTTTTGTAATAAAATAGGTCATCATCAGGCTAAAGAATTAATATGAAGTGGATTACATATTTTTTGGAAGCATTGGACTCAATTCAGATTAGTTTCGAAACCTACAGAATCTGTTCCAAAACCATCTTAGTTCTAAAACATGTAGAATCTATTCTGAAACCATCACAGTCAGTTCTGAAACTTCATCATACTATTTCAAGTTGTTACATTTTTGGACTTAGCTCTGGAACTCTATATTTATCTCTGGTACTCCTTCAGATAAGTTCCAAAAATTTTATGGCTAGATATGCAACTGATGAGGATCTATTCCAAATGGCTGGTGATCTGTTAAAGATCAATGATCTTATTAAATTAGGAATAGATTTCCAATTTTTTGAACTGGTAGAATCAAGACAATTATCACACAACTGGACATCCAACCACATCTTGATTCAACATCTATTTTGGGCACAATTCAGTTATCTATAAAAAGAAAATAGAGAAGATAGTAGAAGAATAGAGAGAAAAAATAAAGCTTAGTATATTTGTAATACAAAACATTTTTATCAATGAAATAGCCATTCCTGCTTTGAAAGCAAATTGAATTGTTCAAATCATGTTCTAGGCAGAGCAAGGGCCCACTCCTCCAAAGGACCAGTATCTTCATTTTTGTCGATATTTATATTTATATTAGCAAAAGTAAATAGGTAAATCTGTTAAATTTATAAATGCTTCCAACTCTTTAAATTTAAGATTTGTTGTAAATTTGTTCCTGCATGCATTGTAAATTTTCACTTTTATAACATATGTTTGTTTCCAGCAATCAATTTTATTCCTACGTGTGTTTATTTCCAGCAATCAATTTCATTCTTGCAATGTGTGTTTATTTCTAGCAATCAATTTCATTCCTATAATATGTGTTTATTTCCAGCAAATTTGCATAGTTTGATTTCAATAAGGTTTTAACCAAGAAATCCTTAAGACATTAAAAACCCCCCAAAACAAGAAAAATATACAAATAACCCCATTTAATTACTAAATCATTATGATTCCTCTTGTTGCATACAACTTCAGACATATCCTTGGTTAAATATGACATCAACAAAAAGTTAATTAAATGAAGGGCATAATGACACCCAACATTTTTGGCACCATTGTTGGGGACTACTAGTTAGAATTTTCTAATTAGGTGTCAACAAGAGCAAAAATCATTCATTTAGTAATTAAAGAATTTTTCCCTAATTTATGAGTAGACCATGAGATTTCAAGGGAAGATTTCTCCCTAAAATTTTTGAAAAAGAAATTCCATCATCCTCTATTTAAGAAAAGATGTTGAACAAGAATTGGACGCACCATTATCTCCTTCAAGACAAGAAGCAAAATTGTCATCTTTAGAATTTTTGGATCAGTCACCAAAACCAAGTAAAACCATAGGAAGGAGGATTATTTCTCAAGATCCATTGAGGGAAAGTTTGGCTTCTCAATTGAGTAGTCAACCCCCTACTCCTAACTTTTCAACATCTTCAAAATAGACCACATACCACATTGATTGGGAGAAGGAATTAGAGAATACCATAGAAATAGAATGAGAAGATGTAAGAGAACATGAGAGAAACTTTGCCTATCCTATTCATATCAAGGATGATGAAACCACTATGAAAAATATTTCACCTGCACATTTGCCCACATTTAGAGGAATGTCATCCAAGGATCCTAACCAATTTTTGTTTGAGTTTAAAGTACTATGTCAGACTTATGATTACAAGAAAGATAATCAAAAATTGAAGTTGTTTCAATCTACCCTAAAGGATGCAGTAATGAGGTGGTTTATGGGATTAACATCTAATTCTATTACCAATTGAGAACAAATGGAAACTGTCTTCCTAGACAAATATCAAGATTATTGTAGAGGAAGAAAATGAAAGGAAGAATTTTTCAAAATCAAACAGGAAGAAGACGAAAATATGGAAGATTACTTGGACATATTCCTCTTTGTGAGTAAAAGATGTGGATTTTTACTTCAAGAAGATTTAAATAAAATAATTTTTCTCAAAGGTTTGGATGATGAATCTAGAGAAACCCTTGATTTAATTGGTGGAGGAAACATTGCTCAATTTAGAATGGATGAAATCATAAAAATTTGTAGAAACTATTCAAGAACAAGGGGAGGACCTAGAAAAGGGAAAATGGTTAAAAATTTGAATCCATATATGAACAAATTGATGGATGAATTGGCAAATTTTAAAATAGATATATTAGTTCAATTAACCTCCACCATAGATGAATTGCAAGCTAAAGCAAATGCCCAACTTGAACCATTAGCCATGTATTATCCTAGATGCAGGAAGAAGTATGCACTAAGAGAATGTCCCTTGGATAAAATGGAAGTATGTCTTGTCTGTGAATCTAAAGAACATGATACTCATGCTTGTTCTCTTCTTCCACTCATAAAAAATCAGCTCAAATAAACCAATACATCATCCACCATAGAAGAATTAAATTTTGTTTAGAGACAACCTAATCAAGGATAGTTTATGCCAAGACCAGCTCCTAATCCCTAGATGATGCCATGGGTAGCTCAAACACTACCACAAAGTTGGGGACAACCACCTTGGGCTCCTCAACCCACATGACATCCTCAGGATTATGCAAGTCAATCTTGGAATACTCAAGGACATCAGCAACCTTAGGCTGGTCAAGGAAATCCTTATACTTGACCACAACTAAATGAAGCCCTAGCAATTATGTGCAAGGAAAAACATATCCAAATCAGAACCAACAAACCATAATGGGACATCCAACACAAAATTTGTAGATTGAAAACATAGTCCAAACCCAAATGCCAGCACAACCAGTAGCAAACCCAAGAAACAAACAAACAACTCCTGTATATGAATTAGAACCAGAAAAATTAGTTGATTTAAATATAATGGATTGTAAAAACATTTAAACCAAATCTAGAAAAATAGTTATCAGTCTACCTATTATAATCACTGAGATGATAGAAGAAGCTAAAACCCCTAGCATAGTTACACCTCAGGAAGATGACAAAGAAAAAGATAAAAAACTAGAAAAAATTTCTACTAAGATTCCATTTCTAGAAAGACTTAAAGAAACCATAGAACTTAAGGAATTTGAATTGGTGCAAGAACTAAGAAGATTGAATCTTGAAATACCATTGTTATGAGAAATTAAGGATATTCTAGAGTTGAACAAATTAATCAAATTGTTATGTTTTAAAAAACATGGAAGAAAGAAACAATACCCCAGGACTATTCAGGTAGATGGGAAACTTGCTGATTTATTAGCAAGGAAACTCTTACTACCTCAATATGGAGATCCTGGAAGCCTTGTTATTTCTTTTTCTATAGGGGATAAGGATATACATAACATTTTGATTGATTTGGGCGCAGCTATCAATGTAATGATAGTGGACACTTTGAAAACATTACCATTAATAGGCATATAACCTACTAATACCATATTGCAGATGGCAGATTAGTCTATAGCAAAACTAGAAAGAGTTATTAAAGATGTGTCAATAATGGTGGAATCATGGGAATATCTAGTTGACTTCCTTATATTATAGCCAAAAGGTAAAACACTTGGTTATCCCTTTATTTTGGGTTGACCATGGTTAGCTACAGTTGATGCCTTAATTGATTACAAGTCAAGTGATATGACTATTTAAAATGGTAAGAATTCTAATAAAATTTCATTATATCCATATACATGACCTTTTATTGATAATCAAGTGAAATTATGAGTTGATAATCTTGATATTAATGAGCAAAATCTATCTTCTTTGGCTATGATAACATTTCAGGATCATGTACAAGAAATAGATGATATGGTTAATCCTTCATTAAATGAACATCAATCATCATTAGAGTAGTCAAGATTAGTTCTAGAACCATCAAATTTAGTTCTAGAACCATCACAGTTAGTTCCAAATCATCACAATTAGTTTCAAAACTATGCCAATTCTATGCAAGTGAAGATAAATTCAATCTGGGGGAACACAATTTATCTTATGGACAGGAAGGATCTATAACATCAGCTTTATAGATATTAAGAGATGATGAAGAATTTTTGGAAAATAGTAGTAACGATGAGTTTGACCTAAAACAAGATAAGTATCATAACTCTTCCTATTGTCTTTTGTCTAGTATTCTGCCTCTAGGAACTTTCAAAGATGTTGCTACATATCATATATTGTTACCACATGTCTATCCACTAAACACCTTAATGGAACCCTTTCAACAAATTAGTTCATCATATTTTGGAACCAAACATGTTGAGATTCAACCAGGAATTTTTTTGAATATTAATATCTGGTTAAAGAATGATGAAGTCAAATTGTTTGATGTTTTAAATAATCATACTAAAGCATTTGCTTGGGACTATAGAGATGTGAAAATAATTCATCCAAGTATCTGCACTCATCACATTTATACTAAAAATATTAGACCAATTAGGCAACCTCAGAGAAGGATTAATCCATCCTTAAGGGATATAGTCAAACAAGAAATTGAAAAACTATTACAAGTAGGTTTTATCTACCTTATCTCAGATAGCCAGTGGGTGTCTCCTCTTGTAATTGTCCCTAAAAACAATGGGAAATGGAGAATTTGTGTTGACTATAGGGAACTGAACAAAGCCACCCTGAGAGATTATTTTCCCTTACCATTCATAGATCAAGTTTGAGACAGCCTTTCAGGTAAATGATATTTTTCTTTCTTGGATGGTTTAGTGGATACAATCAAATCTGAATTGTTTCTGAGGATCAGGAAAAAACTACATTTACTTATCCATGGGGTACCTTTGCTTACAGGGTATTGCCATTTGGACTATGTAATGCTCTAGCAACCTTTCAAAGAGTTGTATTAGCAATTTTTGTAGACCTAACAAATAACTGTGTGGAGGTATACATGGATGACTTTACTATGTATGGAGATACATTTGATGATGCCTTAAACAATTTGGACAGAGTATTAACAAGATGTGAACAACATCACCTGTCTCTTATTCATGAGAAATGTTTTTTGATGGTCGATGAAGGGATCATATTAGGGCACCATATTTCAAAAAGATGAATTCAGGTTGACCAAAATAAAATCAAGATTATTTCAGACTTACCTATTCCTCAAACTCCTATAGATATCAAATCATTCTTAGGACATGCTAGATACTATAGGTTTTTTATCAAGGATTTTAATAAAATTGTTGCCCCCATGTATAAATTGCTTACCAAGGACTGTGAATTTCTTTGGGATGAACAGTGTTAACATGCTTTTGAAGAAATTAAAGAGAAAATAGTAATTGCCCTAATATTTCAAGGACCTAATTGGGAGAAACCTTTTCACATCCAAACTGATGCCTCAAATACCTCAATTGGTACAGTTTTGGGACAAAGAGATGAAGAAGGAAGAATGTATGCTATTTACAATCTTAGTAAAAATATTACTTCCACTGAAAAAAATTACACTAACACTAAAAAAGAATTGCTGGCCATGATTTATGCAATCAATAAATTTAGACATTACATTATAGGGTAAAAAACATTTGTACATATAGATCACTCAGTAATTAAATATTTAATGAAAAAACCAATGGTTAAAGGTAGAATAATTAGATGGTCATTACTTTTACAAGAATTTGATATTACCATTATAGACAATCCAGGCAGATATAATGTGGTAACTGATTTCTTGTCAAGATTGACCAGTACAAGGGAGTAAGATCTAGTCAAGGATAAATTTCTAGATGAACAATTGTTTGTTATTTTAGCTAACACACCATGGTTTTTTGACATGACAAATTATCTTGCAAAATGGAAGTTTCCTACTTCTTTCACTAAAAAGCAAATAAAAATTTAATCAAAACTAGTGCACAGTTCAAATGGTTAAATGGAATGTTATTTAAATGTGGTCCTAATTTGGTTTTACACAAGTGTGTAAGAGAAGATGAAAATTTTGACATCTTCTACGAATGTCATGATGAACCAAGTGGAGGACACTATTCAGTGAAAAGAACAGCTCACAAGATACTTGGCACTAGTTACTATTGGCCATCTTTGTAAAAAGATGTGAAGAGATATATCAGGTGGTGTGATCCTTATCAAAGGATGGGATAGCCAACCATTACCAATGAAATGCCTCTGCAACCACAAGTAGTGATTGAACCATTTGAGAAATAGGGATTGGATTTTTTTAGACCTTTTAATCTTCCTTCATAAGGAAAAGAGCATATTCTTGTGTGTATTGATTATGTAACAAAATGGGCAGAAGTGTAGGCTGTAACAAATGCCACTAAAGAAGCAGTTGTTGATTTCCTTTAGCATAGAATTATGGTAAAGTTTGGAGCACCAAGAAGATTAATTTTAGACTAGAGACCACAATTTATGTCCAATATGATCTAGACCTTCACAATGTATTATTATATTAATCATAAGAAGTCATCTCCCTATCACCCACAAGCAAATGGACAAGTTGAAGTAACAAATAGAGAACTAGAAAACATCCTCACTAAAATAGTTGAAGCTGAAAGAAGAGATTGGTTAAAAAGACTACCTGAAGCTATCTGGGTTTACAATATAACTTGGAAAACCACAACATGGTTTTCACCATATGAGTTAGTATATAGGAAAAATCCCTTGTTGCCTATTGAGTTTGAACTACAGACATTGAGGACAATAGCTAAGGTGGGAATTGAATTGGATGTAGCTCAAAAGGAGCGAATCCTTTAACTCAATCAATTAGATGAATTTAGAATAGAAGCACTTCACCAGACAGAGATAATCCAAGGTCAAAGGAAGTAATGGCATGATTCACATATCAAAGAAAGAAAATTCAAAGTAGGAGACTGGGCATTGCTATTTGATTCTAAGTACCAATAATTCAAAGGTAAATTAAGAACCAGATGGTTGGGACCTTATCAGATCAAGTAGATATTTTACAATGGTTATATCCAGTTACTTCCCATTGATAGCAGTAGAAGAATACTCTTATTCAATGGACACATGCTAAAACTTTATAAGAAGCCTCCTACTAAAGATGAAATCTTGATGCAGATTGAAGCAAGCAAAGAATTTGATCATATGGAAGAACCTAGTTCTTCCAAAATGATCACATAACTAGATGAAGAGATCCAAAATAAAGGGAAGAGAATGAAAACTAGTAAATGGCATTCTCTTTCCAAAACAAAAAAAAATATCAATTGAAAATCAGTGATGATGTTGATCTTCTCAAATAAATGGCTAATTCAAATAAAAAAATTTGAATTCTAATTATTTTCTAACCATTTTTCAAGGATGATGTGTCTGTATAAAAGAGGGATTACATCATCAAGGATGATAATTATGTTTTTAACTTATTAAAGGTTAAATGAAAGTTTTCATGTGTGATTAGACTTGATTTAGAAAGATTAGTATGATGAGTCATATATTATACATCATGGTTAAATGTCCAAAATCATGAGAAGGATATTGATGATGGAATGAGTGGGTGGATAACCATAAAAAATCATTCTTATGATTGAAGCAACTGAATCTACTAGTTTTGTAGTTGAGTACAGTAGTTTTGTAGCTGAGTACAGTAGTTCTACAGCTGAGTACAGTAATTTTGTAACTGAATTTGCCAAAATAGCAATCGAATCCATTAGTTCTATAGCCATAATCATCATTTTTACCGATACAAGAAGAAATTTTCAAGCTAACCTGTGAAATATTCAATAAAAAAAAGAATGAATCATGGGAATCAAAAAAAAGTCAGAACCAAAAATTGATACCCAACTCCTTGTAGATGAAGTAGTAAATATCTTTCAATAGGCAAGATAGCTACAGTTTATACAGAAATTTCCCAAATACAATGATGAATTGGTAAGAGAATTTATTATTAATTTAGAGCAAACAAGGATAAAGGTTATAAAGATTTTCATTCCTTTTTTTGTGAAAATCATAAGTGAGATGTCTAGAATACCTATAATGCATGTCCCAAACCCTGTCAAAGGAACATTGAAAGACCTGGCTGAAACCCTATTGAAAAAAGGGGAAGCTAAACCCCAATATATTTATAATACAAAGCAAATCATCAAAGGAGTTAAGAGGGTTAGTTTGCCTAAACCCTTTGATAGAGTAGCATTCTGGATAGTTAAATATTTAACCTGTGATGGACAATATGGGACAGTAGGAAAATAAGTCCTAAAAATCCTTATACACCTTAGATATGGAGCTAAAAAACTAGAATATATAGTAAACCTTCTAGGGTTTCTTTTTGACTCCATCCATATCATGGCCCATAGGTATTCTTGGGGTGTAGGAACAATTAGACATCATGGGTTAGTGCATTTGATATGACAACACAATTTCCTTTCCAATAAAAATGGGGAAGAAATGTGGGACAAGTTTCTTGGCAAATTTGGACAAAACTTGGTATTCCCCGAAGAACAATAGCAACTCCTCCTACTCCTTCAGTTCATTTGAAAACTGTTACTATTGCTAAATAAAATAAAAGATTAGGGGAAGAGAAAATACCAAAAATGAGAAAATCTATAAGAAAAGTTAAAATTGCAAACCCTATTGTACCTTCTCAAGTCATTTCTTCTTCTACTGAGGCTGTAAAAGAACTAGTACCTATCTCTGACAATGACAGTTCACCTAGGCCTGAACAAAAGGTGAAAACCAGAACACATTCTAAGAGGAGATCTATGTCTGCACATTTTGAGGCTCCTCAAGAAAGGAAATGTCATATAAATTCCAAAGAAAGTTCAGAGGAGCTGGAAGAACAAGAAAGTATAGAAACTGAAGCTACTGATATTTTGGGCAGCATGGCCATGACTTCTCCTAGACCAAGCCAAATAGAAAAGGAAAAAGATGATGAAAGATTTGAGGAGCTATTTTTCTAAGAAATGGGTGAGACTACATCACCATCACATGCAAAAAATGAATAGGCATCTTGGAGAAGGAAAAGGAAATCCCCTACGGTGGAAGAGGAATGCTTAACTCCCCAAGAACTTTTAGAAAAGAACAAAACTAGTAGATTAAATAGGCTCTATTTTTGTCCAGAGTAGAACTCATTATCAAAGAAAAGGATGAGGAATTGAATTTCCTCAAACTCAAGTTAGAACAAAAATAAATGCTCCTTGCAGAATTATCAAACTAGCTCACATCTAGGAATGAGGAATTAGCAAAAGTTAAAAAGTAATTAATAGAGAATAAGGAAAAATGTACAATATAGACCTCTGTGTTAGCAGTCTCTGCACAGACTGAATTGACTTATTTGCCACTCAAGAAGTTATGGGATGACACATGCAGAGAACTCAGTGAACTCAAAACATCCAATACAGACTTGAAAGGCAAACTAGAAGAAGAAGAGAAAGCAAGGAAGGAATGAGAAGACAAATTTTATAAGGAGGAAAATGATAAGTATAAATGTCTTGTGAAAATACAAATAGTTTGTGTGATGAGTGAGAAATTCTTTGCATGCAGAAGACCTTCTCCTATTTATAACATGTTTTTAAAAGAATAATTCATTTACTGACAGTTGGCAAGGATAGCATGTGGCCTTCCACATGAAATAAAAGATGAAGTTGATTTATCGGTTGCCTACTCCTTAGCTAATACAGAATAGAAAAACCTTCTTTGTGAATTTTACCTCTATAATTTTATGCTAGAAAGAAATACAGGTTTTATGATCAATTTGTATGTAAGAAAAATCCAGCTTAACACATTTGTCTCTATTCTTCAAAATCAAATTACATGGAAAGAAAGGGAGTCAGAGCATTGGTCAAAGGCTAGTTCATCTAGTCTCTATATGATAATTCATTATGGTAATCCATCCACCTTTGATACATATTTCCAATCCCATGCATTTAATGATAAATTCAAGGGACCTTATCTTTTTAGTATATAGAAAAGCATGGATGTCTTCACCGCTTATGAAAGGGCAAATTTTGATAATATCTATGATGCATGTTTAAAAATATGGGAATTTCTCCTGATGGCATTGAAAAGAAGGGAAGTAATATCCCCTTCAAATTTGATCTTGAGTTTAGAAAGGGAAAAATATTTATGCACAATAATTCCTTGGATTAATGAAACTCCCCTAAGCATATGGATAGGAATGCGAACATGGACACCTCTACTTCTCACCCCCATATCTCCTTGGAAAAATAGAGAACCTCAACATCCCACTTAGTTTGAGGAATGGAAAATAAAAGTAGAAGTAGGAGCAGGGTATAGTACTTTTAAGTCAAAGCATTGGGACATTCAATTTCAGCCATTTGATCTGAGCAATCAAATGGAATGCAGGATATACAATCCTGAATTTAAAGAATGAAGTTTTTAAAGGGACTTACAAACAAGTAAGTATGGGGGAAATGATGAGGCTAGGATATGCCCAATAAATGTATAATAAATGACCTCATCTTACTCTCTCTTTTTATTAAGTTTGACTACATTTTTTAACTTTTATTTTGATCTGAGATGAGCTAGGATGTGATTATTCATCTTTTGTTGATTGTGATTCTAACATTTTAAAAGACCTGTAAATCCTAACAAGTGTGTTGAAAAATTCTAGTTTTACAATAAAATAGGTCATCATCAGGCTAAAGAATAAATATGAAGTGGATTACATGTTTTTTGGAAGCATTGGACTCAATTCAGATTAGTTCTGGAACCTATAGAATCTATTTCAAAACCATCACAATTAGTTTCAAAACTTACAAAATCTATTCCAAAACCATCACAGTCAGTTCTGAAACTTCACCATACTATTTCAAGTTGTCACATTTTTGGACTTCGCTCTGGAACTCTATATTTAGCTCTGATACTCCTTCAGATAAGTTCTAGAACTTTTGCAACTAGATATGGAACTGATGAGGATCTATTCCAAACAGTCGGTGATCTATTAAAGATCAATGATCCAATTAAATCAGGAATAGATCCCTAATTTTTTGAACTAGCAGAATCAAGACAATTATCACACAGCTGGACATCCAACCACATCTTGATTCAGCATCTATTCTGGGCACAATTTAGTTCTATCATATCTATGAAACAGTTACAGCCATCAAAGCATCTATATATACAGATCTGATATAGATATAAAAAAAAGATAATAGAGAAGATAGTAGAAGAATAGAGAGAAAAAAGAATAGCTTAGTATATTTTTAATACAAAACATTTTTATCAATGTAATAACCATTCCTATTTTGAAAGCAAATTGAATTATTCAAATCCTGTTCTAGGCAGAGCAAGGGCCCACTCCTCCAAAGGACCAATATCTTCATTTTTGTCGATATTTATATTTATATTTATATTAGCAAAAGTAAATAGGTAAATCTGTTAAATTTATAAATGCTTCCAACTCTTTAAAATTAAGATTTGTTGTAAATTTGTTCCTGCATGCATTGTAAATTTTCACTTTTGCAACATATGTTTGTTTCTAGCAATCAATTTTATTCCTACAACATGTGTTTATTTCCAGCAATCAATTTCATTCTTGCAATGTGTGTTTATTTCTAGCAATCAATTTCATTCCTATAACGTGTGTTTATTTCCAGCAAATTTGCATAGTTTTATTTCAATAAGGTTTTAACCAAGAAATTTTCAAGACATTAAAAACCCCCCAAAACAAGAAAAATATACAAATACCCCCATTTAATTACTAAATCATTACGATTCCTCTTGTTTCATACAGCTTCAGACATAACCCTAGTTAAATATGACATTAACAGAAAAAAAAAGGAGGGGATAATGACACCCAACAAGTTGCCAAATGGATCTACCACTTCTTAAAACAACCTATAAAACATGTTTGTCAACCACTTTAATATGTCTATTAATCTATTTATCCTATATCACAAATTTTTGGCAAATTTTAGGGAGATGAAAGAACCAATGAGTGTATGTAATGCATGCTTTCATAAGTTATACCAAATATTGAAAGACCTTTACAAAAAACGTAAGGGGTTTCCATATAAACATACTTGAGAGCTTTAGGTTCAATGACCTCTATGTTCCTTAGGAGGACCCCAATAACAATCTTATCCCTATATTTGGCTTACAATGAATCTATTAACATTGAGAAACTAATGTTGTTGCAAGGCTACATCATTGGTTTTTTAGATTTATTAGGCCTAATTGCTGCATACAACTAGGTTTTGATGATCAACTAGGCTCTTCAACATAACACCTCATTGATGAATCTAATCCTAGGTTCCCTATACATGATCCCAAATATAGTTTATATTATAACTTATATGAGATATATGCCTAGAGATATACCTTATATGACTCAAAATCATGATTTTCCATAGGCAAACAGTCAACAACTTACTACTTTTGCATTTAATAACATGGCTATCATGCCTAAAACTAGCGGTTATGATGATTCTACTAGTAGCCAACAAGTCATGCCATCATTTATAAAAAAAATAGGTACCTATTAATAATGATAATAACCAAGCATACCATAATACCCTTAAATTTATGAATTTTACTACACTTGTGACTAACCCACAACTGCAAGCGGAAAATTAAAAATATTAGTGTAAACCTTGAAGTAGTGAACCCACATCAAATGGTTCAGAAGTTAACTAATGATATGGTCAATTTTCATAGGCAAGTTCCTCAAAATACCCACTAAAATGAAAATAACCCACAACCTAATAGGAATTTTAACATCTATATAACCATTAGACAATGGAACATAAGACCAAATAACGGAGGTGTACGTATCCCATTAGATTATAATAACCAAAATAATAATAGTGTTTCCAATGTAGTGAACATAACTGATTCAACACTACCCACTTAGTTTAGGATACACAATATAATTAACCACACTAAAGTTGACTATGAAAAATTCACATGTGCCTCAAACATATTTCACAAGGATATGGATAACTTAGAGCTAGTCCCCATACCTGATAATAATTCTAACCAAGATGGAGGAAACCTTTACATGGCTTTAGTATTGAAAACTTATGAGTTTCCATTTGAGACAAAAAAATTAGCCTAATGACAACTTAGATGAGGTTCATGAATTCAATCAATTTCAAAGGGGAAACAACTACCAATTGAGGAGTAAATTTGAAACCCCACTAACTACTTCTACTCCTCTGAATAACACTCAAACTCTATCTAATGATAAATTTATTAATAATTTGTTTCCCCATAAATGACCTCAAACTTATTGTAAACCTGAGAAAAATGTCAGTCCTCTATTAACCAATATACCAATGGAACAAATCAAACATGGATACATTATTATAGATAACCTAAATAAAATTAAAGCTAACATCATGATGTTTGGATTACTCGATATTTCTAATCAGAATGATTTGTTATTACATAATTATCTACTCTTAAAGGGAGTTAAATTAGTAGAATAGTTCATACTCACATTTTAATCTATAAACAGAATATTAAAACTCCTCATTTTATTATAATGGTTAGAATTTTTAGTAAAAACTTACATAATTATTTGGATGATTCAGGTGCTTTAAAAAATGTAATGTCTTATACCATTTTTCATTAGTTGGGTTTAAATCATGAAAATTCAAATAAGAAAGTTATTCAATTGGATAAATTAGAGGTTAAATTTATCGATGAGCTTAACCAAATTCATTTGAATTTCTCCTCTAATCCTAGGGTATAGTAGTTTATTGATATTCAAGTAGTGGATATAATTGAGGCTTATAGTATGATCATAAGTATATATTATTTTAGGACACTAAAAATTTACATGGTAATAAAGATTTTTCATATGTGGATCTCATAGAGAGGCATACCCAATCAGATCAAGATTGAACATGAGTTGAAGATGACTCACATGATTGCATAACATAATAAGATAAATGATATATTATTTTAAGAGTTTGAGCTTAACATATACACACTTGAGAAAGAGGATAAATCCAATAAGGAGTTCTCAATTAACATATTAAACATTTGATAAGGTTCATAAATTATGGAAATGGATTAAATAAATGAGTATTATTTCCTCTGTGCACCTAAAATAACTACATTTCCTAGTGCTACCATCACACATTATTTTACGCCTTAACCGTTGGCATCTCTATGGATATGTGTAGTTAAATTTTGGCTTGCATAACTCTTTTGTATATTATTTTAATTTATTTATACATTCATATACTTATTAGATCAGCCTATGGGTGGCACATGGCCTTGTTAGACTATATATAAGAGGTAGAGTTAGTTATTCATCATCATAATTGAGTATTCATTCTTATTGAAAGCATTTGGGAGGTTGCCCCCTTGAAGTGGCTTATCTATTATTCATATTTTCTATTTTAATTTCATATAATTATGATATAATACTGTATATTTTATTATTTGGTTAATTAATAACATTCCAAGTGGTATCAGAGCATCGATTTGGGCCATAATCAGGTCAAAAACCTTAGATCTTGAAATTTGGATATATCTTAAAAATAAATATGAATTTATCTACAATTATTTTACTAGAGTTTTGAAATAATTCAAGTAAGTTTCCATTAAAATTTAATCTCATTTTGATATGTCATTCAAAATTTATCTCCATTTTAGCTTTTTTCATAAATTTGCTCTATAGCTCACTATTTTTATATTTTTTCAATTTTTTTATATTTTTAGAAACCTTGAAAAAATTTAGTTTAGGTATATTCCTTGATATTTGTGATTTGAGGTCTAAATATTCAAAAAACTTAGTGGTCAAAGTTAGGTCAATGGTACAAAATAAGGTTCACCATCAAGCCTTTGTATGGTTGATCCTAACACTCATGGATAGGGAAAAGGGAAAGAAACCCATAAAACCCCTTTAGGGGATGACATGGAGTCTTAATCATCTGATATAATTTATCAAATCCAATCAAACCTACATGGCCTAATGCATAAGGATGTGTAAGTCCAAACTCAAATATCAATAATGCAAGGGGAGCTTAATGGCATGAACCATTAGTTGCATCAAATCATGACACACTTGGATACCATTTCATCTCATTTACCACTCAAAACCACTCAAAGTTTTCCTTTTAATCCTCCCCCTCTTAATACTAACACTACCTATATGGGGATAAAACTGATGTTTTCAAAAGCAGACTTGTACAAGTTTTATGGTAAGGATCCACTCACTTGGATCACTCAAACTGAAAATCTATTTGACTTACACCAAAATACTAGCTCTCAAAATGTGGTTGTGGCATCTCTATATCTAGAACTTGAGCCATTAATTTGGTATTATTGGCTTTGTGATCAAAAGAAGAATATTGGTGCTCTTGTTACATGGTTAGTATTCTATGATGAATTAATTTCTCATTATTGGAATAATGTTTTTGAAATCTAATTTAACCAATTAGACAAACTATGACAAACAAGAATAGTGAAGGATTATATTCATCAATTTCAAAATCTATCCTTATGTGTGGAGGATATCATTGAGGAAAATCTGACTAGCCTTTTTTTGGGTGGACTAAAAGATAATATTCAATTAGAGGTTCGTATGTTTAACTCCACAAATGTATCTAAAGATATACCAAGGGCACACTTGGTAGAAGAAAAAGAGATGATCAAACATCATCCTTTCACTAATAGTTAGGAACTCACCATCCTAAATCCATCATGACCTCAACCTACTATATTAACACCACAACAAATTAAGGATAAGCATGCCAAAGGGTTGTGTTATGGTTGTGATAGTAAATGAAGCAAAGGTCATAGATGTGATAAAAAAAAGTTATTTTACATTGAAGGGGATGATGAGGATAAAAAAGATGAGGACACATCTATTGAGGGTTTTGAAGGACCTAAGGATGAAGCTGTAGATTCTCAACCTACTATCCCCTGTCATACCCTTATAGGTATTTCTACTCCTTAGACTCTTAAGGTGGTGGGTTTTATTAAGAAATAGAAGGTCATAGTGTTGATTGATTCAGGTAATACACATAATTTCATCAATAGTAAGTTGGATACTCATTTGAATTGTTTCATCTAACTAGCCCCAGAGTTTCAAGTCATGATTGCTAATGGTGGTATAATTAATTTCTCTAGAAAATGTCATAGTATTAAGTTAGCAATGGGGGACTATTTTCTATATTCTCTTATGTTTGTTATTATTATGGGTAGGACTGATATTGTTTTGGGATTACAATGGCTCACCATATTGGTTACTATTGAGATGAATTTCCATGAACTTTTCATGTATTTTTATTCTGAAGGCAAGCTAGTAGAACTATGAGGATTAAGATTTAAATCTCCATAAATGGTTAGTTCACATCAAATGACCAAGCTACTGAAAAAAGTTACTAAAATATTTGTGGCATGTTTGTTTTCCATTGATGTCCAAAAAACTAAGGAGTCTACCCATCCTAAGTTATAACAACTATTGGATGAGCATTCAGTTATTTTTGGACCCATGGCAAAAGGTATTCCTCATAGTCATACTCATGATCATGCCATTAGACTCATTCTTAGAAGTACACCACCCAGTATCAAACCATATAGATATCCTTATGCCTAGAAGAGTGAAATTAAAAAAATGGTACAAGAGTTGTTAGAGGCAAGCACCATTCACCATAGCCAAAGTGAATATTCTTCTCTAGTATTCATGGTACAAAAAAAGGATGAAAACTGGAGGATGTGCCTAGATTATAGAGAGCTCAACAAGTTCACTATCAAATATAAGTTTTCTATTCCTATAATTGATGATTTGTTAGATGAATTACATGGTGTTGTTTATTTTAACAAATTATATCTTTACTCTAAGTATCATCAAATTCAAATCCATGAGGAGGACATTCCTAAAACAAACTTCTATACTCATGAAGGGCATTATGAATTTTTGGTCATACCTTTTGGTATCACCAATGTACCATCCACCTTCTAGTGTTTGATGAATACAATTTTTAGGCCATTTTTGAAAAAGTTTGTACTTGCATTTTTTTATGGCATCCTTGTTTATAGAAAGAATTGGTAATAGTACTTACTTCATGTGAAGTAGGTACTCTTAGTTATTGAGAAACATAAATTGTATTCTAAACCATCCAAATATGCTTTTGGAGTTTGAGAAGTGGAATATTTGGGTCATATTATATCACATGAATGTGATGCATCTAGATATGGTATGGGTGCACTACTCATGCAAGAGGGTAGGCCCATTACCTTTTAAAGTCATCAATTGAAGGGTAAAAATTAGATCAAACCCATCTATGAGAAAGAGATGATGGTTATTCTACATGAATTCAAATTATGGAGACTTTATCTATTAGGCCATCACTTTCAAGTAAAGAATAATCATGATAGCCTTAAACATTTTTTAGAATAATGGTTATCCTCTATAGAACAATAAAAATGGGTGAAAAAATGTTAGGTTTTGATTTTGAAATAGTCTACAAGAAAGGAAAATAAAATGTGGTGGTTGATGCACTATCTAGGTGAGATGAACCAATTGAGGCATAATTATGTGCCATGACCATTTCTCAGGCAAATTGGCTGAAGGAATCAAGGGTAGAATGGGAGAATGATAGTATTACCCATTCATTGATTCAAAATCTATAGTAGGGTTCTGATGGGATTGAAAAAATTTCATAGAAGGGGAATGCATTATGGTACAAAGATAGATTATATCTATGTCAAAATTCTCTTCTCAAATAGAAAATCCTTCAAGAACTTCATGCATCTCCACTTGATGGTCACTCACGGTTTTTTAAAACATATCATAGAGTCAAGAAGGATTTTTTTGGAAAGGAATCAAGGAGGATATACAAAAATATGTGGTTGAATGTATGGTTTTTAAAAAAAATAAAGGTAAAACCATAAAAACCCTAGGTCTTTTATAGTCCTTATCCATCCCTAGTCAACGATGGGAAGAGGTATTTATGGATTTCATTACTGGGTTACCATGATCTAAAGGTAGAAATGTTATCATGGTTGTTGTGGATAGACTCATAAATTATGCTCATTTTTTTTCTTTATCTCAACCATTTATGGTCAATGTAGTAGCTTTTGCCTTGCTCAATATAATTCATAAATTACGTGGACTACCCCCAAGATTATTATTAGCGATCGAGATCACATATTCATTAGTAATTTTTGGACAAAATTATTTGCATGTTTAGGAACCCAATTAACTCATAGCTCATCCTATCATCCTCAATTTTATGGACAAATTGAGGTAGTCAAAAAGTGTTTAGAATGGTACCTTCATTATTTTGTGTCTGATAAATAAGATAAATGGGTTAAATGGCCACCCTTGGCTGAATGGTGGTATAATATGTCAATGCATAGTTCATCTAAAATGTCTCATTTTATGGCATTGAATGGATACCATCATCCATCTCTCACTTCATGCTTGAAGACCCACACAAATGTACTTATAATGGAGGAACACCTTCAACATCAATAGGAAGTCCTTGCTAGTTTGCATGAAAATTTAGCTTTGTCCTAGAATCACATGAAGCAATAAGAAGATCAACACAAGAGTGAGAGGAATTTTGAAATTGGTGATTGGGTGTTTGTTCACTTACAACCATATAAGTATATGTCCTTGAATTAATAGAAAAAGGATAATAATTTATCTCCCAAGTATTATGGTCCTTATCAAATCTTGCAAAAAATTGGTAGTGTGGCCTACAAGCTAGAATTTCCTCCCTCCACTCACATTCATCCAATATTTCATGTATCTTACCTCAATAAGGTCATTGGATAGAGAGATACTACTCAAATTGAGTTACCATAATTAGATGAGGAAGGGAGGGTTATTCTTGATCTTGAAGTGGTCCTTCAAACATGCACTAAGCAGCTATGGTCCAAATTAATTATTGAGTATCTGATAAAATGGAAGAATATACCTTATATAGATGCTACCTAGGAGGATGACTCATTCATGCAACAACATCTGAGATTGCTTCAATGTTAAGAACAACATTGTTTTTAATGGGAGGGGCATGTTACGCCCTTAACCATTGGCGTGTCTATAGATATGTGTATTTGATTTGTAGCTTACATAACTCTTTTGCATATTATTTTACATTTATTTATGCATTCATATACTTATTAGGTTGGCATATGGGTGGCACATGGCCTTGTTAGAATATATATAAGAGGTAGGGTTAGTTATATATCATCATAATTGAGTATTCATTCTTATTGAAAGTATTTGGGAGGTTGCCCCTCAAAGTGGCTTATCTATTATTCATATTTTTTGTTATAATTTCATATAATTATGATATACTACTATATATCTTCTTATTTGGTGAATTAATATCATTCCACATTAACATGTGAAACCAACTTATCTAAGTGTAGAACAAGGCTGACAATAGTTTTTATTAGCATTGGGTATGGTTGAGTAAAAAATCATCCAGTTAAAGGATATCTGTATGAATTAAAATCATGAGTTTGTGAACTTAAATAATGAGGAGGTCACCATTTTGAAAAATTCTATTCCTACCTCTTCGATCAAATATTTGACCAAGAAGAATTTGTCAGATGAGAAATAAGACTTGTGATCATTCAGTATTGAGAACTACAGTGAAGAAATCAATGTTACAATAGAACCAACTTATTAGTGTTCCACATACTCAACATAAAATCACTTATGGGCACTAAAATTTGATGATTCTAAGTCTAAGAATGGATGTGGTGTTAGTGTTAAACTCATCAAACCTCAAAGGAAGTCATATTTAGCAACATTTAATGAGAAATTTTCTTACACAAATAATGTACCTAAATATGAGATGTTAGTTCACAGTATCTTGTTTGCACTAAGAAAGAAAGTGAAGAATCTTAGAGTGCTTGGTGACTCAAATCTAGTGGTTAAATAGATAAGGACCTAGTATGATTTTAATGACAATATTTTATCACAGTACTACATCTAAGTGTGGAATTTGATAGAGGAATTTAATGCATTCAATATTCAAACACTACCCCATAAGATAAATTATATGGTGGATGCATTGTAAACAACTGCAAGAACCCTAAAAGCAATGGATGGATATAGATTGAGAATATTTTTAATAGATATGGTCTCTACTCCTTTAGTCTCAAATAATTTTACCAATTTCAAAGTCTTTGATGATGATCAACACATATTAGACTTCATCACCAACACTAAGGTGTTTGTATATCATATCATCGATGAATATGGTCGAGAAGACTTTGAACTAAATGACTATGGGAAAATGAATTTAAATAAAATTAATATACCTAAGGGCATGGTATCATTAAAATGGGTATTCAACATGGATTACAAGGGTAATAAATAAAATTCAGCCTACACTAAGGGAATATTGTATCAACATTGTAATCTAGGAAATGTAAATGAATAAAATATGTGCTTTTAGGCACGACATATACCAAAAGAGAAAATCAAGACTTTGTTCAAGACTTGAAGTATTTAAATGATGTTATTACATAGAGCTATGAGGAATTAATTTTTTTTACCAGATCCATTATCATTCACACCAAGACTTGAAGTATTTAAATGATGTTATTACATAGAGCTATGAGGAATTAATTTTTTTTACCAAATCCATTATCATTCACACCATCCCTTTGAATCCAAGATTCAAACCATTCCAATATAGGCAAATACTAGTGAATCCACTAAAAGAACCATTGATATTTGAGGAGGTGCATAAGTTACTCCAAAATAGGATCATCTTACCTATCAAACACTTAACAATGGTGGCTAATTTAGTACCAATCAAAAATAAGAATAAAGAGATAAGGCTCTACATGTACTTTTGTAACTTGAATAAAGCTATAGTAAAGAATAATTACCCATTTCTTTCACTAGATGAAGTTTTACAAATAGTGAGAGACCCCCAAATGATGTCATTCCTAGATGGGTGCTCATGATATAATCAGGTGGTGTTAATGATGAGGACAAAATAAATATAATATTTTTATCCAAGTGGGGTACATTCACATATAATAGGATGCCATTCATCCTGATCAAATCAAGTGCCACCTTCCAATGTGCCATGGAGATTTCATTCAAGGATGTTATCAAAAAATGCATAGTCATACACATGGATGATCTAACTATATTTTTAAATAACTAGGGAGATCACATAAAATACATGAATATAGTACTATAAAGGTGTTGAGATCATGGAATCTCCCTAAACTTAAATAAGTTCATATTCAATGTTAGAGAGGGTAAGCTATTAGGTCACATCATCTCAGAGTGAGGCATTTTAGTAGACTGAGAGAGAGTGAAGGTAATTCTAAAAATCCCATTACTTGGTAGTATAAAAGAACTAAAGTCATTATTTGGTAAGATTAACTTAGACATGAAGTTAATTTTAGGCTTCATAGAGATAATCTAGCCATTTAACAATGAATTGAAGAAAGACACAAATATTGAATGGATGGTTGAAGAACAAGTGGATTTTTCTCAGATCAATCAAAAATAGTAAATACTCTAGTGTTTATCATTCCCAACTACATGTAGTCCTTATACCTCTACTTGTTTTCTTCAAAAAACTCAAATATTGATGTTTTGACATAGAATAAATAAGATGGATATGAGATACCCATATCATTTATTATTTATCCACTCTAAAATGATGAATTAAGGTATTCAACCATAAACAAGAAATCATTTTTTTTAAGAGTAGTTAAAAAATTTAGACACTATATTCTTTCCATCAAGGTATTCATAGTTTTGCTTGACCCACCTGTGAAGGCTATATTAATGGAAAATTAACTAGGTGAGTGACAAGGTAAATGGATGGCCATTATCCAAGAGTTTGACTTAGATATATATCCAATGAATATTGTAATAGGTTAATGACTTAGCCAGGCCATGTTCAAAGTAGACACACAAATAGTTTGTCAATAATGCATGGTGTAAGATATCATAACTAATGATTTTTATCAAGATGTGGTCTACTATTTTATCAACAATGAGTCTCCCAGGAACATGAATTCCACTTAGAGGAAAGTGATGTGCATGAAAGGTTTCCATTTCATTATCAAAGTAGGGATAATCTATAAGAGGGATCATGAAGGAATATATCTTAGATGCTTGAGTAAATAAATAGTAGATAAGGTGTTAAATAACCTTCATGGAAAATATGGGACTAGGCATGGATCCATAAATTCAACTACCCACCAAATATTTAGGGTGGGGTATTACTAGAGACACCTATTCAAGGACATACATGTACATTTCTAAAGTTACAATATCTATCAAATTACTATAAATAGAGATCACACTTTAGCAATGCATTTGATGCCAGTAATTGAAGCTTGACCTTTTGCATAGTGGGGACTAGAGTTTGTAGGGGAAATGAACATGTATTCATCTACAAGACAATTTCATCCTTAATACAACTTATTATCATACTCTATGGTATAAGGCCTAACCATTCATGAATTGTGCTACCAACTTATTCATTGTATTTATAGAGGAATACATCATCAAAAGTTTGTTATGCCTTATACTCTAGTATGTCATAATGGACCTACCTTTTCTTTTATTCAATTTATGGAATGGACATATGGTCATCATGTAACTTTGAAATTATATTCTAATTATTATCTACATAATAATGGGTTACCCACCCTAAAAATAAGAATTTGGTAATCATAATTTAAAAAATCTTGGAAAATAATCCTAAGAATTAGCATAATGAATTGAAATTTGCATTATTGGTTGATAAGACTAAAACTAATCATTCTCTAGGCACTTACCTCTACCATATAATTTATGTCCAAGACCTTACTTTTTCAATCAACATAAGAATCCCTACCCTGCTATTTATGAATCATTACCTAGAAATAAATGATCAAATAAAGGCTCACCTCTTAAGCCTTATGCATTTGGATGAAAAATGTGATAGAGCCCTATTGCATTTTAGTACATATCAAGAGGTTACCATATTCTAGTTTGAAAAATAGTCTAGATCAACTTCATTTAGGATATCTAACCTTATCCTTGTGTAACACAAGGCCTATGAGCAAAAGAAACACCATAAAAAATTGGATGCCTTATGGCTAGGTCCCTACCAAATTTTTGAAATCTTAGGTGAGAATACATTTCACCTAAGGTGTATAACTAGTGAGGATTTTCCATTACATGTCAATGAATAATTTATCAAACACTAATTATAAGCCTAAATTGACATGTAACAACCTATAAATACTTTCTTGCTTCTTTCAACTTTCATATTTTGTTTTCTTTTTCTTTCCTTCCCATCCCTTTTTGTTAGGTTATGTTTGCTTTTGTTTATTTTCTACTTATAGTTTGTCTCTATCCTAACTATTTTAGATTGAGGGTCCTTTTTAATCAAATAAATGAAATAAAAGGCTATTGAAAAATTAAAATAGATGGCACTTAAATAATGTAATTGTAATTTTTTCTAGAAAATCTTGTGTGAACTGTTGTGATTACTTTGTCCATTTCCTAAATTTCAAATGTTAATGATTATAATTTTTTTTTGTGAATTTCAAAAATTTATTGTCTTGTTCAAAAACATATAATACTTAATGAAATTATATCATTGATTCAATTTTGATTTATCTTGAGTTTTCATGAATTTTATGATTTCATTTTACCTATGGTTTGGTCTCTAACCCTCTATGGATAAAAATGCAAAATATCTTTTCAAAATAATTAGGCTAAAATGTAAAATCTAAACTTTATCCTCAAAAGGGTGATCTTGTTAAAATCCACCATAGTAATTAAAACCTAGTTAGAAGTGGAAAAAGGACTTAAGAAGGGATAAGAGGTATCTCTCTTAGGGATATAAAAACCTAGATGATATTATAAAAATGCCCATACCACTTCCCCCAAGATAAACTATAAAAATATTATTTTCCCTCAATAGTTATGGACTTGTACAAATCTAAATTAATGTGTTTGAAAACTTGATCACACACTTGGATGGTCTTTGGTTGGATGCTTGGCTCAATATCTTACTTATTCCTATTAAGTTTAGTGCCTTTGAATTCTAGTTTGGTCTAGGTGATTGTTTGAAGCTAATGATTTTTATTCTTATGAGATCAAATATTTTGTATTAGTGAAATAATCATAAGTATTTACCAATATGAGTCACCATTTGTCATTTCTTGCACAACATGCCCCATTTTCATATTGAAAATAGGGACCATCATTTTTCTTTGGAGTTTGGTCTTATACCTTAAGGGATTCATTTGTGGTTGCATGTTTAAAATTTCCTTCTTGGAAATTCCTATTTTACTAGATGTGAAGATTTAAATCTAAATGTACTTCACTATTTTATCCAAGACATAATAATAACCATGCATCACAAATAATTTCCATAGAAATCACATCTAGGGTTGAATTAGTTAAAAATTTGAATTTGTATGAATCTATTAAGTTTTAATCTATTTTTATTATTTTTTGAAACACAAATAGATTTTTATTTTAGATTATTTCACCTTAGTTTTTTAATAAATTATCTAACTATTTTAGAGTTTTCTACTTCTTTTCCTTAGTAATTTTGATCCATTTCTATTTTAATTTGATCTAAATTGACTAAATATTTATAAGGTTTTATCCTTTCCTTATTCAATTTCATTAGAATGGACAGAAGTTTATTTTAAATGGCCTTATTTTTCTAAGTTTTCATGCATATTTTTTATATTTAAAAATTATATTTCAAAAGACCTGACCATTTAAATTCAAAAAAATTAACCATTATTTTTAAAATCCAAAGTTGTTGACTGGACTTTTATTTATTTTACCCATAAGTGCTTAAACATTTCCTAGCACCACATGGTGACTTATTGCAATTCTCAGTGGCTCAAACCTATTCAAAAGGGTTTTTGACACTTAGTCAATTTTACATCTATGCCTAAAGACACACGTCAAATTTTTACTCAATGGGACATGCTAATTCTTTGAAGGACTTGCTCAGAACCACATGGAATTTTTTCACCACTCCAAAGGACTTAATTAATTATCAAAATTTCCCAATGGGCCTACACATCAAAAAATCTCCAAGTGAGTGGATCAATGGGATGCTACCAACTATCAAGATCTTGATGATCCACTAATCTCAGTTGAATATTTATAATGCAAAGCCTTTGAGAAAGTGGGTTGGCAAGATACTACTATGTGGCATCATCCAAATGACCCACTAGCCTAGAGTGATGCATACAAAATCAAAGCCTATGGGTGAGTGGATAAGTGGGATTCTATCACATGACATCATCCCAATGACCCACTATCTTGGAGATGTTTGTATATTTCATCAATCCCTAGATAAGTGGGTGAGTGGGATGATGTTATGTGCTGAAATTTCATTTATCCATATCCCAAGGGTGGTCCATCTAAGCCAATTGAGTGTCAGAGTGATAAGTGAACAAGATGACACAACATGGTGAAATCTCACCTCACCATAGTGAAGCCCAGTTAGTGTAATATAAAATAATCACTTAGGTAGTGGAAAAACATGGAACAACCACGTGGTAAGAACCTTAAAATAAAATGACATGATGGAAATAATGTTTTAGATTAGAGGTAAAAGCAGGTTTTGAAGGGGCCCCAAAACCCTTTAACAAAGAGCAAAAAAAAGAGCAATCTAAGCCCACAGGCAATGCCTTAAAAACACTACAGAGAGGTAGTAAAAATAGATATAGAATGGTCCTGAAACCATTGAGATACAACCGAACAAGACCCAAAAAACAAAAGTCTGAAAGAACAACAAACAGAAAACTAGCAAAATAAAACCAGAGATCAGTACCAGTTTCTTAACCGAAAAAAAAGGACCAGATTATTCATCCAGTTCCAGAATCAACTTCATGGCTTATTTTTCTTTTTATGATGGAAATAATGTTAGTATTATCATTGGGCTCAAATTTGATGATAGTCCTGGATGTCAAGATTATAAAACTCATGAAAGGGCCTATGTTTGAATCTACATCTAACTAAATGTGAATGTTTATATCTAAATAGAAAAATTATTTATTTGTTTCTTGCATTTAGTTTAAGTTGATTATGGGCTTCCTTATTCATGATTAAATAGTTTTATTACTATTACCTTGTCATTTATTTGAAAGGATTATGATTCACTTTCACCTTTGATTTTTTAGGGTCAATTTTTGAATCTGAATTGTTAATACAGATGCATGCCATCACTAGGGTATCTGAGTCCATGGCTCAATCATAAATAATTATAATAAAAAGGGAAGTTGGACCAATTCCTTGCATAGTAATGAAGTGGAAACATGAGGCACCAATGGATAAATGATATAATAACAAATGAAAATTTGTTGAATGCTATGATGGATACCAAAGTAATCATATGGTGAATCAAGAAAATATAGCATGGGACTTAGATAAATAATGATAATGCCTCCATATAAATCAAAAATTAGGCCACATCTAGCCATATTCTCTCAATTGGTAATGAGTATTCTCAACTACCTCATTAGAGAGCTAAGTTGGCAATCTTCAGAAGGGCTCACCCCTCATTTACATATTATGCTTTGAAATCCTTTCTTAGGGATGAAATTTTTAGATTTAAATGATGGTGTGCCTATTTATCTCTTGGTGGATTGTAATAAAGACATGTGGAACTAGACATTTTTATAATTTCTCAGGATAATCTCCCATATTCCCTATTTTAGTCATGCTATTGTAAAATAGAATGACTGTAATCATCCCATACTATTAATCAAAATGAATATCCTAATACTTAAATGTTATTAATAATTAAAATCCATTTTATGCACATGTACTTGGTGGTTATGGAATTTCATCTTTTCTAATCAATTCCCAATCTCTTGCACCATCCTTGGATTAAATTTGTGCTAAGTCTGCCTCAACCAAAGATCAATTTTCACTAGATGCATCTAATTAGACATTGTAGAGAACCTCTTCAATATTAGTAGGCCATTTATCCCCTTTTCCATTATATTCTAAAATTTATTTAGGATAATGAGTTAATTTAGGAATTAAGCAATTTGAAACTAATGGTTTATATTTATTGCTTCTTCATATATTTTTTATTACCATCATAGTATTGTTGTTTTTAGGAAAGTGGTAAACTAGTGAATAAATCAACTATTATATTCATATGAAAATATTAGAAAGTTTTTTTTATCTGAGGTTAACCCTAAAGGTGATAATATAAAAGTGTGCAATCCTACAATAAATGTATTATCCATGGTGAATTGCCCCTTCATTTCATTAAAATAGGCCCCTTATGGGAGTGGTCCACATCATCCAACTTAGTGAAGATCAATATACCAAGACCTGGTAATTTTGGACCTTGGTGAAGAATTTTTCTCCATGGGAACTTCTTTCTTTTATTAAATGTAGGGATTAACAACCCCTTTGCCTATTTTTTAAATTGTGTCAAAAGATAGATCAAAATCTAGTTTACCACTTTACTAAATATAACAATACTATGATGGTGATAAATAAAATATGAAGCAATAATCAATATAAACCATTAGTTGTACATTGTTTAGTTCCTAAACTAACTCACCATCATAAATAAACTTCAAAATATAAGGGATAAATGGAAAAAGGTCCTATTGATACTAAAGAGGTTCTATATAATGTCTGATTGGATGCATCCATTGAAAATCGATCCTTGCTTGATCTATACTTAGCACAACTTCAATCTAAGGATGGTGTGAGAGTTTAGGAATTGACTATTAAAGAGGAAAAGTCCATAACCACCGATGAACTACTTAAGGTATAAGACCAAACTCTAAAAAATAGGGTCCCAATTTCCAGTATGAAAATGGGGCATGTTGTGAAAGAAACAACAAAGTTTAGGAGTAAAAGTAGGATACAAAGTAGGTAGATGATTTTTAGGAAGGCCTGGTTACATTCTCTGAGGTTAAACCATTAAAATTGAAATGTAAAAAGGTTAAGAATCATAAGTAGGATAAATCCATGAAGCATTGAAAATATATGAAAATATACAAAGGTGAAATGATCATAAAATATACATAAGAATGTCAAAGGGATTAATGCATAAAAATAATTTAAGAGAAGGTGATTGTAAAAAGAAAAGAAAATAAATAGGATGGGGTTTTTTGAGGAAATATTTGTTGATACTCTAAGTCTTACCATGTAATTTACAAAATAAAAAAAACAAGAGGTGTAAAAGTGACAAGAGACATAAAGACCAAGAATAGGTACTAAGAATGATGCTAGGAGACCTTGATGTTTATAGAAATTAAATCTAAAGTGAAACATAAAAGGTTATCATGAAAAACTTGAAATAAAATGTTAGAATTATATAATATAAGATAACTATATACAAGAAAGAAACTAAGTCCAAGAAATGAAAGTAGAAATCATAACCCATGGTTGGTTCTTTGAAAATTCATTGAAGTTATATATTTTTATGAGTGTGAAATATGCAGGAATATATAGAATCATAGGATGCCCCATGGGGTATTTTTACATAATGATGGACATTGTGAAATTCCATTTAATTAGAGAGGTTGGGCATCATATTATGATGCAAGATATGAAGTGAGATGAGGATGTAAATCATAAGATTCCCCAACATGTGATGTAGAGTTAGGTAATGTACGATTATATTTGATATAAAGCTTTCTTACTTCAATAAGTTTAGGAGCTAGGGTAGATTTTGAATATTTAGGAGGTAGTGTGAATAGTTTCAGTATGGTACCAACCAAGTTAGTATAGTTTATTTTAACATAATTGAGTTAAAAGGTATTGGGTTGGCCAATACATCTAGGTTTTTCAAGAATGATTTTGAATGTATCAATGAGGAGCATAAATTTTCATGAAACAAAAATAGGTTGATTGATATATATGTTTTTAGTAAGTAGAGATTATAATCTTGTATTGGTATTCAATATGTGTTATATGTGTTATATATAAAAAAATTATCGATATATATATATATATATATATATATATATATATATATATATATATATATATATATATATATATATATATATATATATCGATAATTTTTTTGTCATAAGTGATTGAAAATTTTGTGATAGGAAGCATATTTATAAGTATAACAAAATATTTTAGTTCATGGGTGATGTAGTTATTTTAAATAGGATGATTATTTAGAACTATAACATAAAAATTTGGATGATGGATGATGTAGTTAAAAGTTAATAGGAAAATGATTTATAACTATATCAAGATTGCATATGTAGTTTGGATTAATATTAATTCGGTAGAAATTTATTGTCATAGATAATAAGTTATAAAAAATGGTTGTGCATATTTTACTAATATATAATATATTTAAATTAAAATGGGACCTATAGTATAAGTCTAAATGCTTCTAGGATCTATAGGATGAGAATTACCTATAATGCACTTTAGGTTAGACATTTGAGCTAAGTTCTCTTTTAGATGATTTGACCTCAAAAATTAAGAATTGATTAACGCCACAACACGATTCATATTTTTCATGTTAATAAAAAAATTTATCATTATTAAGATAGTGAGGGTTAATTATGGTTTTTAAAAATTAGTGGTTGGTTTTATTATTTATCATATTCTAAGGTTGATCGTTATTTGGTTGTCAAGGGTGTTTTTTATGTCATTGGTTTAATTGGGATTTATAATCTTTGAGACATTCATTATAGAGTTCTTAAGTGCTAGCTTCATGGTTTAAGTTTACACCTAATAATAAACTAAAATAAAACCTTTGAAGGTCACAATAGCTTTCATTAGAATGAGTTATCATAACATGCCACCAAAAAGATTTGTTGGGATTTTACTATGACGGGGGAGGCTTGGAAAGGTCAAATATCATGGGTTGATAAGGTATTAATTTTTAATTGAGTTATTGAAGACTCGAGGGTGGGAAGGATTTGTATTTCCTAGATTAGATTTTTTTTTTAATATTATAGAGGATGTTGAGCTTGATATGTATCAACACCAATTTCATGGGTTGATATTAGAAAATTTTATCTACTAGAATTTTGAGGTGGTTAAAATTTAATCATAAGGAAATGTTTCCTTTTGTCTTGATCAAATGCCTCTTCTAAATTTTTTGACAAAATTGATAAAGTAATGTACATGCACATGATAGATCTAGAGTGAATTTGATAAGTAAAGCATATCAATGAACATGCATCAGTTGACACAATATATAAGTATTTATCATTAAAAAAATCAAAGAGGTAAAAAATGCACAAATGTGATATTCATATATTTGAGAAATCAAATCACCATAATACATAAAAGCTTCTCAATCTCACTCCTCAAAATCTCTTCACAAACTAGTAGTTTCCAAACACAAATACAAAACTTATTATTCACAAAATATCATGATAATAATAAACATCAGGTGTTTAATATGAATTTACAATAGAGGTAAACCTTATTTATAATATTCATGAGGGGAGATGGCTATTGTAACCAATGGTCCCATATTTCCCCGATGAATATTTAATTACATTGATAACTAATAAAAAATGTAATGTAGTTATTTATTTTCACAAGGTTTTCACCTCGTGTTAATAAATAATAAATTATTATTATTTATTTAACTATCAGGGTGATATTAGGGTGAATAAAGCACCACTTAGTCATTAAAATGCTCTAATACTCCCCTTTAATGCCAAGTGGGGATAAATGTCATAGTCACCATAAAATGAAATTATACTATGTACACAATTGATTGATTTAAAAACATTCATCATGCCAAACAGCAACTTTTAGAATAGAAGGAACTATAATCTATAAATTACTCAAAAATATTTTTAAGCTAGAATGACCATGATACTACATCTCATAATTTCTCATGAATAATAACTAAGAATATTTGGAGCCTTTTATAACATAATGACCTCCATTAAAAAATACCATTTTAATGTATTGGAGTAGAAATTTAAAACTTCCACATAAATTTTACTTAAATTACATAACTTCCACACAAAGTTTAAAATTATTTACAATGAGAAAAAGTATAGAGAAGGAGAAAAAACACATGATCATTAAGAAGTGGCATTGCCATGCACACTACAATGGCAACTTTGAGAGGCCCAACATTGCATGAAACTAACAAAACTTGGTAGCACCAAGTGGGTTTGTAAAGATATCTACCACTTGTTCATCTATAGGATATAATTTCAGAACAATATCACCATTGATGACTTTTTATTAGATAAAATACAAATGAACTTCAATATGTTTAGTTATTTATTAATTCATTAAATTTTTCACCAAATATATACAACTTTGGTTATCAAAATAAAGAATTTTACTATAGGTTTTATCATAAGAATCCAAAAAATGAGGTTAGTATAGTGTTAGTTTAGGCAAATAACAACTCAAATAAACACACTAACACTTAAACTCCTAGTTTAGATACTAAGGAGAGATTAGTAAACAAGACTAGATGAAAGCACAACTAAAACATAAAAGACAATAGCTATTTTAACTTCCTTGTGAGCTCTAAATTGCTTTATTGTTTATCTTTCTTAGCTTGTGCATCTAGAAGTCTTTAAAAATGGAGGTTGTGTATCTCCTTCTCTCCCTGGAACCTTGGCTTGTAATGTTGCTTGATTTAATAAATTAAAATTATATTCTTACTTGCAAAGCTTATCTCTCTCTAAATTAGCATTATAACTTTGGCTTATGAGAGCTTATAAATGAAGAGGTATGGTCCTATATTTATAGCCTTGGGAATTAACTCTCACCCAAAGTGAGTTAGGGTTGAGTTAAGGATTGGAATGGGTTTAAATTAAACCTAGGTGAGTTAAAACTAATTCCAATTGAGTTAATAGTTTTCAAGTAACTATGATTTTTAATTACTAGGCATGGCTCTCAAATTTATATATTTTAAGATATTTTCAAAGAGCTTAAAAACTCATAAAGGCAATGATGAAAGGATTTGATATTTTAAATTTTTGAATTTCTTTTTTTAGATATTCATTAATTTCTAATAGATAAATCAAATAGGAATTTAATCTTTTTTAACTTGTTAATTGGTTTTTATTAGCCTTTTATCTCTTTCAAAATTTGATTTAAGTTTGCAAGTTCCACAATTAATAGGTCCATAAGCCAAATTGATAGTTATTATATTACAAGGTGATTAGGGATGAATCTGTGAGAGGTTATTTTTTTATATGATATAATACCATGATTAGGGATTTATCAACATGATTATGAGACTTGAAGAATGATGCACAATAAAATTTGAGATTTTTAGTGATTATTAGGCTTAATTTGTAATGGTTGGTAGTAATGAGTCTAAAGTCTGGTCAGAAGCTAGTTGTGGCCAGTTTTAGGTGTTTACAATTTTCCCCTATTTGGGAAGATGTTTTAAGCTATAGGCATAGTAACATCTTCTTAAATAATAAAAAAAATACATTATGAAATAAAGATGATAATTATTAAAGAAGAAACTCCAAATAATATTTGGGAATCCTATAGTGATGCCCTCTTGAGGGAGTGGGTGACATATATAATTGATGGATGGTCCCTAAAAAAGAAGAAAGAATAATAATGAAATTAACCTATGGGTAATATTGATACAATGGAGTTAATTCTTGCATGAATTTATTTAAAAATTATTTATTTTCCCAAAGGTGGTTATAATTAGTAGCACATGCATATGCCCTAGTTAGGGTAGATGGGTTGAAATAATGATTTACACACAGGTGGTTATAATCATTAAGATGACTTGGATTTAAAAGTGATCTAATTGTGCTCTAGTATTGTATATTATCAAGTATAACTCAAGGATATAACTTATTATACAGATTAAATATGAGTGGGCACAAATATATATTCAATGGTTTAATGATTAAAGAAGCCATAAACAACTAGGTACACAAGGATATGCAAAGTGATGAAAGGGATTATTAGAAGAATAAAGGTTGATTAATGTGAATGATTAAATTTATACCTAATAATGTAGATATGTTCATCCTTATTAGCATTGATATAATAAGAATGGTCAATGGGTTTATTCGATCAAAGAGGGTGGGAAGATTTGCCAAGGTTACCAAGGAAAATTTTCTATGGATCCATTACTTGTAAGATTTATCATGATGATATTTTTTATAACATGTGATGGTATGCATAATTATATAAAACACCATGATAACATAGCCAAAATGTGCAGAAGAACTAACTCCTAATCCATAAATAATTGAAAATAATGCACCAATGATAAAAACCATGATGGATATGTTGATGTATGAATATGGATAGACTCAAGAATAATGTGTAAGGAATCACCCAATGAATTAATATATATTTATTCAAGGCACAAAAATGAAATCAAACAAACAAGGAAACAAACAAATAAATAAATAACTAAGCAAACAAACACACATAGAAACTTGAAAGTAAAAGCAACAAAAAGCATCATGTCATTAACGAAGTTAATATCTACACATGCTAGCTTAATTTAATGATAAAAAGGTAGTTCCCAAAATCAAGGATACATTCAAAGGTAAAGGTAACACCCCAATAGTAGTGTAATGGTTTAGAACTAAAAATGGATTTTCCATAGTGGGACAGATTAAGGATGAGTAACTAGGTTTAAATAGGAAAAATGTTTTTGGATTTTGAAATTTTTTATTGTTTTTGAAATTTTGAGGCATCTTAACTTATTATATATTGAAAATATACCACTTATAAAATGGTGAGATCATTGACTTAGGTTTCTCATAAAATGGTGAGAGCATATGAAAAGGAGGGACTAAACTAACCTCAATGCCAATTGATGACGACCTACATAATCCCATTAGGACCTCAAGTCATATTATCTCTACCAACATAAAAGGTAGGGAGATCCAAATAGGTAACAACAAATTTAAAAATTTATGAAAATGTTAAGGCAAATGAGAATAGTAATGGCAAGGTGATTTGGTAATCCATGATAAAGGTGTTGTTCCTAATTTGTCTATATATGGTTATAATTAGGAAACAATGGCATAGGTCTATGATACTAATTTTCCCATAGGTAGTTATAGTTATTAACACAAGGTGAGATACTAATTTTCCCATAGGTGGTTATAATCAGTAGCAGCAAACATAAATGAAAAATAACTTACCATATCCACTATCACACTACTTTCATAGACTATCATTTAAATGCATAATTTTGAAACTAATAAAAGTGGATAAAAATCCCCTCATGAAAGGTGTTAAAAGAACCAAAGGAACCAAGATCAAAAAGGGTTAGTTAGGGTAGCTAAAAACAATATTTTCTCAATAGTGAAGGCATGGTAGGATAACATATGGTACGACATTAAAAAAAATGATAAGAAGGCAGTTTGTGGTAATGGGAATGGGGTTGCCCTTAGGTTGTAAGGTAAGGTAAATGGTATGGTATGAAAAAATGATAGGAAAAATAAAAAATCAAGAAGATAAGGTAAATTTCAAATGGAAAATGGCAAGGTAAATGTCAAATGGAAAATGGAAAGGTAAAATGGTAAATGGAAAAAGGTATGGTTTTTTGGCAAGGCAAATGTTTTTATCAAGGTGAATGTTTCTATTCTTCCTAATAATGTGAATATGCACATCCTAATCAACATATGATACTACTATAATAATAAATCATATAAATTTATATCCCACACCTCTTTTAAATAACTACTATGTTAATAACCTACTACAATTTTAGACTCCAATGATGTTATTGTGATCCTTGTTGGTTGTTGATTCAATTTCCTTCAAACATCAAGACAAGATGTCTTTTTAGCCTCTACAAAATAAAGTGCATCCAAGGATGGTAAATATGGATAAATAGTGGATAAAAGTTTTGATTTGGTAGTGTAAATGTGGATGATAATGGAATTTATAATGGTTTGAAAACAAATGAAGATCAGGATTTTCAAGCACACACAATGTTGTTGATTTTAGATTTGACATAAATTTGGTTGTGATAGGGATAAAGACTTCTGAATATGATCTTGATAAGACCACCAAAAAATTTTGTTGTTTGCATCTAAGATTATATTTTGTATGATTATACTATAGATGGGAAGTTGTATTGATGTCATCTTTGATAATGTCTTCATCAAGTATGGAAGAACTATTGTGCTCAGCTATTTGTACCTCAAAGAGGTTTTCACCAATGAAGTTGTATTGATTATCCCATAGTGCCTCCAATAAGATTTCATAAAGAAACATTAAATTTTGACTTTGATTGTCTTTTAATGCCTCTGAAAAGGTTTCACTATAAGATGCTAAATTTGGACTTTCATTTGCCCCTAGCACTTCTAAAAAGTTTCACTAGGAGACTATTCTTCTTCAACATGAATGTGGTATTGGTCCCCTAATATTCTTCAATTTATGTGTATCCATGGATGTATTTTAACAAGGTGTGATTTTTTTATCCCAATCGACACTTGTGGGAGGTGGAATGTCAATATAAAGGCTAGGTTAGTTGGTGTTAAAAATATGTGGAGCATAAATGGAATGGGAAGAAGAAGCACAATACGCATACAAGATACTAAGATAACTTATGTTGAAGCTAAATTAATCATCCTCAAAAATTATAGAAGGATCAAAAATGTATTCAAATTGATTTGTAATTCATGTGTAACCAATATTGTAATAACCATGAATGTATTCTGTAGTTGATTCCAACTCAAGGGACTCTAGATCCAATTTTAAGACTAACATTGATTCTACTTATGATGTCAATTCAAAAATAGAACCAAACTCTAATTTTGATTCTTCATCTAGTGTGGATGATACTACAATGATGTCATGTTAAATGTTTGGTATTGGATAAGTAATGGCTTGTGATGGCATTATGGGCTCCATAAAGACTAGTTTGTCAAGATGAGACTCCTCAATGATGGAAAAAGATCAAGAGACAACTCCATAGAGACTGGATTGTTGAGGGGAGGCCCTTTAAAAATATGATAATGGTTGAGATAATGATTTACCCAAAGATAGTTATAATCATTAAGAATTGATTCATCAAAGATTGGCTTGTTAGAGTTAGACTCATCAATAATAATGATACTATTAAAAGGTGATTCATTACAAGTTGACTTATCACAAATGGGTGGTTCAAAAAAAAACATCATGGATTAGTTATTTCTCTTGGCTTTGGTTTACAATTAGTTGTAAAATACCAATTTTGAACACATCTTAGTCTTCGAATGATTAACTCTATTATAAAGGTGCTAAATGTCTTGGTTTTGGTTTGAAGATTAACAAAAAATTTCTAAAGTGGGGTATGGATGGAAATGAATGAGGAATGGTTGATGGTTGGGTAATTATAGGCTTAAAAATAGTTGGTTATGGCCTAGGATGGTAACTATGACCCATCAAGTCATAGGTTCACAACTTTGTTGAGACAATGAATTACTATATTTAGAAGGGCCTAAAATGATAATGGTAGGGTTTTACAAAGATTTTTTTATATCATGATTCAAAGGACAAGGTCTAAGTATAGAAATGGTAGGGAATTGTGAATCTTGGTTGTTATCACAGACTAAAGTATGAGGTATTATAGTGGTAATGGTAGGGCATTATGAAGCTTGGATACTCATACAATCTAAAGGATGAGGTCCTAGAATGGTAATCCTTAGACATTATGGATCTTAGTGTCTTTTAGAGTCTGAAGGAAGGTTAATGGTATAGGTGGGGAATTAAATACCATGAGTAGTGAGAGGGAAAATATCATAGTCAATTTACCCAAAGAATGTATCACTAAATATTTCACTTGAGAATCATGGATTTATTCCCCAGATTTAGTATTATAAGGAAGATAAGGATCCATCTAACAAATGAAATCATCCCAGTAGGGGTCTTGAACAAAGTCATCATATGTGATAACATTTTCATAACCAAAATTTTACATGGCTCTACCATAAGTTTAATAAGACATATCCATGTCAATGATAAACATTTTGAGAAAATTCCAAGATTTCTCTAAAATCTAAAAAATAATATCCAAAGGATAAATGGTCCAAACATAGTCTAACTTGGTCTAAGGATGGAGATATATCTCCAAAAAGGTCTATGCTAAAACTTGGTCTAAAACAATGTAACATCATATGTCTAACGTCAAATATATTAAATAAATGGTCAAGTGGATGAATAAAAATCAACATGCCAAACTCAAGGTACAAAGAGTTCTAAATAATTCTAGTGTAAAAAAATAAAAGTTTCTAGGTCTTTTGGTAAAACAAGGCACAAATGCTAGGCTCAAAAATGGTATGTGTTAGGTCTTTTGGAAAAGGCATAATAAATAAAACAAGGTACAAGATTTAATCTAATAAATCTGAAACACTTTAGCATAAACTAGGCATTCATATTTCAACATGTACTATGTTAATTTGTATAAGGCATGAAATCAAAGGCATATGGAAGATAGACTATTTCTCCCAAACCTAGGCACAAACAATAGTTTTCAAATTCAATAATGAATTAGCCTAAGTTACATAACCCAAAAGAGAAAGATCAACATCTAGGCCAAAATTATAGGAGGCATAGGTAGAAATCAATCAATGTTTGGATTTGAACTTGGAAATTTTAATTAAAAACTCAACTTAGAAAAACTAGGCTTCTTCAAACAAACAAGTTAGACAAGGACAAATAATATAACAGTACTAAGTAAATATCCAAAAGGCACATATGTCTTTGGTATCTAAATTGGAATTTGGACATAAGGAAAATAAGTCTTTGAAATGATTTGAGTAGCATAATGACATTATCATACTCTAAAGATGCAAATAGTAGTTTGTTTCAAGACTCTAGGAAAAAATGTTTGAAATGAATTGGGCAGTGTAACATTACCCTTTTCAATCAAATGACACACACAAACAAGATTTGACAAAAAAAGACTAAGGCACATGTATGGCATCAAATGGGTAGGGTAATTCCTCCTCAAATAAAGGATTGATGTGTAAACAAGACTCATTTTGATGTGATAAGACAAACAAAACAAATAGTTTAGACTCAAAACCATGCAAAAAAAATAAAATGACACAAAAACCTAAGTGTAACATTCTAATTCCTAAAACTGAGAAGCTTGCATAATACTGTCAAATTCCATCAATATACTCACTCTTGGGAGGATTTTAAGTTTTAATCCAAAAATAAAAGTGCATGAAAATTAGGGTTTTTAGGACCCCTCTTCTCCCAATATTTTGTACTATGATATGGAACTTTTGGCTATTCACCATGCACCAACAATATGTCCACAACAAGTGGGGTTGTTCTAATCTATCATTTTTTAAGCATTTTTACACAATCCCAAGTGTGGATAACACAATATATGTTCATATCAATTAGATCCATGTGAACCAACTTGTTATGAAAATGTCTTATCCTTTTCACAACAACTACATCCATCATTTTCTCAATGTAGTGTGATGTCTAAGTTACCACTTTGGTCCAAAATAGAGTACCATTAATGGAGTTTATTTTAACCACTAAAAATAATCATTCTAGTGAGTCACACTCAATTTATATACCCCACCATGGAGTGGGGTTAAAAAAATTCCAAGAGATGAATTCTCAGGTCAAAACTTCACTAAATAACTCATGAGGAAGTGATTAACTCCCGTTCACAAGCCAAAATGTATAAAAATAAAAAATAATGGAAAAGACTTTAGGGTCATATTTGGGTCACCCAAACCATAAAAATTTTGGGAGGGCCTTAACTACATTATTTTCATGCTTTTGGAATAAATCAACCAAGGAAAATAATGAATGATTTTGGTCACCCAAGTTCTCTAAAGGGGATGGGGGGAGAGCAGACATGCATCAATCATTTTGCTAAAACAAACAACTTTGAAAAAATAAACATAAAACAAATAACTCTTAGGAGTGTCTAACTAAGTGTAAAAGTTCATTTTATTTCTCCAAAAAAAATGTGTTGTGAATTTTTGACCCCTTGTCATTAGTTTAAAAACTTGCAAAAAACATCAAAAACATCTAAGGTACAAAAAGAACTAAGTTCGTTTTAACACCAAAGATAAAGTGTACAAGATTTAACCATGTTCAAACTTGATCTTTTTCACCTTAGGACCTACAATTGTTAGAGGGTTTTTTCATTCTTACAAGCCCAAAATTGAATGAGAAAACATTTCAAAATGAGCTCTCGATTTTTCTATTTTTATGTCTTAGAGATCGACATCGATCTACACAAGGATAGATGTTGGTTTTATTCAAATTGACATCGATCGGTCCATAGGGGTTCGATTTTAGTTGACAAATATCGATGTCAATTCCTAAAAAAATAAAGGAAAATAGAATATAATTTTTCACAAAAATATTTATAGTTAAATGAGATTAAAATGAACAAATAACATTATATCTTTCAATAAAATACTTAGTCAATAATATTCAGGCTCTTGGACACAAAACCAAAAACTAGAAAACTCAAGAAAAACTCATTAATCAATTTTTTTCATGTTTTATTCTTTATACACGGGTTGATGTTGGTTTTTTAATAATCAATTTTAGTCTTTGTGTAAATTTTTTGTCACTAAAAAAATAGAATATGTGAAAAATGAAGTTAAAACTTGAATTTTGAATATTCTTAAGCATTCATTAGAAAACTAAGAGTAACATATTAATCTCCTTACTTGTATGGGATTCTTGGTCCCACCAGGTATGCCATTTGTGTTCATAGGAATCCAATAAGGGAGGTTATTATAGTTTTAATTCAAGATAATAACAACTCAAATAAACACACTAACACTTACACTTCTAGCCAAGATACTATAGAGAGCTTAGTAACAAAGACTAGATGAAAGCAAAAATAAAACATAAAAGATAATAATTCTTTTACCTTTCTTGGGAGATCAAAATTTATTTTTAGGTGGATTTCTTAGATTTTGTATCAAAAAGTCTTTAAAAATGGAGGTTGTGTATCTCCTTCTCTCCTTGGCACCTTGGCTTGTGATATTACTTGGCTTAAGAAATTGGCATTATAACCTTACTTGAAAATATTGTCTCTCTCTAAATTAGCATTATAACATTGGCTTATGAGAGCTTAGAAATGAATAAATATGGCTTTATATTTATATCCTTAAGAATTAATTCTCACCAAGGTGATTTAGGGTTGAGTTAAGGCTTGAAATTGGTTCAAACTAAATCTAGGTGAGTTAAGACTAACTCCAGTTGAGTTAATATTTATCAAGTAATTATGATTTGTAATTACTAATCATTGCTCTCAAACTTAGATATTTTAGGATATTTTCAAATATATTTAAAAATCATAAAGGAAATGATGAAAGTTTTTAATAGTTAAAAAAAATTAATTTCCTTTTTTGATATTCGTTAACAACTCAAATAAACACACTAACACTTACACTCCTAGCCTAGATACTAGGGAGAAATTAGTAACAAAGACTAGATGAAATCACAACTAAAACATAAAATATAGTATCTCTTTTACCTTAATTGGGAACTCCAAATTTCTTTTTGAGTGGCTTGTTTAGTTTGTGCATCAAGAAGTCTTTGATAATGGAGGTTGTGTAGCTCCTTCTCTCCTTGGCACCTTGTCTTGTGATGTTGCTTGGCTTAAGAAAGTGGCATTATAACCTTACTTACAAAGATTATCTCTTTCTAAATTAGCACTATAACATTGGTTTATGAGAGCTTAGAAATGAAGAATTATGGCCCTATATTTATAGGCTTAAGAATTAACTCTCACTCAAGGTGAGTTAGGGTTTAGTTAAGGCTTGAAATGGGTTCAAAGTAAATCTAGGTGAGTTAAAACTAACTATAGTTGAGTTAATAGTTGTCAAGTAATTATGATTTGAAATTAATAAGCATGGATCTTATATTTAGATATTTTAAGATATTTTCAAAGAGCTTGACAACTTATAAAGGCAATGATGAAAGGATTTGATATTTTAAATTTTTGAATTTCTTTTTTTAGATACTCATTAATTTCAAATGGATAATTCAACTAGGCATTCAATATTGTTTAACTTGTTAATTGGTTTTGATTATCCTTTTAGCTCTTTCAAGATTTGATTTAAGTGTGTAAGTGCCCCACTTAATAGTTTCATAGGTCAAATTGATAATTTTTATAGCACAAGGTGATTAGGGATGAATCTATGAGAGGTTATTATTGTATATGATATAATACCCCAATTAGAGATATTTCAACATGATTCTGAGATTCGATGAATGATTCACAATTAAATATATCATGTTTAGTTATTCCTAAGTTTAATTTGTAATGGTTGGTAGGAATTAGTCTAAAGTCTAGTCAAAAGCCAGTTATTACTAGTTTTAGGTGTCTATAATAAGAAAAATTCAAATGAATTTCTTTCAATAGCCTTCATAGAAATGTGGTTTCTTTAAAATCTTCCATAAAAATTGTATACTTTACTTCTATATGAGAGATAAAAATATTATGTTGTTTCTTGATACTCCAAGTGATAACACCTACACCAAACTTAAACCATAGCCATAAGTAAATTTGTGATCTATAGTACCACCAACATGATCATCATCACAATAACTATATAAAATATCATTTTTAATGGAAGAATAAAATAAACTATATTTTAAAATTCCATTTATATACCTAAGTATTCTCTTTGCTAATTTGTAATGATAAAATATGGATCTTACATAAATATAGAAGCAACACCAACAATATATAAAATATTTGGCCTAGTAATGGTTAGATAAGTCAAACTACCAATAAGTTATCTATATAAATTAGGGTTAGATTTTTCACTTGTAAGTTTTGGATCAAATTTAATACCAACTTAAATAGGAGTATAAGTAGATTTGCAATCAAGTATGTTAAACTTAACAATAATATTATGGGCATACTGAGATTATGATACACCAATTGAATTTTTATCTTTAAATATAATCATTTCTAAAAAATGATGCAGAATACGTAAATCAGTCATTTCAAACATTATAATTAGCTTATCCTTATATTTATGAATTAAACTAGTTAGATTGCTAGTAATCAAAAGATCATCAACATATAAAACAATTAGGATTAAATTAACCATTTTAAACTTTGAAAAAGAGATCATTATTAGAGTAGTAATTAGATAAACTTAATTCTTTGAATAAAAAAGTAATTTTAAAATACCAAGATCAAGGAACTTGTTTTAGACCTTACAAATATTTCTTTAACTTGCATACACCATGTTCTCTATTAGGGTCAGTGAAACCTTTAGCTTGATTCATGTAGATTTCTTCTTCTAAATAACCAGTTAGAAAAGCATTCTTGACATCTATTTGGTGGATAACCCAACAATTTTGTGTTGCAATAGCAATAAGTAATCTAACAATAGTCATTTTTACTACAAGAGTAAATTAAACATAGTTGATCTTAGGTTTTTGAGTAAACTTGTGAGCAACTAATTTAACTTTAAACTTGTCAATTTTAAAAATTATATTATATTTAATCTTATAAATCTACCTACAATTGACAATATGTCTTTTTGGCAGAGGTGGGAGAAGATCCCAAGTTTGATTTTTAAATTCTTACATTAAACTCAACTTGCATAGCAACATTCCATCTATCATTCTAAATGAATTCCTCAAAGTATTGAGGTTCACATTCATACATAGTCATTGAGGCATGATAAAAATGTTGACATATAGTTAATTTATTAATATTATGAAAAATAAAATATTAGATTAGGGATTCTTCCCATTTATGTCTTTTAGATTGAAAATTAAACTAAGGGGGTCCCTTAGACTCTAAGTTATCCAAAGATGGATCAACTTCCTCTAGAGAATATGTTTATTCATAAAGAGAAACATGTGAGCTAGTTTCATCAAAAGAATAAGATTGGGGAGGTTCCACAGAGAGCTCACAAAAATATTTTTCAAGAATAAGAACATTCATATTATCAATGATATGATGTTTAGATGGTTAATATACTATTATACCTTTATATTTACCTTCATAACCTAAGAAAATGAAATAATAGGAAGTGGGATCAAGCTTATTTATTTTAGATTTAGGAACAAAGATAGAAGTAAGAATACTAAAGATCCTAAGATGAGCCACACTAGGTTTTTTTAGACCACATTTATAAAGGAGTATAAATATGAAAATATTTTGTTAGGGACTCTATTTAGAATATGCATAGTAGTATTTATGGCTTTGACCCATAAAAACTAAGAAACTTTTTTAGATTGCAACATTGTTCTATCCATTTTTATGATGGTGTAGTTTTTCCTTTCAGCAATACTATTTGCTAAGGGCAATAGGAAGTTTTTATTTCCATTTGAATACCAAAACTAATGCAAAAATAATCAAACTATTTAGTAATATTTTCACCATAATTATTAGATCTCAATTTATTAATAGATAAATTGGAAGCATTTTCAACAATAACTTTAAATTTATTAAATTTAGAAAACACTTCAAATTTCTTTTTAATGAAATATGACTAGATTATTATATTATAATCATCTATAAAAGTAACAAAATACAAAAAATCATTAAGAATACAACTTCAATAGGTCCTAAAATATCAATATGAGTTAACTATAAATGATGTGAGGAATTCACATCGTGATTATTGTGAAAGGGTTTAGTATGTTTCTTACCACATAAGCAACCATCACAAGTTTCATGATGAGAAGGTATATAATGAATTATAACAAAAATATTATGAGTAGACATATCATGTAAACTTATAAAATTAATATGTCTTAATCTTTCATGCTCTAATTTAGATTCATTCGTACTATGCAATGAAATAAATCATGTAGGAGAGAAAATGTATAAAACATTCCTTTGAAGCCCTTCAAAAATCAGAGACCTAGATTGGTTTTTAACAAACCAAATATGTTTATGTAATGTTATAGTGAAATTATCATTAGTAAGTTATGAACAAGATAAGAAGTTTTTTTTAAAGCTTAGGTACATAGAAAACATCATTAATTACAAAAATTGAGAATTTTGCCTTTCCTTGCTTAATTGCTTCTAAAAATTAATTATCTCCTAAGTAAAATATATATTTAAAATAACATAAAATATTAGATAAAAAATAAATATGTTGTGATGCACTAATATCTAGAATCCACTCATTTTCATTTAAAGTAAATAAAGCAACATATAAATCAATAACATTCAAATTCTGATCTTGATTATTATTTTGGTTAGGGTTTTGATTATTATACTTATTTTGATTAGATTTGTTCATTTTATTATTTTTATAAGATTGATTGTTAACTCTATCTTTATTTTGATAACAAGTTTTCCTTCTATGATCAAATTTACCACACAAATTGCAATTCCTGTTAAACATAGATTTATGATTCTTATTACCAAATCTCTTGTTCCCATTTTTTATTTTAGCATAATTATGGTTCGGTTTTTGGATTATATTATTCTTATAAATAGGGTTAAGAGTGAAAAGTTCCTAAGTGGCAATCTCTTTATAATCAAAATTAGACATAAATTTCTATTTTTGGATTAGAAGAGCAGACATAGTGGTAAGATCAGGGATATCTTGCTTAATTTGATATATAGAATTCATTATAAATAAACTTATGATTTTTTTTATGAATGTTAAGTAAAATAATAAAATAAAATAATTTATCTTGAATCAAATTATATTACAACTATCTAACTGAGCTTTAATATTCTTAATTTTAGCAAGATAATTAATAACCTTTTTCATCACCTTTTAATAATATTTAAGAGAAAAGTATCATGTTAAATGGAATCAAAGAGATTCCAATCATCACAAGAAGATTCCTTATTACCAATGTGGATAAGGAATTATCCTTAACACTCTATAAGATAATTGATATAGCTTCTTACAATTTTTGTTGGAACACATTTGAAATTTTAAAGGTAACATGTCATCCTAATGAGGATTTTTTAATCCCTAAAAAAAATATTCCATAACTTTTGGGCCATAAAATTATGCTTTAATATGAATTTTACATATATTATAGTTATTTCTATTAAGCATTTGAGTTTTATCTAAAACAAATTTAGGTGAAAACATAGTTTCCACTTAAGAAAGACAAATAAAAATGCTTTGAAATGGTTGTTTTTAATGTGAATTTGAATTTATTTTATATTAAAAATATCTTTCAATTGTAAACACATAATAATTATTTAATTTAATGCTAGAAAAAATAAAAAAATTGTGAAAGATTATGACAAAATAAGGTGTTGCAAGTGTCGTAAAAAATGCTAATGTAAGAAGAATTATTAAAAAATAATTTTTAATGAGGTTTTATACCATGTATTTAAATAAATTAAACCAAAATTACACATCAAATTATATTTCTAATTATATGCAAAAAAATAAAACTAAATTACACCAAACTAGATGTCAAAAGAGTCATAGTCATAAAAACTACCTAGACATTGTTATATATAAATTTGTAAAACCTATAATAATATGTTTCAAAACACAAAATGGACCACATAGATGTGTTTTTAAGGTTCCAAAACCTATGGATATACTGGTTACATGACTATGTTTAACAAAACATTAAATAGTCTGAATGTCAAAACAAGGTCAATAGGGCAACTAGGGTTTTGAATGCATGAGAAGCTAGCATGAAAATAGAAAGGAAAAAAAAAATTGATAAAATTCAAAAATAAAAAGTTTATTTCAGGGGTTTCAAAAATAAAAAGTTTATTTAAGGGGTTTTAAACATTAGACCTCCCAAACTATAAGATTTTACCAAAATAAGCTCCACTAGTCCATCTAACAATATTATTATTATTATTATTTAACATGCACTATATTATATTTATACCATTTTTATCTGATTTTTAATAATAAAAAATATATATAAATAAATATTTACTATGTATGTAAAAAATAGTAAATAAATATTACTAGTTTTAATTTTTTGGTAAATGGCTATCTCCAAAGTGGGACTCATGGGTGGCTAACATGGAAACTTTGGAATTAAAAATATATATTTTTTAAAATAATATTTCAAACTATATAATGAAACTACATACCTATAGCTGGTTATGACACTCCAAGTGAAGGAGAGAAGATCACAAAAAATTTAATAGACCACCAGAGATCTCTAAAATTTGCCAATCCTATTGATTTTAACTAATGATGATGAAGGAAACTTAAAAATTGAATTTTGGCTAAGAAATGAATTGTTTTGAATTGTCTAGGATGAAATATGGTACCCCAAAAAGCATTGAGGTGACTAGAACCTTGTAGAGGCCACCAAAAATCCTGAAATTTATTTCAATCTTCTAGATTTTTTACTTTTGATAATGAAGGATTTTTCAAAATTGAATTTTGACTAGGAAATCAATGTTTTCAATTTTCTCAAGCTAATTATGGCACCCCTATGGCTGAGGAAGATTTCAATGCTTGAAAAAAATCATGTTACTTTAACATGGTCTACAAGGATTGAATGTTGTTTGTTTAAAGATTCAATACTCAAGGATGTTAAACTATGTTTCCAGAGATCATCCAAAAAAAATCTACCTATATGGTTTCCTGATGCCATACAAGCTTGAAATAAATTAAATTTGCTAGAAATAATTTAATTACACATTACTTTCAAATCATATTCATCCATTAGGTTATGATACCATGAAATTTTGATAAATTAATGTGCATACACATGATAGATCAAGAGTGACTTTGATAAGTAAAACATATAAATGAACACAGATCAATTGACATAGTAGACAAGTATTTACTATGAGAAAACTTCAAAGAGGTAAAAAACCCACCAATGTGATATTAATATATTTAAGAAATCAGGTCAACCCAATGCATAAAATCTTCTCAATCTCACTCCTCAAAATCTCTTTAGAGCCCAGTATTTACCACACACAAATATGAACCCTATTCTTTAGAAAATCTCATGAGAATAATAAACATCGAGTGTTAGATATGCATTTATAATAGGGGTAAACCCTATTTATAATATTCATGAGGGGAGGTTACCATTGTAACCAATGGTCCCATATTTTCCCTGATGAACATTTAATTACATTGATAACTATTAAATAAATATAATTTAATTATTTATTTTCATGATTCTTTCACCTCATGTTAATAAATTATTATTATTATTATTTAGTTAACTATCAAGATAATATAAGGGTGAATAAATCAACACTTAGTAATTAAAATACTCTAACAATTTTTTTGGAAAAGGATCTAACTTTTTATTAAAGAGGGTCCTTAAGAGTGGTAACACAAAGTCTGAAGATATTTTACTCACTTGTATTATGGTATGATTTATGCACCAATTATTTCTATCACATGATGAAATCATGAAAAAATTACACAAGTAATTAATTAGCATTGATGATTTTTCTAAGGTTATTCTTATGAATTTAATTATGTTATTATTCTATAATAATATAATTTATTAAGTCTTATCATTTTGTAATTAATTGATTTGAAAGGTGGTTATACCATTCTATTTCACCTCTTACTAAGGTTTTTGTATAAGCGTAGTGTTTACATAGGTGTTGATTCAAATCCATTCCTTATAGAGGTTACAAAATTATTTAAGATATAATTTATTATCTATATATCAAATAATACAAATAATCCACTATATTTTGACATAGGGGGAATAATCAAACACCTCTTGGGATGAAAGACATAAGAAGTGATTGAGGAACATCACTTCTAGGTTATTTGTCCATTCAATTTTGGTTCTATTATTCAAATTTTAGATTTATTATGGTATAATAGGTATTATTATGTTATAACATCCTTAGTTTTCAATTTTAGGTGTTATTTTTAATGATTATCAAACTTTCAAATTTACACTTCCCTGCCAAAACTCAATTTTTGAAAATTTGAATGGTTTTACTTAGAATTGGCATTGTAGAGGTATGTGAAATAAATTTTCAAGATATAATATTTTTTAAATTTCCTATTAAAGAATCCAAAAATCCATATCATGGGTTAAAACCCATTATTTTCTAGAATATCAACTTTGTATGAGTTCTTATTTCCTAAATAGCTCTTTAGTGACCATTGGAAGGTCCCAAAAGGTAGTTAGAGAAGTTATATGACATAAAAAAAATTGTATTTTTTTATGTATAATCATTTATGGGAGTTTTTTAATTCTCTATTTTCAACAAATAAAATGAAAATTTAATGGTGTTGAATAAAAATTGCATACATACCCTATTTTCTATGTATGTGTATTGGCAGTTGACTATGTACACTTGATCAATGAAGAAAGACATGTTAAATACTTGGTTTTGAGAATCTTGATGCATTAAGTAATTTACATGTTATTTAATGTTCTTAAATGGTTTTATATGATTCCTTTCATACTTGTGGGAATGATAGCATAGACCTGTAGATGTATTATACCCACATGCAGTCAAGCACATATATTTATAGAAAAGTGTAGTAGAGGTATTAAAGAGCGAAAATGGTGATTGAGGAAGTTGTGTATGGGTTGTCTAGAGGTAAATCATCTTTCAAATTGCATTGAAAGGTATTATAGAAGTTAAAATCCCTAAATAATCTTTCTTAGGTCTATACAAAATAGAGAAACCTTGAGTTAGGGTTTTGAGACTAAATAATCCATCTATGGGAGTTATAACCAACCAAATTATACAAAACTTTTTAATCAATTAGTGTTCAAGGTATTTTAAGAGATTTGATTGGTTTCAGGCTTGTATGGATAGTTTGTGTATGGATTTAGTTGACTATGTGTAATTAGACCTTAGGAAGACCTAATTTGAAGAAGACAAGGGCTAGAAAACTAATATAAGTGTGGATTCAGAGCAAGAAAACTTGTGGAGAGATAAAAATGTATACAAGGTACTTGAAATAGGCCTTAATTTTTGGTAATAAATCATTTATTATTTGTACAATTAGGAAAATCCAAAAAATGGTACAAAGAAGCCTTTAAGGTTGAGACAAGAGTATACATTTTGTAGGATTGAGACTTTGTAAGAAGTTTCTCTACATAATTTTGGTATTAGATCCAAAATAAGACACCTAAAAGTAAGTGGATAAGGATATATTCCTTGAGAGGAAGATAATCTAAAAGTTATTTGACAAATTTCCCAAGAGAAGAAAAGATACCACCAAAGATGAGGAATGCAGCAGGTGAGAGAGCAGCAGCCATATAGATTGGAGATGCAATATTGAAAGAGTTTAGGAAACTTATAGTCAACTTTTATGCTAGACTCATAGTAATTGAGGTTAATCAGATAAGGGGAGTAGTCCTAGTTGATTTGAGTGACCAAGAGGAAGAAGAACCATAGGCACCAAAATTGAAAGATGAAGGGGAGAGAAAAACTAAAGAGTAGAAGTTTGAGAGATTTTTGAAGGTGATGAAAGGATAGGGATCTAAGCCCAAAATAGATATTCTAATATATATAGGTAGCCTCAATGGATAATAACTCCTTGATTAGAAAAGATAGTAGGATAATTAATTTTATTTTGAACATGTACCAAAAGAGCAACATGTTAAATTTGTTAGGACCAAGCTGAAGGGCTATGCATCCCTATGGTGGTATTACATATAGGATGAGATAAGGAAGAAATCAAAATCCAAGATCAGGTCTTATGATGGGATGGTTGAAAAATTGAATATCAAGTTCTTACCTAGTGACTACATCACCAACTTGTATAGAAAACTTCAAAATTTGAAACAAAAAGAGATGGGGGTAAGAGAATATACTAAATATTTATACAAATTGAGTATTAGATCAGGGCATATGAAAGATGACAATAAAAAGGTGGCTAGCTATCTCAATGGTTTGAGATACAACTTATAGGATGAGTTGAGTCTTGCTAGTCCAATAACATTAGTAGAATGCAATGAGTTGGCATTGAAATCTAAAAACAAACTCAATAGGAAACATAACCAATAAAATATAGGTAGATGTATAAGTTTTAGAGGTAGGGGTTAGCAAAGAGGTAGAGGATATTCATAAATAAGCCAAAGAGAGTATAGTACCTCACATGAGTAATCATCTAATTTAAGAGGAGGATTTAGAGGTATAAGGCCTTATTTTAAGGGTGCATATACATCAAGGGGTAGAGGATGGGGTGGATTTAAATGAAGGTGATTCAAATGCAATAATTTTAATGGAAATAGATCATAGGAGTGACCAGAGGATCAACCAATAGGGAATCCAAGGACCAAAAGAAGAAATCAAATTGTATAAGGGGTCAAGGAAGAGAGTATTTTTTATCCGTCACTTTTGGAGGAACCTAAGGTAGGAGAATAATTACTAATGAGGAGAGTGTTGATTAAGAAACCTAAGGAGAAGGAGTCATCACAAAAAAACCTCTTTTCAAGACTTACTACAAATTCTAAGGTAAATACTATAAAATTGTCATAGATTCAAGAATAAAGATAATATATTTTTTATTTAAATGGTTAGTAAACTTGGATTAAAGAAGTTTCCTCACCCCACACCATAGAAGGTCTCATGGTTGAATAAAGGTCAGCAGGTTTTGTTAAGTGAGTAAAGTTGGGTATAATTTCAAGTTGGAAGGTACGAGGACAAGGTCCTTTGTGATGTTATCCCCATGGATGTTTTTCATGTGCTTATTAGGAGGCATTAGAAATATGATAGGAAAAACACTCATGATGGTATGAGGAATGTGTACACCTTGGTCAAATATGGAGTTAGTCATACCTTGATACCTATGAAGGATGAATACAATGGCCAACAAGTTGGGTCTAATGTGATGTTGGTAAGTGGTAAAGAGTTTCTAATTGACATGAATCAAGAGGACTTTGCATTGGTATTCAATCCTAGAACTATTATGATAGCCACCAATATCAATTAATTACCTCAAGAAATCCAAAACATGTTGGAGTATGCATAAATTATGTTTGATGATCTACTAAGTACATTACCACCTATGAGGAACATCACTCATCATATAGACTATGTTCCTAGAGAAAGCTTGCCTAACAAGGAATCCTATAAGATGACCCATAAATAAAATGCATAGATCAAGAGATAAGTTCATGAGCTTCTAGAAAAAGGGATGATCAAAGAAATTTTTAGTATTTATGTAGTGCCTATAATGTTGGTGTCTAAGAAGGAAAGTGAGTGGAGAATGTGTACTAACTCCAAGGCTATCAATAAGATTACCATTAGATATAGGTTTCCACTTCCTAGGATGTAATATTTGATGGATTTCTTGAGTGGATCAAGCTATTTTTCCAAAATTGTTCTCAATATTGGGTACTATGAGACTGGGATTAGATAAGGGGATGAGTGGAAAACTACTTTCAAAACCAGTAAATGATTGTATGAATGGCTAGTTATGCCATTTTTTTTACCAATGCACCAAGAACTTTTATGAGGCTTATGAATGAAGTAATTAAATATTTTATAGGAAAGTTTGTAGTGGTATATTTGGATGAGATACTTATCTATAGCCATAGCAAGGAGGACCATCTTCACCATTTGCATCAAATCATGAGAAGGCTGCAAGAAGAAAGGTTATTAATCAACCTCAAGAAGTGTTAGTTTATGAAATCAAAACTAGTGTACCTAGGATTTGTCATCTCTCAAGGCATGCTAAAGATGGATAAGAATAAGGTGAAGGCAATCATGGAGTGGCCAACACCTAGAATAGTTGGAGAGGTAAGAATCTTCCATGGTATTAAAAGTTTCTATAAGAATTTTATTATAAATTTCAATGGGATATGTGCTCCTATCAAAGACACCATTAAGGGAGACAATAAAAGGTTTGTGCGGAGTGAGAAAGCTAAGAGAAGTTTCCAATATTTGAAGTAAAGGATAATGAATCAGCCTATCCTAGGATTACCAAACTTCAACAAAGTGTTTTAGATAGAATGTGATGTAAGTGGAGTGGTAATAAGGGTTTTACTAATCCAAGAGGGAAAACATATATCCTATTTTAGTAAAAATTTGAAGGATGCCAAGAAAAATTACTCATCTTATGACTTGTAATTCTATGGAATGGTAAAATCATTTAATAAGTGGAGGCATTATCTAATTCTGAAGGAGTTCATCATATATACATACAATCATTCACTTCAATTCATCACCAATCAGTTTAAGTTAAACTAAAGACATGTGAAATGGGTAGATTACATGCAAAATTTCACCTTCACCATCAATCATAAGAAAGGAAAAAGTAAAAAGGTATAAAATACATTGATTAGGAGAGTATTATTGGTATTAAGTCACTCAAAAAATGTATGAAGATGATGTATACTTCAAATAAACATGCATTGCGTGCAAGCATTCAAATGCACTCAACAAAGAGCCATGGTTGGAATATGTCTCACAAGATGGATTATTATTTAGGGGGAATCTATGTGTTCCAATAAGTTCAATAAGAGATAATTTGATAAATAAAAATCATAGTAGGAGTATGGTAGGCTACTTTGGGCTTGATAAGCTTTGGATCAGCTCATGAGAAACTACTATTGGCCTAAGATGCAAGTAGAAGTGAGGAGATATGTTGAGAGATGTAAAATTTGTTAATTTTATAAAGGTAAGAGCATTAATATAGGTTTTTATCAACCTATAATATTCCCAAATAGGCCTTATGAATTCATAAACATGGACTTTGTTATGGGACTACCCAGAACACAAAGATGTTTTAACTCCATATACGTAGTTATAGATGGGTTTTCCAAAATGGCACACTTCATTCCATGTAGGAAGTATAATTATGACACCCAAGTGGAAAATTTGTCTTTTAAAAAGTTATTAAGACTTAATGGACTACCATTAAACATTATTTGATAGAGACAGTAAGTTCTTAGGCCATTTTTGGAGGACACTATGGAGAAATCTAGGCACAAACTTGAGTTTTAATTCAATTTACCACCCTTAGATAGTTGGTAAAATTGAGGTGGTTAATATAATCCTAGGGAACCTATTAAGGTGACTATCTAAGGATAATCCTAGGAAGTGGGATCTTGTGTTCCCTTAAGTAAAGTTTACTCATAATGACTCCAATAATAGGAGCATTAACATGAGTCTTTTCTAAGTGATATATGGTATGTATCCTAGAAGAGTGTTTTAACTTAAAAATATCAGTCATATGGACAAGAGGAGTCTTGAAGGTGAATGATTTTTAGTGGTTATGAAGGAGGTACATCAATAGGTAAGGAAGCATCTAGAGGCTAGTTTGGAAAAGTACAAGAAGTAATAATATGTAAGTAGAAGAGAGGTGAGTTTTTAGATTGGATATTTGGTTTTGGCTCATCTCAATAAATATAGGTTTTCAATATATGAGTACAATAATCTAAATATGAATAAAATTGGTCTTTGTAAAGTACTTAGGAAGTTTGCTAACAATGCCTATGAGTTAGAATTGCCTAGTTGTAGGCTTATCACCAATATTCATTGTTGCATACTTCTAACCTTAAAAGGAAGGAGTAAAATCTGAAGACACAACATAAATAATAGATATAATATGTTCATATTGGGCAACACAGTTACCTTAAGATAAATCAAAATAATTGGAATGCATACTAGACAAATAAGTGATCAAACACACAAGAGACAAGTAATATTTCAAGTATTCAGTCAAGTGGAAACACCAAATAGTTGAATATTATACATAGATGACTAAATTTGACATCAAAAATCATGGGAGTACTCTAGAAACACTCATGGATAATATTCCTTCAGTTCTTTTCTCTTTCCCTTTGGAGTATGATGCAAAAACATCACTTTTAAGCTAGTTTTCCTTCTAATTTTGGTTTTATTTTTCAAATTTTTTATTTATAATGGTTTATTAGTATTATTATTCTTATACTATCTCTATTTTTAAATTTTAGGTGTTATTTTTAGTGTTATCTTATCAAACTTTCAAATTTACACTTTCTCGCCAAAACTCAATTTTTGAAAATTTGAATGATTTTGCTTAGAATTGGTATTGTAGATGTATGTGAAATAAATTTTAAAGGTATAATAATGTTTAAATTTTGTCTTATATTCTCCATGAATCCATATCATGGGTCCAAACTCATGATTGTATGGAATATCAACTTTGTATGAGTTCTTATTTCCTAACTAGCTATTTAGTGACCATTAGAAGGTCCCAAAGGGTAGTTAGAGAAGTTATTCGACACATAAAAGGTTGTTTTTTTGTGTATAATCATTTATGGAAGTTTTTTAAGATATATTTTTGATAAATAATAATAAAATTTCTTGGTGTTGAATAAAAATTGCATACAAACCCTATTTTTTGTGTATGTGTATTGGTATTTGATTGTGTACACTTGATCAATAAAGAAAGACATGTTAAAGACTTGTTTTTGAGACTCTTGGTGCATTAGGTAAGTAATTTAATTGTTATTAAATTTTATTAATTTTTTTTATTTAATTCCTTTCATATTTCTTTGCGATAAGGATAACACACACCTGTAGATGTATTATACCCACACACAGTCAAACACAAATATTTATAGAAAAGTGTAGCATAGGTATTAAAGGAGACAATTGGTGATTGAGTAAGTTTTTAATTGGTTGTATAGAGTTAAATAATCCTTAATAATGCATTAAAAGGTCTTATGGAAGTCAAAATCCATAAATAATCCCTCTCAGGTCTATACAGAATAGAGAAACCCTAAGTTACAGTTTTGTGACTAAAAAATCCATTTTTGGGAGTTGTAACAAACCAAATTATACAAAAATTTATAATGATTTATTGTGTAATTTTTTATAATATATTTGAGTGTTTTCAAGATTATATAGATAGTTAGTGTATGGATTTATTTAATTATGTACAGTTAGGCCTTAGGGAGACCTAATTTGAAGAAGATAAGGGCTAGAAATTTTTTCTAAGTTAGATTCAGAGCAAGAAAACTTGTGGAGAGATAAAACTATATATATATATATATATATATATATATATATATATTACTTTAACTAGGATTTATTTTCTAGTAATCAATCATTTATTGTTAATACATTCAAGAAAACCCAACAAAATGCTACAAGGAAGCCTTTAATGTTGAGACAAGAGTGTACATTTTTTAGGGTTGAGACTTTTTAAGAAGTTTCTTTGCATTAGTAATACGCTAGATTTTTATGGTAGCTATATTTTTTTCTAGCATTCACTTGACCAAAGATAGACTTACCAAACTAGGTTAGGGCTAGCATGATAAAGTTCAAAGAAAAGTAGGTATATCTAATTGGTATAACCATAATAATGCAAGTATCCAAAGGAAATAAATAATACATTTTACATAGGAAATCAAAAATAACTAAGAAAACAAACAATTTCAAAGATAAATGACAATTCAAAAGCCTACAAACTTAAGAAATGAAAGATAATTTCAATAACAAAGAAGTTTTTAAAAGGAAATTTGAATGTATTTCAAAACTATGCTAAATTATCATTCAAAACAAATTTTAAATTATAATTTAATATATACCCCTATAAATAATACTACACTAAAATAAAATAATGATTTCAACTTCAAAATAAGGTGCCCTTAGATCATGCTCAATAACAATGAAAGAAATTCCAAATTGAGAGTCCAAGTTTGATCTTGATTAGATGAAGAGTAAGATTTAGTGTGTATCTATGTCTAATACAATGAAACCAATATATGATAGAGAGTGAGGTAGGATTAAGTATGAGGTGTGAAATCCAATCCAAGTGCATTAATTAATTTTAATTCCAACTAATGAAGTAAAAGATCAAATAATCAATGCATACAAGAACAACTTTGGAGCAAAATTATGAATCCAATAAAACTTGAAAGTGAATTTATAAATTTATCTCCAATAGGGATGAGAAATCATATTATAAATATCAAGAGAGAGTAATATCTATCCATTTGAATTAGATATTCCAAGAGGTGCCAAAAGATGATCAAGAGATCAAGAAGATATCAAGAAGAGCTAAAGAAATATGAAGAGATATCAAGGAGTCAATATGACTAAGAAGATAATCCATAATTGAGGGTAAAGAGAGATGATGAGCCAATAATAAGTAAGATATGTGGTTGAGAGTCATGTTTGGACCTAATATAGGGTTTCCCCAAGTCAAATTTGATAAAAATGATCATTTAAAACCATTTGACAATGATAAAGAGTAAAAATAGTGTATTCTAGACAAGTTATGGGTGGGGTTACATGTTAGTAGGATAACAGGTGTCTTATGACACTAGTTACAATAAGAAATAGTGGCCTAGGCTGCCTAAGTGCTCTTGGGGTCCAAATAGGTGTCAAAAAGGCCCACACATGGTGTGGGAGGACCTAGAAGGGCTCAAGACTGCGAGGATGCCAAACTCTCTCCAAAGGATTTTTTGGGATAAAAAAGGTCTATCAATGTCTATATGGTAAACATGATGATTAGACACAAAATAATAGGAAGGAATAGGGTGAGAGTAATCATGATTACATATTCCCCCAAGGTATAGATAACTGATGTTCAATAGAATGAGTGTTGTGAACTACCTAGAAGCCAAAATAAAAAGCAAGAAAGAGATAAAAATGAAAATAGGGAACATTAATTGAACTAACCTCATAGGAATAACATAGGATAAATAATTTAAAGTGTTATACAATGGGTACAAGTGTGAACTCTAGATGATCCATTTCTAGTTCCAACTCTAGCTCTAGCTCTTGCACTTACCTAATGGGAATAATGACGTATGAATAGTTGAAAATGTATTCTAATGGGTAAAAGTATAAAATATACATTATCCAAATCTATATATTAAAAAATAAGAGACAAAAATTGACATCAAACCAGGGAATACAATATAATATTCACCATAGCATTTACTCTAGTGTTATCTAAATGTAGGATATGGGAGATCTAGAAGTCCTCAAAGGAGGAAAGTAAATTGTGTGCCGCCTCATAGAGGGTGATAAAATAAATGATAAGGATATGTCAAACCCCAGTGATTTGAGACATGATTAAGAGTGAGTTAGATAAAAAATACATTTAACATGTTCCTACTGCATGGGCATTATTCAAGGTTCTAATGATCATATGATACTTGATAGTGTTATTCATCTCGCTGGTAAGAAAGAAACTAGTTGTAGCAAGCTCATGACCCCATACACTAGTAGAAAAATATAAATAAAAGACTAAAAATTTCATATAAATGACTAAGCTTGGTCACGTGACCATTAGTAGTTTATTGCTAGTCATTTATAATGCGACCAAATGTATGACTAAACCATTTTTAGTCATTTATTGGTTGTTTTGATTGATATATTTGGTAGTATATTTAGTTGTTAATTTAGTCATTGATTTTTGTTAATTGGTCATTTATTTAGTCATGGTAGTCATTATAATCATTAATTATCATCAATTGGTATTATATGTAGTCATTTTTATTCACTAATTTCCATCCATTGGTAGTATATTTAATCAATTTATTCATTGATTTATGTCAATTGGTAGTATATTTAGTCAATTTAATTGTTAATTGACATCAATTAGTAGTATATTTAGTCATTAATTAATTGATTTTTATTAATTGATAGTAAATTTAGTCATTTTAAATTTTAATTTCCATCATTTGGTAGTTTATTTAATTATATTTGTTCACTAATTTTTGTCAACTGGTAGCATATTGATACATTGTTTATTAATTGCATAATCATTATATTTACTACTAGTTTAGTAGTAAATTTTCATTTATATGATATGAATAATTTACTAAGTACCATAAATTGTTTAATATAGAAATAAACATATTATTAAACTTGAATTAAAACATAAAATCAAATAAAAATATTACATATATGAACAAGCTACAACACGCTAGAAGTTAAAAGATTGATTCAACATCATGATTAAAAAAAAGGTAATCTACAATAAAAATATATAATGCAATTTTGATGAACTATAAGATGTTCATATATATATATATATATATATATATATATATATATATATATGATCAAAAATTTCAAAGTCTCAAAATTTTCAATTCTTGTAAATACACCATGATAAATATCCCTAAACAACACATTCAAACTACTGCATAAATTAGTGGGCCAAGCTATCTAACAACTAGTACATGATAAACATCAAATATGTCATTTTTTGCAAATATTCTAGTGGCCACCATGTGAAGGTTCCTTCTTTCTCTTTCAAATAGATAACTGTAATTATTTTTTCTTCATAAGCAAGGGGTATATTACTTGTGACCTTTAAAATATTTACATTTGCATCTCTTGTTCCTTTCAATTTGACTACATGTACAATAGATAGTGAGTGAATCCACCTAATGCCCACAACAACACCATTAAATGGATCCAACACCCCAAATGTATCCCCTTCTTGGATTTTATCAATACATTTCTACAAAAACAAAAAAAATACATGTTATATTGAGATATAAAACATTTGATAACACATAGATAAACATTTGATAAATATTTATAATAAATTAGAAAATGATGATAGGAAACCATGCACCTGACATATTAAACAAAAATTAACTTCCCACTATTTGATACAGAATGGATGTTAGATAGAGAAGGTGTCAATATGTTAGCAATCATGTGCCATAAATATATGGATGCTATAAGGACAACAAGTAATCACTTGATTAAAGTTATTGAAGTTCTTGGAATAGAGGCTCTGAGAAAAGATCTTCTAGATGAGCTTCAAGTTGTGATATCTTTTGATGGGCCATATGTGAACTATAGGCATTTAGCTATTCTATGTGACACAAAGACATATCAAGGTCATTTGATGGCTATAACTCAACATGGTATCAATCATAATGATACATGGCCAATGATGAGATGTTCATTTGAGGAGATTATGGATATCCTTTCAGATGTTATTATTTTTGTAGAAGGAGAGCCTTTCAAGGGCGTTACAAAAGACATCATGCTTGCTCAATTATATCAATCTAACAATAGGATTGAAAGGAAATTTCATTCCTAAAAATGCTAGAAACACCAACATATGATTTTGTGCCTCAACAGGTAAGGATTCAACTTCTTTATGGAAAAACTAAATTTGTTTTTCACAAACAAAGCTAATAAAATTCTTGCATAAAAAACCTTAAATTATCTAAAGCTAATAGGGGATGTTTTCTCATGATAAGTAGCCTTACAACTTGCTTGATCTTTGTATTAGCTATATTTGTTCCATCATTTTAAATCTATTTACACAAGTTCTGATATTTTGGTTATGGTAATTACTTCCACCTATTATTTGTTTTTGACTGGAGTCCTTTACTCAAAAATACATTTTCTAATACATTCTTAATTTGTGCAAGAACATCCAAAGTGGTTAAAGATACAATCCCTTGATGAAATAAAAATGAAGCTGGGTCATGTGATAGTAATGGTACTTTTGGTTAGAATGTTTGAAAAGAGTAAAAAAGTTTTGATTAACTCTAGTATGGACTTGTTATGTTTCTCAGGGTTAGTGTTATTATCATTTGGTTGTCTTTTCCTTCTCTCAAAGTGTTGTCTCCTAGAAAAATCTATTTTTGACATTAGTGGAAAAGTGTTATATCTTTTGTTTTTGACATCTGTATGTAATGTCTTATGTCTTCGAATAAATCAATTTTTGTATATGCTTTTTTATTATTTTGAATAATAAAGAAGCAACTTTTTACTCTGAAAAAAAAACTAACCCATTACGAGGTACAAACAAATGGAGGGAAAGACTACAATAGTGCTAGAATGTACAAGTACTCCAAAAAGAGACATGGATTGGAAATAAAGTCCCAACAACTAAGGACCATGACATCTTTGAACACAATGCACTAATGCATTATCAAAATCTATGTATACACTTTATTAACTAAGCTCTAATATTCCATATGTAATTTATGTGTTCTCCCTTATTTCCATAATTTATGTATACTAGCTAATTACACTTCACTACTATTCTAACCAACTTGTATCACATAGGTAATGATTACCCTTATTTACATAATAAAATAACCATTACTTAGATGAATAGTACTTGAATAGTATTTACTTGCATGTTGTTTCATAGCACTCACGTCGAGTTCAAAACCACTACTACTATGAATATCATGTACATGTTTGTCGAGTTTAACATAATTACTATCAACATTGACATGAAGTTGTGTAGCTTTGTAGAGATCTCTATTAATAGGGCCTTTTTATTTTCATTCTAATTTCATATAATTGCTCTACATGTGGTTTAATCATCATGAAAAAATTAATATAAATCAAGTAAAGAATGCAAAAGCTATAAATTTTTATCTAAAATAATATTTTAAGCATGAAGAATGACAAAGCATTGGGACATGTTAACTTATAGCTTAAAGAATGCAAAAGATAAAAAAAATATCCAAAATAATAATGAAAAATCATTAGGATAGATTAAATTACAACTTAAAGAATGCAAAATCTATAAATTTCTATCCAAATGAACATTTTTAAGCATGAAAAATGATAAAACATTGGGATAGATAACTGACAACAACTATTATATTACCTCAACTTCAGCACAACTATGATTGTGCTTCATATTCTTATCCAGTTCATCATGATCACTATCAATATAGATAGCTCTATTGACATTAAGGAATTTTCATTTCCATGCTACTTTTATAAAATTTATCTTCATGTGGTTTAACCATCATGCAAAAAAATATACAAAGCATTCAATAGTCAAGTAAAGAATGCAAGCTATAAATTTGTCCAAAAGAACATTTTTTTTATCACTCCAACAATAAATAAACTAGTTTGGATTCTCCTATGCTCATATTTCAATCTAAAAAATAAGAGGCATTTGTATATAGAATTTCCAAACAAGAATAAATGAGATCAATAGAGCCTCATATCTCATCTGAATCCATGGAATTATGCTTATTCCATGCAAAAACTATAGGATTAATGAAGGACACCAACTATGAAACTTTATTAGTGAGACTATATATTCAACTCATTACATGTTGGTACCCTTAATTTGAGTTGACATGATCTATAAAAGATCTTTCTAGGCATCTAATAGATGGTTGTGAAATCTTTGTTGATGAACTAGATTTCCACTTCATCCTACTCTTAGATTTACTAGGATCTAGTGTTGCCATATAATTGACAATATCTTATGCACTTGCTTCTCCATTATTATTTTCCACCTAAAATACAATGTCAATTTCAACATATAGTCAATTTAATAAAAATAAAAATAAATAACACAATGTAAATTGAGCCAGAAATCCATACACTTACTCTAAATTTGTCCATTTTGGCCTGCAACCTGCCTCAACCAAATGTATATCCAGCCCTCACATTATCTCTTGCTCTCTTCCCTCTATTACTCTTTGTCAAATATTCTTTGAAATGCATACTTTCTTTTAATGCCTCCCACTATTTGGGATATAGAGTGGAGTCTAACCTCTCTTTTCCCTCCATGATTATTTTTCTACAATTGTATCTAAAAGTATTCATCAAAAGTCTCATCTTTTGCTTGTAATATTTTCTAGATATTTGTCCACTAGTAGTCTCAAAAGCATTTTCCATTTTTTATATAACATTTTCCACACTTTGTGGATCTTCAGTTTCAATATTTGATTTGCAAATATCCAAATGGGCCCTACATCTTACACCCAACTCGAAGGCCCACCTTGCAGCATTTGTCTTAATGGGCTCACCATCTCTCGATACCTCAACCAAGAATAGATTCTTGCCTTCTAATTTTCTTTATTTTGCATTCCTATTTGTAGATATGTACAAATATTAACTTTATCATTTTATTTTGACAAAATCAGACACATCTTCTATTAAATCACTACCAATATTTCTAGTTGATCCAATAGTTCCATCAAAAGTTGTAGATGCAATAGGTGCACTCTAAGGCACACCATATGCAAGTGGTCTCTCTTCATGACTTTCATTAACTATAACTTCATGTTCCTTGGCCACATTAGGTGTGGCATGAGTAGGTAAATTAGTACCGATCTCCATATATTTCACTTCAAACACATCCTTTAATATTGAATAAATCATCTATAGACTTAATGTTCCTTTGCTATCATTTTTTCAATAATCTCTCTTAGAATTTATGCTAAGAGATCATCATGACATTGCACATCACCATGTGTTGTATCAAGCTACACATTACCATGTTTTATATCAATATGCACATCACCATGTGTTATATCAGGATACACATCATCACAACTATTCTTTTCACCAACAACATTTGTTGAATCATAAATGTGTTGGCTTCTACAAGTTGGTGACACTGTATCTTTTCTTTCCTTTTTTTATCTACATTTTATTTTCACTCTTTTTATTTCCTATAAAACAAAAAAATATATCGTATTATGTCTTATATACATAAATCTCTTGCCTATAAAATTTCATTAAACACTATTTAACAAATAATATACTACTTAGTGGATTTACAACTTGCCTATTTGTCAAACCAAGATGCGATAAATATTAATTATTCTTGGCCACATTTTCTTTACAAAATCACTCATAATCTATCAATAAATTTTCAGCATTATGATCACTATCATCTAATTTTTGTCTTAAAGTCTTTTTCCTTGTTTCTTGAAGTCTGAATAAACAATAATATATAAATTAGCAATGTGAATCAGTAGAACAATAGTGGAATATGAGTTTGAATCTCAGATTTTGGACATCAAATGGTTTTTTTCTTTTTAAAAAAACTCATTAAAAATTACCATTTCTAAGGGATTAGAAACATCTGTGTTCAACATTTGAGAAATGGTTGTTGGGGAAATAAAACATAAAACCCTAAAATGATCAGAGGACATGACGGCTTTGGTAACATTATTGGGATTTCTTAGTTTTTTGGTCTTTAGAAAGAGAGTTTTGCTTTTCTATCTTGGTCCTAGGGTGTTGGTTCCCAAAATTATAGATTGCAAACCTTAAGAGTATGCCAAGTTTTATGATCAGGTTTAGCAATGTTTTGGCCAATGAATAGAATCAACCAAGATGGTTTAAATTCCCTTCTCTTTAGACTCTATTAGGCCTAGGTAGGTGTACCTTGATCACCAATAAATATAAATCTTCCAAAACTAAATGGTTATAATTAATAATATTATATCCTCACACAAATTTAGAGGGTTTATTTAATTATTATCTATTCAACTTATTCATCTGCTCATAATCTATTTTACACTGGCATGAGGGTTTGAAATAGATAAAAACTAAATCTTATTCCTACTCCTACTACAAAAATTAAAAATGTATAAATGAGATTTTTTTTAAATGTTATTTTTATTATAAATATGATCAGTGCCTTTACTTATTTGGTAATGGAGGCAAGAATGTAAAATGATATGTGTCCTCCTTCTAGCTGAAATTCAAATTATTTGGCACTTGGGATGTTTATACCTTATATAAACATGCAAGATTGTAGTTACTAGACTTTTCTTATTGATCCTAATGATTCTCCCAGGTTACTATGATTTACTTAAAGGAAATTGATCCTTCCTTGAAGGAACTGATAAATTAACCACACAATGACAACAAATGTGTTTTGATAAACTAAATATACCCTTGATATATTGATTTGAATAATAATGAAATTTCAAACTGGAGACAACAAGATAACATTTATTAATTCACTTCAAAAAATAATTGAAAATAGAATTCAGCCACCAATTATAACTTCATTCTATTGATCTTCAAAAAGATTTTACAATACGTTTCAAAATTTTGTCCTGACTAACTCCCCTACTAATGATTATCATTCAATCTTGGTTTCCCTTTTATAGGTGAGTAAGGGAAGTGATAAGCTTCAAACCATTACATGTCAAAAAGTGTCTTTTTTGTTACCCACTTTTAACATAAATCAAAAAGTCTTAATTATCATTGTTTACATAGGATTACATAAAAGTAATGAAAGATGAGAAATGAAGAGAAATGATCAGATGTTGAAGTCAAAAGCACTCACAAGATACTGAAGTTCATTAGTCATTATAAGGTACCCATGATCATTCAAATCTATCAAGGTCCTCTCTCCATGATAGTATATCTAAGGCTTTGTACTTTATTGCAACACTTATTCTTTTGGGGGAGCTAGATATGTCTGCTCCCATTGGTATACTATGTAATCATGAGGCCATTTGTACTCTTGGATTTTTGGTGTGTTGGCCAAGTGACTCTTCCATCTGTTGTCTAATAACCCTCTGGCATCCTTGATGAATTTTGAGTATCCATCATCTAGTGCAATTATTCCATCTAAGGTTAAATTGAGGCTATGAATATTTATCTCACCATCCTTTTGTAAATGAGTGATGTAATTGGGAATAATTTGGCTAAACTCATCTATCCAATCCTTAGAGCCTTTTAGTTTATCATCATCCTTTAGTATCTTAGGGATGAACCACTACTTTAATGTGTGAAATCAATCCATTCTTTCCTTGATCTTTTGGTCTTCTCTAGATATGTATTGAAATTCATCTATGACCATTTAGACCATTTTCTCAGTAGGATTTAAAGCTACAGGGGCCTCAACACCCCTTTGTAAAAAATTTCATAAAGTTATTAAGGTGTGATGTATAGGTTGTCATTTATTGAATAAGGGGTCCAATATAGGTACATGGGACTTCATCTTATCAACTACTTGCGACAAGGAGACATAACATTCATACACATTTTCAAATTTGTCCACAATTAGTTTAACCCTATGCTCCAAGATATTTTACAATACCCTAAGGGTTTGTTTCTTTGCTCCTTCCTTTGTTTCTTCATTAGTATTTTTTAAATTATCAATTTATTACTTTAGCACATTTACTTTTTCAATAGTTATTGCACTTGTATTAGTCTGGATGATAGGGGGATGGTATACTATTAATTTTGTGCTTTGGGTAGACCCTGCTCCCTTCAACTACTCTTTCAATTTCATATTTTCTATGAATAACCTATTCACTTCATCATTCATATTAGTCTATGCTTTCTCATATTCTACCAATCTAAGATCCATACCTTTAACCATAGCCCTAGTAAACATTTTTGAGTGTATTGTCATAGTAGCTTCCTCTAATGTTGATCTATCTTAAAGTGTCTTTACCATCGTAGTCCCTCTCATTTCTTGTACAACATCAAGCAATCTTAGTTTTTCTATTCTTTTTTGTTTTGTCCAAAAGGCTAGGGTTTCAATTCTTAGATTTTAACCTGTGCCACTCATTTCCTCAACTAAATTGAATTCATAAATCAACATGGGATCTTCTTAACTTCTCACTTGATCTAGTAAGAGTATATTTTTTAGCTCCATCTTAGGAATGATTAGTATGTTACTCTCCAATACTAATTTTCTAGCCTATTGTGGGATAATATTAATTTCATTGATCTTGATCTCCTCAAAGGTCTAAGTAATGATCTGATCATGTTGGGACTCTTTAGTACCCATCTTATTAATCTAGAGTCTCTCCTCAAATTCTCTCATTTTCACCTTGATCCAAAAATCTTTAAACTTAGGTGTCTTGATAAATTCACCATCTTCAATAAACCTAAGAGTAGCAACCACTCTTTCATCATCATGCATCTCTTGATCATTATGTGCATGCACATCCACCCTTTATTTTGGTTTGTGAGCCTCAGTTACAAGTTTATGGAGTGGTTGATCCACTTCATCATCATCTTTCAAATTCATTATCACATTGGCTACCTCCTCTATATCCCCCACCTCTTCACTTACTTCATATGCCACTAAGGGGGGTACTTATTATGTCTTTTGCTTCTTAGGCTTCAGTTGCTCTAGAGGTAATTTTGATTATATTGTAATATTATTTGGAAGGGGTTCTAAAATCACAACGCCACTTGGCCTCTTGATGTACAACTTGGTGGGTTTTAAATACTGCCCCTTAGGTTCCTTTTTTGGCTAAATATACAACCTTTCAAAATTGTCAATTATCAAATTTATCCTCTTAAGAGGATCCCTTTCTTCCACATAAAAACCTAGGAATTCAATGTCTCTCTTCTTCTTCTCTTCCTCAAATCTTTTTATGGTTTCGCAATTCCTTTTACTCTAAAACACTTCATGAGGGGTAAGGCAATTTCTTGCTACATATTCTTCATAATCAACCTCATGGGTAATCCCAGCTCTAGTGTGTAGTGTTTGCCTTACAAAATTTATATTTCATTTTGGGTCAAAGACATTTTCCCCTCATGACTTCAAAGAATACCTTACCTTAAAATAACTTTTTAGCACTTCTAGAGTATCAAACCCAATGGAAAATTCCCCATATACAATTAAGTCAGGAAGGAATGTCCCCTTTTTCTACCTTTTCATAACATCCTACTCCATCCATAACATTTTCAAAATAGATTAAAAAAATGAAATTCAAAGGGAAACAAACTTAGGTAGAATGTGTGGGGCTTGAGAACATCCATAGACTCTTATCACTGTTTGGTCTACTAGAAAGAACCAATCACCAAAATTATGAGTGTCTCTATTCTAGCTTCAATGCTAAGGGTCTTAATAATTATCTAATTTTAATGGGAAATCTTGGTGAAATGTGACCAAGAGTGGCCATGAACCTTACTAAAAAATCATCATGAAATGTCACATAATCATTATTCCTACATCTATTATCCTAGATGTAACAACAATGTTATATGGGTGACCTATTTCCTTGTTGGTTAGTCATCCCCAAGCACATCCTCTTAGTCCATTTATCTTTGTTCTAATACAATATTAAATGACACAACAAGGAATAATTTTTGAAAGTGATAGGGGTAGGTTTTCTTTCACTTGTAATAATCCCTCATGTATCCCTTTCTCAATTAGAGAAGCAAAGTCATACTCAATATTCACTTCAAGGTTTTGAATCCTCATTGCCATCATCATGAGACTGACTGGCATCTTCTCTTGAGCATCAATCCTAAGCACTTGGCAAAAATAAAAATAAGTTATTTTAAAATAGACTTGAAAGTCTTCCATGGGAAATGGCTCATTTTTGGAAGGAGAAATAGGTATCCTTTTATTGTTTGCACCCCTTTTCATGTGCAAAGGAAGTTAAACACTCTTATGGGTTTTTATCAATATCATATAGTCTTCTTCACTTTTATCCAAGTCAATCTTGGTGATGGCTTGATTATTCAACATGAAACACTCTACAATTACTACTTTAATCAATACCACTAATGTTGAGCCATCTAGCATTCTTATAGTCCTAGTAGTCAGGTGGTAATGTTGTGCTAGTAATCTGATAAACTCAACATCTATGAATACATTTGGGACTATTATTTTGGCCAAGTCTAAGGCCCAAATATTCAAAAATAGAATCTTACCATCCCTCTTATCATATAAGTACCAAAACAAATCCCACCCTAAGATAGAAATAATTGGGTCTTTGCATCTGTGAGCTACATCTCTAAACACCTTTTTAAATCCCTTGTCTATTAAATTGGGTAACACATCAAGTATGGACTGTTTTAAAGTTCTATTTTTCATTTTAGAGGTTATGGCTTCTTCTTTCTTACTCCCAAGTTCACTTCTTTTGGGTGGTATGATGAAGAATTTACTCCTACTTGATTTATTTAAGTGTCTGCTTATAGAATTGAGTATATTTAGTTATTATACACTTACTACAGAGGGTTTATATGAACTTACCTAGTGAAATAATGGCTATATATTCTTCCTCCTTGAACTCCCTTACCTATGGTATGGTAAGTTGTGTGAATGATTGTAAAAATGGCATCGAATCCTAAGTATATTTTCTACTGAGCTCGATCACCTCACTATTAATGTCAATTCATGAAAAATATTTCATAATCTATTTGTATTTCAAGTTTGAATACATTCCTTTGATCATTGCCACTGATGATTTAAATGCTTTGATAGCTTATACCATAGTAACACTTTTTCATATCAAGACCATTACGGGATAGTTGTATGGTAGAGTTAAAATTTTAATCTCCCTACTATGTTGTACACCTTCACTTTACTTGCTTTGGGACAGTGGGTTAGATAGTCTAGTGGTTGAGTTATTTTTCACTACCATATTATAGTGTCACTATTTACCCCTTGTGAGGCTATAGTTTACTTTAGTTTTTAGCATGTTCTCACTACCACCCCATGTTATTCATATTTGGTGGATGTGGTATTATGGTAAGCATTTGGATATTGACCTATATGTCCCACCATCTTTTGAATACCTTTATTGAATACTATGGTAGTGTGATATTAGATTTTTTATGTATTTTAGGTGGGAATATAGGGTATATTATGAATGCAGTCTTTTAGATATAATTTTATTGAAAAGATTGAATAATTTTCTAATTTTACAGTCTCTTAGTTTTAGATTTTAGTGTCAGTCAAACCTAAGAGATCATTTATTTGTTTGTAATGAGGAGGCTTAGCCAGGTATAGAGACTTTTAGCATAGGAATCAAGGCTTTAGTCATTGGTTTCAAGGCTAGTTATGATAATGAAACTAGGTAAATTTTAGAGATTCTAACATAAGGGTTATCATTTTTTTTTAAATTTCCTAAGTATGGAACCTTTGTACCTTGAGGATTTTTGTCTTATACTTTGTCATTAACCTCTTTTTTTGGTTCCAATCTTTTAAAGTTATCACACTACAAGTTGATGAGGAGATTTAAGTCAGGGTGTTAATTGACCAACACCTTTTCCATTGATGTCAAAGGGGGAGAATTGAATCAGTAAAACATAGCATGATCCAGAATAGCATGATAGTACTAAAGTTAGGGGGAACATGACAAGGAATTTTACTTGTCTTTTCATACGAATTGTTCAATAGTATAGGTTAAATATTTTGTTCACCTAATGTTAAGATATTTATATGTATTATTAAATCATAGATGTTCATTATTATTTCCTTCACACAAGCATATTCAATGCATGTGGATACTAGAAATTGTATTACAAACTAAAGCTATCCAAATATCATATAAATGACTATAATTTATTACAAGAATTTTAAAGAGTTATTTAATATCACAAGTATCTTGTTGCATTATTTGATACCTTTAGACCTTGCTTGCTTCTTTTCATATCTAGCATTTCTACAGAAGTTAGAAAAGTCTAGCATCTAAAAAACATATAGGACATAAAATAAATTCTATTCTAACTAAACAAAATTTATTTTAACCAAAGTAAGAAAATTAAGAAGAATGATTGAACATAACTTTAAATGCACTTCAAATCAGTAGTAAACATCTCAGGTTTTGTATACAATATACCAACAAAATAATGATGATTACATTCAAATTTGTATTAGTAAAACAATAGTGAATAAGCACACCTATACTCAAATCTTTATTACATTCAATAATAAATTACACCATACATATAACCAAAGTTTAGGTAATAATCTAACAAGTTAAGGTGACAGGCTAGTTAAGGTGACAAAACATCATTATAATCATTTACATTGCCAACAAGATCAAAATATTAATCACTCATGTTTTCATCTTCTTGATTTTCTTACTCATCCTCATATATGACATGTAATACATTCTCTCTCCCAATATCTTCATTGGTAATTAAAATCTCTTCTTCAAACACTCCATTGTCTTCATCCCCTTCTTCAAATATTTCTTATAAATTAGCATATTACCCATCAGGCATTATATCAACAACTTCCATGAATTTTCATTTTTAAAAAGATTATATTTAAATGATATATGACCATCCTAGGCTTATTACATCAGAAATTAGAAATGATTGGTTAATTTGAAGAGGGGAAACATATGGCTCATATGTCTCTAATAAAAATTGTCATGTATTTGTGTGTATAAATCCATACTCAGCAAATTGTAATGTGGATGGTCAGATGCACTTAAATTTTAATAATAGAGGACTATTTTCACCAAAATCCACTTGAATAATTTTTTGGATGAATCCAACATAAAATTTCTTCTCAGTTTTGTGAAGAAATTCAACACTAACAACACAATCACAATTTGTCTTTCCTTTGCCTTTTTCTTCCACTCTTAAATGAATACCATAGGCCCACATTCCACTAAAATGAATAGCCCATAAATGTGGAGATTTTGAAATATTACTTTACTCCATTGTTATATCTTGACCTTATGTTTTTAAATCACTGGCTGCATTGGCAATCTATTCCTAAAATTTTGGAAAAGAATCACCTCCAATAAAATCATGATGTCTGCACTTTTGAGGTCGATGTTACATACAAGTTTGATTATATTATCCATATTTTATATATATAATATTAACATACAAATAGTAAGATTAATAATATAAATGTGTAAATGCAATTGAGTAAATAAATTATAATGTAAATTTATTTTACCTACATTACTTATCAAACGAAGATGTGTTTTGAAGATTATAGGCACATATCACACTTCTTTCTTAATGCGATAGCTTGAAGTGACATCTATTGCCTTCTAATACTTCACCTGAAACTCTTTAATCTTCATCATCATCCCATACATGTCAATTGACATTTTTAAAATCCTTCATCTATTATATGAAAAATCCCATGGCCTCTTGCATTAAATATCCCTCAGACATGTTACCTTCTGATTTTACCCTATTACAAACAATTTTTTTCAAAACCGTCATATATAATTCTATAGGATACATCCATCTCATTCTTATTGGGCTACAATGCTCTATTTCATATTCTAGATGTATAAAAAGATGCAAAGAAATGTTAAAGATTTTTGGTGGAAATTCCCGTTCCAGTAGGTAAATGACTTCAACAACCTTCTCCCTCAAACTATCAAAGTTCAAAGGATCTAATACATGTAAACTCATTCTCTTTAATATTAGGCCCAACATTATAATTGCTAATCTTAGACCCTTTGCCAAACTTGATATATTTACCACAATAGGTAAAATATTCTCGAGTATGACATGATAGTCATGGGTCTTGAGTCCTCTTAAGCTATTAATGTTAGTTTGGCTTCTAATACTACTACTTACATATCTAGTGGAAAAGTGAGTCTAAGACATCAACTGTAATAATTGTGCACATTGTTCTTTTGTCTAGACATAAGGAGCACTAGGTTTTCTATATTTTTCATCATCATATTTTTCAACCCAAATATTTTGATGAATATTTAGTTGTCAAAAGTCTTGACATGATGAAATAGTATCAAAAGCACCAAAAAGAGTTTCTACAATAACATAGGCTATATTTTTCTTAGTATGCATAAAGTCAACAATATGCCTAATGGCTATATCCTTAAAGTATGGAAAATTAAATAATATTCACAACCATTTTACACCACTTTAATTACATGGATCATATCTACCACCAGCAATCCCATCATTTTCAATTACAAATTTCTTAGCAATGTAATCACCTATTATTAGCAATGGTGCTTCATGATTCTCTTCTTGACCATTGAAATGTGTTTTTTTTCAATGATATGTATGATCCATTTTAAGGTAATCATGATGTTCAAAATAAATAAACTTACACAAACTTCTTTAGTGCCTCAAAAAATCCTTAAAGTTGCAAGTAGGACATCCATGGTATCCATGAATAGTGAGACTAGACAATGTGCCATATGCAGGAAGATCATGAATCATAAACAATAAGTAATCTCTTAAAGTGAATTTGATTGAATGACCATCCCTTAAAGATTGAATTTCTTCAATTCCTTTCAATAATTCTATTATCTCATCATATAATGACTCTAGATAAGCATCGATTGTATCTGAAGTTACACTTTTCTTTCTTGGTATAATCAATGGTAGCATTAAGAAAAATGGTTTAGTTACTAACCATGGAGGCAAGTTATAATTTATTAAAAACACTGGCCAAGTTGACCATTTAGTACTTTGATTTGAGAATGGGTTCAACCTATCTAGATCCAAACCTAACCTTATATTATGAGGATCTTGAGAAAAATTAGGCCATCTATTATCAAATTCCATCCACATCTTAGAAATAGGCACATGTCATTATTTTCCATCAGTGTTCTTATTCTAGGGATACCATTGCATAAGTTTAGAAATGTCTCTACACCTATAAATTTAGAGTAATCATGGGATTATCAAAAAGTGGTGAAGAACCTTTTTAGGAACCATATCTGATTTCAACCCTTATCTATACCTCACTTCATGATATTTTGTACATTCACTCTCACTTGCAAGATTATTACAAAATAATACATAATCATTCAGACATGTGTGGATGTTTTCATACCCTAAGCCTAGCTTAGTGATTTATTTTTTACATTGACTTCATTTTGTTGTAAATGTGGATTCAAGTGGTAATAATTAACTTAATAATGCCAATAACTAATCTACACTCTCATTTGTCCAACCAAGCACCACTTGCAAGTTAAGAATTTAAAGGATTATTTTCAAATGACTTAACTTGAAATTAGCATACATAGGATTTAAATCATCTTCCATTGACTTGGCCCAATCATCGTTTAGACCCTCATTTAACATTATATCAACTTCAAACCCTTTATCTAACATTGTTGCCTCTTCATCTATGTTTGGTGCCACTTCATCTATGTTTATTGCCTCTTCATCTATTGCACTCTGCAATTCTATCATATCTTCATAATAATTTTAATCCCAAGGGCTTATAACACTATTCCCATATATTATCATATGTTGATAAATCACATTTATTTTTTTCACCTTTCCACCAAGATGGTCATTACCTTCACATGGATATTTGTCCATGTCCTGCTCATCAGCTACTCTCTCATCATATGCATGGTATTGATCCATATTCAACCTTCAAAATTGATCCATCTATAATGTTATACATTCCAATATTAATTTAGTTTCCTATTTCAATAAAAAACAAAAATCTAAAAAACTTAACTTTCTCAAGAACTAATACATGTAAACTCATTCTCTTTAACACTATTCAACACTTACCCAAAATTTAGAGCACTTCATAGAATTAGAATGTAGATCACTCTATAGAATTTGAATTAGATCACTATATAGGATATAGAGCACTCTGTAACAATTCAAATTCAAGAAATATAGCTGGGCATCACACTATAGAATCAGATGTTTTGCCTCCACATAAATCTTTATGGTCAGTTTGTGCATTTTTTACTTATAAGATTCTTATCTATCAATGGATAATTAGTAGGAAACATAGAAAGTAATCTACCCTCATTTTATTGCCCATGTGTGAGAGTCAAAGATTAAAATTATATGTTTTAAACTATCTATTATTGCCACCTCACCATTTATATTTCTAATATAAAAAATATCCATTATAGTTTTAAAAAATAATAATGGTCAAATTGTAATACACAAAGATAAGGAAACTTTGGGATGTTTGTATACTATTTGTTTGAATTTATAAGAGCATGTTATAATTTTGAAAATATTCTAGATCATGTATACTTATGTTTAGTTTACATGTCATCTACAATGTGCATAAAAAAAGACTGTGATGACTGGAAATAAACAAATGTTATTTTTATCCATTTTTTATTGATGGCCTTCCTTGTCTAGATGAAAATTAAAGAAATTATTTATCAATGGAACATATGATTATGATTGTTATATTGATGAACCACAATCATTTAAACATATGGAAATCTTGTCAATGTTAATGAATACACAAACACTAACAAATAGGCTAGTGAATTCTTTATTGTAATTTTGAGCATTAATTATTAAGATGTTGAGATAAGATGACTTGTTCTAATAATTTATGTACTCCCATGTATGAAAATATAGTATCAATTAAAATATCTTGGTGACCACATTGATTTGATGAACTAGCATAACTTTCAACTATGCCATATGAGACCATCTTCTAGGATTCCATACAATTAATAGATTAGGCTTGTACACAATGTTACCCAAGCATTGAGGTCTAGGATAGGCACATGCACCCGTGGTTTAATGGCAAAGTGATCAAAGGAATTTAAATTTATATGCATGTTATAAGTTCAATTCTCATATGCTCCAAAATGCATAGTGGAAACTAATGAAAAAATAGTCTGTTAAAATTAGAATTGCCTATATGGTTTTGGTACTCAATTACCTATGTAACTAATGTAAGTTACACCAACCAATAACAAACTAATTATAATATTCATGCACTACCCATGATATGAATACTTAGTGAAAAGGAGCCTCAAGGATTAGGTTGGTGAATTGGTTACAAAATTAGAAATTAATACCATACCCATGCATGATAACATGGAATAGAAAAAGACAACTTCAAGAAATGGTCACTGTATTGTATTTATTATACAATGAATAAAAGCATTTAATTATTTCACAATCTCAAGAACTCTAAATTATTACATGGTAGTCAATGTATTATGACAAGATACCCTCCTATGTATGTAACTCATCTCTTATAATACATTGATTTTGTTTTCCTAGCTAGATACAATTACCAATTAGAAATCTATAGATTTTATGTTTAATGTAACGAGAGTTTCAAATTACCTCTAAACTCACTATAGAGGGCATCCCCAAATTTGAATTCACTACAGATGGCCTCACCGACTTCAAATTCATTGCAACAAACTTTGAATCACTTGCCCACCTTTTCAAAATTCTCTAGGTCCTCTCCAAACAATCTTTATCACCTATGTAAGTAGTTGTTATACCTATATGATGAAACCCAAAATGCCTCATGCCATCAAATTGGCACACAAACCCTCTCTAATGGTTCTAACTCTATTAATAATTAACAAACCCTCCTTCTAGTTTTAGAGGGTGCATTACACAAATAGTTCCAATTGTACTCCTCAATCTTCCATTGAATTACCTCTACTAAATTATTCACTCTACTGTACTCCCCACTCTCACCAATAATTTCCCAATTCATTATTAACCCTGCATGTAATACAACCCACTCCCACCAATAATTTCCCAATTTTAAATATTTTTTTAATTACCCACTTTAATATCATATTGTCTAATTTTTATTTGTGTGACTAATTATTTTGTTGTGTTTCTACTCAATGATCAAACTAGTCATTTATTTAATCATTTATAGCTATGTTGAAAAAAATTAGTAGAATTTAGTCATTTTTAGTTTTTATGACTAAAATTTTTAGTCGCATAGTCATTTATTTGCCAAATTATACTAGTGATAGTTCATCAATAGTCTAGGCCACATATGTAGGTCTTGGGTTACCTCGAATACCACCATCGATGTGAATAACCATAGAATGGTGTACCATGATAGGGTTTAAGGACATAAGAAACATAAAAAAAGGGACTATCTTATCACAAGACAAGGTAAGACAACTACACAAATGAGATGAATAATGTGATAAAATTTCAATCATAGGAAAGAGACCAACACAAACCATAATGAGAGGTTAATAGGGGTATTTAGAGGCATGTGAAATAATAAGACTAGCTAGAGAATACAAGAGTGAGTCTTGAGCAACTAAAATCCTCAACCCACAACACATAGAAAGACCATAGTTAAATAGAAAGGAGTCATTAGAGGACCAATTTTGAGCAATAAAGAAGACTATTAAATAAAATAATAAAAATATTCTACTTATATTCTAAGATGCATATGAAGAGGAATGCATAGGCCAAAAATTCCATGAGACTCAAAATTTCTAATAAAAACTTTTATGAGAGTGATGGTCCATTGAATGAGGACTTGAGGTGGGTTTTCTGGAAAGCTCAAATGTTTTCTAGGCCACCAATATCCAAGGATGTGACATGAATTAAAGTAAGGCTATCATTTATCCCTATTCCATTGCCTACCTCAAAGGTAGGCTATGAATTAGATTTCTAAGTTTTGGTCTACTTATCAAAGGGAAAAAAAGGCCTTGACAAGGCTTGAAAAGAGGCCAAATGGAAGATAAGTGGGGGGAGGGGGAGCTTGATCCAAATCCTTTAATTCAATGCTCATGACCCAAACCATGGGAATATCATAGGTGGGACCATCATTGGTGAGTGAGATCTTTGAACCCAGATGAGTGAGAGGGTGTTGGTGTTTTCAACACAATATATTGATCTTCTTGTAATATTTCCTCTCATTAGCTAAGTTATGTGTCATGACATGGATAAAATCACTCTCAAAATCTAAGTCGACAACTCTAAAGGATTGTATAGGGGAGGAATTAAGAGTTATAATGCCACCACAAAAAAATTGATGAGGTAAGAGGCTCAAAAATCATGGAGATATATTGAAATAGGTCTTATAATAGTGAAGAGCCACATTGAAACCCAAATTATGGAGAGTAAAATGAAGAGTGCATAACAAGTGTAAGATGAGTGAACATTGATTTATAGTCAGCAATATTTAACCATTCATTATTGACAAAGAATAATTCATATATAGACACCTTGTGTGAATTAATAAGACCCCATGAGGAGATAAAAAAACCCATAGAAAATGGATTTGTGTTAGCATATATTAATGACCATGGATCTGGGTTATCCTCTAAGGTATTATCCTAAACATAACACAAAAACATTTTGACATAATGGCCTACATTGCAATAGTTCAAAGATGACCAAGGATCATGTTGTATGAGAGATCTAAACATAACACACATAACTTGATCTTGAATATTCTGAGCCCAAACTTGAATTGAAGCTTCAATGATGTAGGGGAATCTTAAGAATTCCCAAGAGTTGGTTTAAGAGTCATAAATGTGAATCAAACTTGAATTTTTGTTTAAAAGCTAATTTCCCACCTTTTTTCCTAATTTGAATTTTCAAACTTATAATGAGGGATTGAGAGTGTTTTAGGTGGTTTAAGTGAGTAATGAAGGTATGTAATTTTTGAATAATAATTTAATATACTTTAATGGTCTCTTGAAAGGTCTTAAGAGTGGATTGAGTCATGTGTTAAGCTGAAAGAGTAAGGTGGTATTCATGTGAAGAAAGGAGATAGAGTGTTGAAGAGTTTATTGATCAATAAATGGTTAATATTATGTTTTTAGAGTTTATTTCATAGTATAAATGAGATAGAGTATTTTATTAGTCTGTATGAAGGAGGACATGTGAAGAAAGAGGGTAGACATGATTGTGAATTAAAGAAGCTCTACCAAAACATATGCATGATTATGAATCATTTTGGGAATGAACTAAAGCTTCATTTAAATTCAATAGTGATGGACATGTTGAGTCATATAAGTGTTTTATTATCATTATATGATAATAATTTTCTTTCAAACTTAAGAATGAAAATGTTCATACCCTGCATTATGTTCAAATTTTGTGTTTATGAATAAGAAAAAACTACAAGTTTAGGATAAAAGATGTGATTAAGAATGTTTAAGAAGAATAATATATTTTTATAAATTAATTATTGTTTCAAGTTATTTCCATATTTATATTCACATTTATTAAAGTGTTTTGAGTTTCAAACTAACCAAAACCCCCTATTTTTTGAGTGGGAAAAGTTGTGTGAACCTTGTGTGGTTTTTGAGTTGTCAAAGAATGAGTGTTTCAATATAATGAAAGAATTGGTATTTATAATCCATCCCAAATTATCTAATTATTTTTATACATAATTTTAAATCACATTCTCCAAGAAATGTCAGAGGGATTAATCTATGTTAAGAATTTTAAGTGAGCAAATTGTGTTTTCCTGTAGTGTGAATGGTCAAGATAGATTGTGAATTAGTTTCTCAAAGGAAAGGACCATTTAAATAATTGGTAATTGTTTTTTATAATTTATATAAGTGTATAAAAATTTATTATGGTTACTATAATATTTTTATTTCAATGTATAGGATTTGTTTCACTTCTATAGGGTCATAAACCTGTAAATAGTCATCTATTTTGCACTATCAAGTGCATCTTAGAGAAAAAAGGTGTATCATAGGATTGGTATAAGGAAAATAATAATTATATAATGTGTTTAAGGTAAATAAAGACCTATCAAACTTTATTTGGTCCATTTAAACCTTGTAAAATAAAATTTATGCATTTTAGAAGGCTCTCAGCCTATATAATGGTATAGAAACCCTAGATTTAGGGTTTGGTACATATAATGAGTTATAACCATCCAATAATGATGAAATTTTTTATTATTTACCTATTTGACATTAATTAATTTCATAAATAAGTTTCATAACTATGTGGATCCATTTGTATAGCTTTTTGAGGAATGGGTTGGATTAGGCCTAGAAGATACCTCGTTGGGATAGGCCAAAGAAGGAAAGGGTTATTATTGGATATTAAGAGTGAAAAAATGGTTTTATTAAGATTAAATAGGGAAAAATTTAGCCAAAATTTTAATATTTTTATTGGTTTGACCATATATTTCTTAGACAAAGGAGGTTTTTCTATTAGGAGGGCTAATTGGGGAGTTAGGTTATTCTTTAAGTACAAAAATTTACAAAGGAACCTAACCTAAAATTTTGTGTGAAGAAACGTAATTATAAATGGTACTCAAAAACCTATTTTTTTCTTGGATGAGATGGTTTATGGAATATAATAGTGGAATTTCATTAAAACAAGGCTAGAAGGCTTAACAAACAAGAAGTTGAATATTGAGTGAAAAGCAAAGTATGGATGATGGAATTGGTCTGAGATGATTTCAAATAATCTATTATATTTTTTTAAGTGTCTTGAAACTTTTATTAATTATTTTTTAAGTTTTGGTCCATTTGGACAAGATAGGCCTAGTGTTGGCTAAGGAGAATTTACAAATTTACAAGCAAAATGAAATTTGAAATGCAGGATGAAAGTAAGAGATTTGAATAATTTAGTGTTAGATCCATATATATGTTCTAGGAATAGGTTCATATAGGAATTAAATTTTAATTTAATTCATGTTTCATGATTGACAAGAAATTATAGGTAAGCAGGCAAGAAGGTAGTTGCATGGAGTCTTGTTGAGAGACAACAGATGAGAGAAGGTATGAGTTATTTATGGTTAATTATTTTATTTTAATGCATGATGATATTATGTTATAGGTGAGAAAAATAATATAAGAAAGGATTAAGGTGGTATCCTTGAAGAAAAGAGAGATATTAATAATCTCAAAGGAGATAAGCTCATAAATAGAGCCTAAAGAAGAGAGAATACTCCAAGTATGAAAGACAAGTGTGTGAAAGGCCCAAGTGAGGTCTAAAATAGAATAAATATAAATTTTTCAAGTGTGAACCAAATGGAATTGGTCCAATTGAGATAAAAATAAGAAAAATATAATGTACCCAAGTGAGGTACTCAAGATGAAGATGAAAGGAGAGGTAGAGAGGAAATTGAGAGATAGAGTTAAATATGAAAGCCATAATGAGAAGAAGATGGATATAGAGAAAGGAAATGAAGGATGAATTGGACATATGGTAAGAGAGTTATTATATATGTGTAATGTGTATATTTTGTAGTGTGGACTCAAGATCAAGAAAAGAGTCAAGTGTAACTTTATAGAAAGAATGCCAAATAAAGAGAATCAGAAAACAATGGAACATTTGGATAGGCAATTGAAGAATATGGAAACACCACTATCCATGGAAGAGGAGAGAGAGGAAATAGATCCTCAAAATTTTTAAATTAACATTGATTTATCATGGTTTAATGTAGGTAAAGAAGTGGAAAGTAAATAGCATGATTGGGAAGAAGAAGATGATGCATGGAAGAGTGAAGATAAAATTGAAGATGAAGTGTTTTGTCACCCTGAATATGGTGAAATACTTGATGGAGAAGAGTGTATAGATGAATAAAATAAAACAATAGGTGATAAAGAAGGCAAAGGAACATTAGGTAATAAAGTTTATGTAATCTTTGATGAGTATTTTAAATATGAAGATGAAGTGTTGCATAAAGACACAATAGGATTATTTTAAGAGTTAATTGGGTCAACTAAGATGCAAGAACCACATGAAGTGCTTTAGGAAAGACATTAATAGGTAAAGGAAGATGATATTGAAGTGATACTCCATGAATATAATATGCAAGGTGAAGAGTTGGCTGATTAGACAATCAAAGAAGGAGCAGTTGTAATGGAGGAAAATAAGATAGAAGATGTTTATAATAAGCTTATAAACAGGAAAGAGACCTTAGAATGGTCAAAAGAAGAAGAGAGTATGATGTGAATTAGGTATGTTGATGAAGAGGTAGAAATAGAAATTTTAGAGGAGGAAATAGAAAGATAATGGCAATTCATGCTCAATGCCATGAAGATTGAAGAGGATCATGAGAGAAAATAAAGAAAGAAGAGTTATTATAGGTACAAATAATAGTAGAAGAAAAAGCAAAGGAGAACTTGGATGAAGAAGTAGAGGCATAGGTCTGGTAGTAAAGAACACACACATTTTTATGATAATATGAATGAATAAGAAGAATAGGGGTTTAGTTCTTTTCTCCGTTGGAATCCCAAGAGTTGGTCTAAGATTCATAAAAGTGAGTCAATTTTGAATTTGAGTTCAAAATCTAGTTTCTTGCCTTTTTTTACTAATTTGAATTTTAAAACTTGTAATGATGAAATGAGAGTGTTCTAGGTGGTCTAAGTGAGTAATGAAGGTATATAATTTTTGAATAATAATTTAATAGACCTTTATGGTCTCTTGAAATGTCTTAAAAGTGGATTGAGTCATGTGTTAAGTTGAAAGCGTAAGGTGGCATTCATATTGTTCACCACCCTCCATGGGTCTTAAGAGTGTTAAAGAGTTTCTTAATCATTAAATGGTTACTAGTATGTTTTTATATTATATTTCATAGTAGAAAAGAGATAGAGTGTTTTAGTAATCCTTGGGAAGGAGGACATGTGAAGAAATAGGGCAGACATGATTTTGAATGAAAGAATCTCTACCAAAACATATGCATGACTGTGAATCAATTTGGTAATGAACTAAAGATTAATTTTAATTAAAAATTTATGGAAATTTTGAGTGTTTTAAGTGTTTTATAACCTTTATATGATAATAATTTTCTTTCAAACTTGAGATTGAAGATGTTCATACCCTGCATTATGTTGAATAGGAAGAAGGTACAAGTTTATGGTAAAGGACTTGATTAAGGATCTTTGAGAATAATATTGTATTTTTATAAATTCATTTTTATTTAAAGTGATTTCCATATTTATATTCACATTTATTCAAGTGTTTTGAGTTGAAAACTAACCAAAAACCCATGTTTTTTGAGTGGGACAAGTTGTATGAACCCTGTGTGGTTTTTAAGTTGTTAAAGACTGAGTGTTTCAATATAATGTAATAATTGGTATTTATAATCCATCCCAACTTAGAGAAGTATTTTTATACATTATTTTAAATCACATTCTCCAAGAAATTTTAGAGGTATTTATTGATGTTAAGAAATTTAAGTTAGTAGATTGTGTTTTCCTATAGTGTGCATGGTCAAGATGGATTGTGAATTGGTTTCTCAAAGTAAAAGACCATTGGAATGATTTTTAATTGTTTTTTATCATTTATATAATTTTATCAAATGTTTTTAGGGTTAAAATCTTTATATTTCAAAGTATAAGGTTTGTTTCACTTCTACAAGGTCACAAACCTATAAACAGTCATTTATTTTGCATAGTCAAGTGCATCTTGGAGAAGAAAGGTGTATAAAAGGATTGGTATAATGAATAAAATGATTTTATAACATGATTAAGGTAAATAAAGACCTATAAAACTTGATTTGGTCCATTCAAACCTTGTACAATAAAATCTATGCATTTTAGAAGGCTTTCAGCCTATACAATGGTCTAGAAACCCTAGATTTAGGGTTTGGTGCATATAATGATTTATATCCATAAAATAATTATTAAAATTTATCTTACATACCTATTTGACATTCCTAAATTGAATTATTAGGTTTCATTACTACACATATTTTTTAGGACTAAGTTGGATTAGGCCTAGAAGAGACCTAGTTGGGATAGACTAAAGAAGGAAAGGGTTACGCTTGGAGAGTGAGAGTGAAAAAATGGTTGATTAAGATGAAAGAGGTAAAATTTCACCCAAAAATTTCAATATTTTTACTAGGATGACCATATATTTCTCAAACTAAGGAGGTTTATCCATTAGGAAGGTTATTTAGGGAGTCAAGTAAGCCTACAGGTAAAAAACATTGCAAAGGAAGCTAACCTAAAATTTTGTGTGAAGTAATGGAATGATAAAGGGTACTAAAAAACCTTTTTTTTCCTATATGAGATAGTGTACAAAATATAATAGTGTAATTGCATTTAAACAAGGCTAGAAAGCTTAACAAGAAAGAAGTTTAATGTTGAGTGAAAAGCAAAGTAATGGATGATGGAATTGGTTTGAGATGATTTTAAATAAGGTATTAGATTTTTTAAGTGTCTTTAAATTTTTATTAATAAGGTGTTTTATTTTTGGTCCATTTGGATAAGAGGGGCCTAGTGTTTGCTAAGGAGAATTTACAAGTTTACAAGCAAAGTGAAAGTTGAAATGCAGGCGAAAAGTAAGAGATTTGCATCATTCATGTTACCCAATAACATTACCATGTCATTTTTAAACCAACATAATTATTTTGAGAGTTATAAAGGTTATTATGGCTAATACCCAACTCATTCAACACGCACTAAGGCATGATGTTCAATGTGAGACCCTCATTTATGATGCATCTCTTGATGTGAAAATCATCAGCTAAGGTCTAAATGTAGAGTGAGAATATATCCATCTTCATCATAATGGATGGGTTTTACAAGGAGGCAATGCCAAAGGATAGGGTAATTGGGGTGAGGGTGATCAAGAATGTCTGAGTTGAACAATACCTTAGCATCATCCTATAGTGTCACCTGACTATAGAAACTAAGCTCATCAAAGATGAGGCCCCTTTGATCTAATAAAAAGTGAATAAGGTCAAAAATGGAAATCCCAATATAGAGGTACTATAGTTCCTTGATGATATAATAAGGTCACTAACTAGCCTAGTGAGGAATATCATACCTAAATTCAAACATGAATTTAGGATTCCTACCCCTATGGGTAAGCCCATGAGCCCTACTCCACTAGTATCTATAATGGGTTTAGTTAACCAACCTGAGTGCATGTAAATAAATCACTTATAACTAGTATAGGCTATCTTAATAGCATCATTGACCTCTCTACTACCATGCTTGGCCTTCCCTTTTGGGTCAGCCAAGGAATAGGAATTAGAATAGGTATAAGAGGGATAAGTAGAGATATAAGCCTTAGCCTTAGATTTATTCTTATTATTATTATTATTTTCCTTATTATGGTCATGAATAATCTCTATGAACACATCCAACTTATCTTTCAGATTTAAAATTAGAGAGCTCTAAATAAAATTAGGTCTTATCACTAGATTTATAAGTGACACATTCCTTTTCAAAATTTCCCTTCATCTTGTGAAAGTTTTTTAATTTGGTGGGATCATAAGGGTATGACACTCTCTACCATTGTACACTCTTTTCAAGGGATTTATTTTTGATTGGTATCTTACTTAGGGTGTTGAACTTCAGACCATACTTTTTGTCCTTCTTCTCTGATATAGAATTAGTGACTCCATCATTGGTGACATTTTGGTTTTGATTGCATAAAGAGGATTAATTTTAAATAGGTATGGGCCTTACACCCACATTCAACTCAAATAATTATATCTTTAAAATCTCATTGACATCTTCATCTTAAGAGGTGGCCTCATTCTTAAGGACCTCAAAGTTAACCACCATCCTTAATGTATGTGTGAACATATCATAAGATAATCATATGTGAACCTCATCTTGCATGTGTGGATGAATTAATTCCATTTATGTATAAATTAAAATTTAGACTCTTGGATTCCAAGGTTAAACAATTTGGAGATGTTAAAGTACTAGAGAAAATCATCTAGAAAATTGGGGAAAATAGATAAAGAATCTAGAGATAGATTATATATTTACACAAAACCCTCAAATCATAAGAATTGATTCAATAGACTCAACATCATTCTTTTATCATGTTACCAATCCATAATTTCATCATGAATGTTGTGATATGCTTTATGGGACCAACATCCTAGCTTCTATTGAACTTGGGAAGTTCAAAAATCTAAGTGGGTAGGGGAATGATGTGCACCCAAGGGTGAGAGGATTCCTATGGAGATCCTCATAGGAATGGTTGATAATTGGTTGTAAAATATCTACCTAAGGAGTATCATGGGTTACATGATGTTTCCTACATAATTATGGGTCATCACAATCTAGGGTGTGTAGGAAATGAAATCAAAGTATCTCCCAAAGTGTGTGATACACATCACAGGGATCATCCCAATCACATATTGGAAAACATACATGGTAAGGGAATATTTTTCATTTGGATGATAAATATAAGTGGAATGATCATGGTATTTCATGATTACCCAAATAACTATGGCGTTAGCTAAATGTAGCAAGATGAGGGTCTATTTGAGAGTGTTGATACTCATGATAACCATCTGATGGATGTATAACCCATAGATGGTGATCAAAATTATCATGATCATTCAAGACCCTAAATGAAGGATTAAGAGGGTCATAAGTATCTACACAATTCATATATTTTATTATATTTGGGTACCTATATATCTTAATGGGGATGATTGGGGGTTTGTGTCATAGAGTCTCCTTTCTAGATTTAGTGGGGAACTCAATGAGAACTAGCTAAGGCAATCAAAAGGTAATGGGTGTTAGATTTTTCTATACAAGTATCATGCCATATAATCCTATGGGAATAATTATGCTTTAAATTCATGTGAATCCTTATATGATAATCATTTATAATCACATGTAGCTCTTCAGACATTAAATGTAAAAGGGGGTCATTTTCACTCATTTTAGGTGAATGTAGAGCAGTATAAAGTCATAGGGAGGTATCCTCATAATGGTAAATCTTAGATTGATTAAAAAAGAGTGATTTAAATTTTTATACAAATACCACTCTTATTTCATGTGGAACATGAGAAAATCATGGTTGTCTAGCTGAGGTATTGTTAAATCTCATATCCTAGAGTCTTTATCTCATTCCATCATAGTCCAATTTTATAAAGAGTGAGCTGAAGGGATTGAAACTAAATTTAATGGGAATTTAATCCTAGAGGTGGGATATTTACCATAGGTGTCATGAAATAAGAACAACTAGGAAAGCAACAAAAGAGACCAACTACCTAAGAACCAATAGGTAAGAGGATGCAAAACCAAAGCAAGGTCAAACAACCAAAAAGGGAGATAAAACATATATCAAAATAAATCCTTATGGTTAAAAGTGTGAAATGGGTTTGGATATCTCTATTATTTTGATCATGCTATCCATAACTTGGTTTGTTAAGTCCATCTTTGGCCTAGTGCAATTTGACAAACTAGATTGCTACCACAAACTTCTAGTGGCTTCATGTTTCCTTCATCCCATTAGATTTTTTATTATTTACCATCTTAAAAACCCTAGTGGCTAATTTAGATTATTAAAGATACATTATGGCACACCTAGTGGGATAAGGACACATGAATCTACTATAGGTCTATGGTATTTATATAGGTTTTTCTCTATTCGCATAATTTCCTGCTCTTGAATCATTTTAAGGGTCATTTTATTAGTATCCCATTTTTTATGTTACAATCATTAGAGGTGTCTTTATTTAACTTCAATAAGAATCTGGATGTATATTTAATTCACCACGGCCTCATCTTTCTTCTAATAAAATGGGGAGAATTAGTCTAGTCTAAGATCATCTCTGAGGCTATTGACATCAATAATGAGGAGGAGTCAGAGGATGAGGGAGTTAATTCCTCTCAATCAAAACTTGAAGAAGAAAATCAGGGGAAATATTTGGGGGATTCAAGCATCCATGCACATAAAAAACACAAAATTGAGTTGGTAAGCCCTTCCTATGCCTCTAGAGGATAATCCATCTTGGGGGTTGATGTTAACAAGGGTTTTGAGGATTCCCTCTAAAAACCCCACACTAAAATTGCAATCCAAAATCTTCTATGCAGATAAATTTTAGAGGAATTTGAGAGGCTTAGTAATTTTCTCTATGTTAAAAAATTTGTTTTTAATGATGGCAAGATCCCTAAGACCCACACCCCCAGAGATGAGTCTACATAGAAGGATAAAGAGGAAGAGGACCTCTGGGTTTTTGAGGAAGATAAAATAGGATCTCTCTGCTTGGAATCCAAAAGGAATAAACTAGATAAAGATGAGGAGTAGTTCATTAAAAGCCAAAATAGAGGCAAATAAAATTAAAAAAATCTAATACAGAGACTAAGCAACTGGTCACTTATTTTGAATTGGACTAACTGTATTTCTCCCTGCTATTTTAGGCTTATTTTTGGACTTCTATCTGACTATTGGCTGATGTTTAGCAGTAGTTTGGTTAATCTATTTGGTTAGCCCTTTTATCTCACTAGGTTGTTTTGATTATTCTTGCTTATCTTTTGGTTCTCTTTTGTACTGGGTATGGGCCCCTTCAACCCATCTTTTACCTATCAAATAAAAAGAATGTGATCAATCTCATAAAAAATAGGTATTTCTAATTGGTATAACTATAATGCAAGTAACTAAAGGAAATAAATAATGTGTTTTAAATAGGAAATAAAATCTATCTAAATAAGTAACCAATCTCAAGAAGAAATAAAGATTTAAAACATATAGACCTAGCAAATGAAAAATATTTTCAAATGGAAATCTAATAAATTTTTAAAATCTATGCTAAATGCTTGTTCAAAATATATCTAACCCTAAAATTTAATCTCTAAAACTATAAATAATACTAAAATTAAATAAATTAATGATGTCACATTAAAATCAAATTTCTTTCAAATCGTGCCCAATCAAACATGTAAGAAAATCACCAACTAAGATTCTAAGTTTGATCTTAATTAGATGAAGATTAAACTACAATGCAAATTTATATAGAAACCAATGATACCAACTGAGGAGAGAGAGTGAGAAAGGAATAAGTATGAGATGTGAGAACCAAACTAAATACACAAATTAGGTGTAAGGCTAACTGATGGATCACATGAGCTAATACAATAAGAGTAAGAACAACTAAGTAGCAAGTGAGTCAATATAGGTTGAGTAACTAGTGAATATATAGCTTACACAAGGTAAAATTCAAGAGAGTTTAATAACCATATGGTATGCATTAGAGGATCTCAAGAGAGATGAAGAGATGTCAAGATATGTCCAAGATATATGTAACAATTAAGAAGATCTCAAGAGAGATGAAGAGCTATCAATAATTCAAGAAGATCAAGAAGATAATCCATAAGTAAAGCTCAAGAGATATGATGATCTAATAAGAAGTAATATATGAGGTTGAGAGGCATGTTTGGTCATAATATATGGCTACCCCAGGTCATATTTTCTAAAAATGACTATTTATATCCATTTGACATTAGACAAGAGAAAAATAATACATCATGGACAAGTGTGGCCTATGTTGCAGGCTAGTAATCAAACATGCATCCTAGTCCACAGGTTCTTTTATGCCACCCAAGTGATACTAAGGTCTAAAAAAGTGATGAAAAGGGCCATGTAGGGTGTGAGAGGGCCTAAAAGGGCTTAAGATAGTGTGGGGATTCTAAGCTCACTCCAGATGGATATTTTAGATAAAAAAGGCCTCTTGGTTTCTAGGTTATAAGTAGGATGAGTAGACATAAAATCATATGGAGGAGTAGGGTGAGAGGAATAATGATTATAGGATCAATAGTCCCATCATAAGTGATAGATAGATAAATATTTCTAGTATAAATAGATGTAATGAAGGGAGTTATGTCTTTTTAATGATTTTAAGGCATCATATTATAGATTAGAGGTTTAGGGATAATATTTATGTTAGCATCTCTAAGAGGAAGAGGAATGTAAATTTTACTAGTTTTATTTGAAATGACTTAATAAGATTGGCCATTCACAAAAAGTGGTTTTTCATGTGGAGAAATTAATTATTGTTGGAAACTTTCATAATGATCATTTGGTTTATAACTTTTTCAAGGACTTGAGATATATCTACATGATTTTGAGAAGAGGGATTAATAAGATTATTGGGAGTATTACTACCATGGGTAGGATTTCCAAAATTGGTGTTAAGAAGAATACTGTAGTTTCTTTCCATAGGTACCATAATAGAGGGATTGATAATATTAAGACTCTCATTTTTTTTTGGAGTATAGATTGTATTATTGGTAATATTTTTTATAGTTTATTAGGATATCTTAGGTCATGATTAGGCTGATTTGAACCATATTGCATTGCATTATACCAATGGGGGAATTTTTAGTGGGCCTAATTATTTGTGTAGTAAGAGGATTGTGAATGGTGGTTTTAATAAGGGGAACATCATGTGATGTTCCAATTTTTACTCTATTGTCTACACACATTATCCATGTTTGATCCTTATCTAGAGTTAGAACTATAATAGTTGCACATGGATTGAAGCTTTCCATTACTACATCCTTTTTCATTAATTAAATAAATTTCCTATTCAAATATACATGTTTTGATAGGCTCATATTGTAACTTGATATATTAGTTAATAATTATCCTACAATGAAATAGATGTGAAATTGAATATCTCTCATTTGTGATAAATGATCTGACACCTCATTGAAGGATTAACATCAACATATTATTCCAACACTTTTGTGTCCTCTATTGGTAGTTTCACATATTTTGATTCTTCTTTATTTTGCATTAATTCATTGCATAATCATGTCATCTTAATCTCTTTGATAAACTATTTTGTGAAAAACATTTTGTATACTAACCCTTTTTCCTTATAAGGTAATAGAACTATCCTTGAGCCATCCTTCCAAAATGTGTATGTGTTCTTCTCTATATCATGGATGTTTGTGTGTGTCATGTTCAAAGTTGTAATGAATTACATCTTAGGTAGTGTGGTTACCAAGGTGTGATCTATTATGTGCACATAATTTTAAATTCATATTTAATATGGTAGTTATCCTCACATGTGTGAGAAATGTTAGTTGTAACCTGGGGAATGATCCCACCTTTTATTTCACCAATAATTATCTCCCACTCATCTCTTTATTTTCTTATATAATAAAAATGTGTATCCTTGTTTAGAATGGATATTAGAGTTGGAATTAAATTGAGATACACAATATCCATCTCACATTGTTTCAGATATGGTTCTTTATTTGGTTAGATTCATGTTTTTTGAATATCTACATATGGAGGAGTTCCATTGGATATATGTATACCATTTTTAATTTTTGAATATTTTTTGTTGCATATAAGGCATTCCCATTGCATTAAGTGTGAAATAAAAACTCAAAATAGAATTTTATATCACTTAAATCTAACATGGTGAGCTCATTTGTCAAAACATGTATGTTATGTTTTATGTAGATATGGAGAATTCACAAGGGTTAAAATGAGCCAAGAGGAATAAAAACAACATTTTCAACTAAATTTCACATTTTTAGTGACTCCTAATAAAATTTAAACTATTATATTTAGCTATGGATTGGATTTGAGTTCATTTGGATGGTGATTTATTTTTTAACCTTATCTTTCTTTATATCTAAAACATTGTTGAGTTATCCAAGTGGCATATTGGACATTTTGATTTGAGGATTTATATTATAATTTTTTGTACACCCACCACATTGACAATTTTTGAAATATTGAGTTGTTATTTTTCCATTCCCTAGTCAATGTTATAGGGGGTGTTGTGTAATTATAATTCTTCTTTAGTGGTTTAAGTATGTTATGTACCTTTTTTATGTTCATATTTACTATACAGATGTAGAGGCTAATTTTAAAATTTTAGAATAGTTTTTTAGCCATATTCATTGGTATCAAAATTCTCAATAGTATTTACAATCCAACATTATTTTCTAGTATAAAAAATCAAAACATTATTTTTGAGCCAACATACTTTCTAATATCAAAATTCAAAACATCATTTTTAAACCAACATTATTTGGTGGTATTAAAATTTAGAATATTTTCTTAGCTAACCATATTTGGTGTATTTTACCCATGAATTACACACAAATAGAGGACTTATGTATAGTAACTCTCATTTACACAACTAGATTCATGGCTTTGATTCATTCCTTTATAGGAATCATCAAATTTAGAAGTCATCTACATAAACTTCATTATTGTATTTTATATTTCATTATTCATGGGTACCTCATCAATCCTTATTGTATGGACTCATTTTTATTATATTAAGATATTACTTTTACCACATCACCTAAGTTGATATTCAAGGGAGTGTTGGTGTGTGTCATGTTCAAAATTATTGTGAATTCAACCTTAGGTAGTGTTTTTACCAAGGTGTAACATATTATGTGCATATAATTTTTTTTTCACATTTAATGTGGTAGTTATCCTCACATATATGATAATGGTTAGGTGTAACATGGTTAATGATACCACCTTTTATTCAACCATTTTTTATATGTTATTTTTAATTTAGGTTTAATGAGTAGAATAATCTATACACAAGGATGAACAAAACTATTCTAGAATAATCCAATTAATTAAAAACTCAGATAAATGAATATTATGAATTAAAATGCTAAATATATACATTAAATTTTAAAATTAGTTTTATTTCATAAAAATTAGGAACAAATAATACTTATTTTATGTGCAAATGCATAAATGTATCTAAGAAGTGCAAAGGTGGAAACACGCAGTGACCAAATCAAGATCTAATCTTCATATTCTAGAAATGTTATTTTTGAAGGCCTTGATACTTGTGTCAGGATTGGGATGATTGTGTTGATGAAGGTGTTATGATCCCAATGGAATTGTCTAGTATGGAATATATTTTATATTATAGAGTGACCACCTTAATATTTTTAGGTTTTATGTCTCCTTCTTCATGATATGTTGTATTCATGCACACAAGCTATCGATGATTATATGTGGGTCAAACCCTAGATATTCACCTTAGGTCTTTGTACCTTTCAAAAAATGGGTTAATGGTCTCATGGTGTTGACATGACCTCAAGGACCCTATGTAAATAATCATTTCTTACATAGTTAATACTCTAAAGAGTGCCTCAAATATATGTAATTCTCTCATAAGTGTTGGCTTGTGTGTGCACCAAGGTGAAATATAATATATGAAATGGCATGAAATGATATATATTTTAACTTGAAAAAAAATTCATGTTTTTTATTTAAGTTCTTCAAACCTATAATATGAATACTCCTATGACTAATATGAAAATGGGGAAGAATAGAGAAATAAAACTTAATTTTGAAATTGATTGAGATTGAATAAGTGGTATCTTGGTATTTTATAGATGAATAATGAGTACACTTAGATTTGTATATATACCACACCTTTTGAAAAATATCTCATGAAATGGTTTAATAAAAAAATGGGCCAACCCATAGGATTTGAAAATTAGAGTAATTTTGAGGACTGGACACTTGATAAGAATCTAGACAGGTGTATAGATGCAAGTGTCCCTATGTGGGACTGTTGGCTGAATATTTTGTCGCCAACTAACTGAAGACAAAATAGTTATATTGACCATAGTGCAATGAGATAAATCTCTCCTCTTAGCAAGGGGAGGCTTCCTATAAACTATCACAAACTTAACCTATACTAAATATTAACTCATGGGTGAGATCATATCATCCATTTCTCTTTTTTAAGAAATGGTGTTCACAAAATAAAGGAAAACTTCCTCGATATTAACTGAATCCACAAGAAACCCACAAGAGCAAAAAGTCTATCATTGCTTCTCTTACTAATTTATGACTTATATCATAGTAGAATGAGGTGAAGCACAAAGTCTTCACTGAAAACTACAACAAAGTATAAAACTACAAAAGATAAAAGTAGTTCAAAGCCTCTCCAATATCCTTTGTTCTAAAACACTAAAACAAAAACTAAAGATAATTATAATAGCATAAAGTCTCCATAATTAGCTTCAGAACATCTCCCAGATTATTTTCACTTATTCTACTTATTTGACCAGATAGATATGATTATACTAGGAAAAGGATATAAGAACAATTTCCTACATAACACAAGTTATTTCAACACAAAGTTTGAAAGGTCACTTGCTTTCTCATGCACCTGATGAAATTTTAATTACAATTTGAGCTCAAAGTCTCAAATGCCTTTCAATTTTGGTAGAGTTTTGCTTCCAATAACTAAGAGATCTCTATTACAAAAGAGGCCCGCTTTATTTATAGGGAGAGGCCTTGAGAATTTTGGAAAAAACCTAATTAATTTGACTTAGTCAAAGATAGGAGTCCTTGTTGACTTTAGACTTTCCATATTTTTTTAGACTTTCCATATTTTTACATGTAATTACATATGTAAAAAGTACATGTAAAAATGTCTAGAGTGGTTGCAAAAGTAAATCTGAGAAGTGACAATTAAATCAAAGGAAAATTGATTCAATTTGTTTCCCCATCTTTCTTTATGTGAGCATCATACATAGTGAAAGCTTCCTACATTCCGATATTGTTTAGTTTAACAGTGTTTCTGAAAATCATCTTAGCTCTAACTATGGCATCTTTTACTGTTGTGATTGATTTGTCATGACTAGCTAACTTGGTCTTCAAATTATCTAGAGTTAACTAATTATCCAAAATGTTATCCATAGAGTTTATTGAAAATGTTTTATCTTCAAAAATTTTCTAGAACATACCTTCAAATTCTAGGATCATTTATTCTACTGAAAGGAATTGGTTATCTTATGATGTAAGTTTATAAGGTAGCTCCTCTAATTTGTGTAAAAGACTGACATCACTTTGATCACTGAGTTTCCTTGAAGATTCAAGGTCACTGATCAACTCTCCAAGCACCCGACTCCTATATGTTAATGCCTCTTTAGTTTCAGTGTAAGAGTCCCTATCAATAATGACACCAATGGATATTAGGGTGCTTTTTTTTCAATTTCCTCATATCCATCCATTTATCAAGATACTTTTTAGTTCTTTCAATATCTTGAAAAATAACATTAATGAGATCATCAAGTTCTCTTATTTTTCTCATTTTATCTATCTTCTTAGATAACTCTATGATCAAGGAAACTCCTTGTGCACGCATCTTTTCTAATTACTCTTCAAGTACTTTTCCCTTGAGATAAGTCTTTTCCACTTTCTGAATAATAGGGTCTTCTATAGAAATGGCCTTAGGAGCTACTATTTCTGAAGTGAAAGTGATTTTCTTGATCACAACAATCAATTGCTCCACCATCACTTTGTAGTGATCCTTCATTTCTTTCTCTTTGTTAAATTTGTGAATCAAGATGTCCATGGCTGACTGCATATCACTCTTGGTGCTCTCATGAGTTATCTTACCCAATTCAAATCTAGAGATAGAGTAATCAGTTATATCCAAATTTTTAATGACTGCATCCTGTGGAGGTCCTACTATTTCCAAAAATTTGTGTCCCTTATCCCTAATCATTTTTGAAAGGATCATCAGCTTCTTTGGAGCCTTAGCTTTCACTGGCATCAACTTATTGAAATCAAAGTCATCTGGAGAGATGGATTGTTTTTTCCTTTTGGGAGTGTAAGTTGATAAACATGGTGGGAGAAGGGAAGTACTTAAATTTGGACCTAACTCCATTGTTGGCATCATCAGAGCCATACTTACACAAGTAGTGGAAACAATAGGTGGAGTATCAGTAAAAATTGCACCTTTTACTAAGTGATCAAAAGTAGAACCATCTCTGATATCAAAATATTGGGATGAAAAACCAGGAATTGACCCTGAGGAATGAAGAATATCTTCAAAACTGCTATGAGGGTTGTCAAACATCATTTTGGGGGAAGAAGGTGATCCAAAAGAGGGAACACTAATTGGAGAAGTAGGTGAAGGAACTGCAATGGGTGTGTCAGGTAGGGAAGAAGATATTCTTGTTCCTTGTTTCACATTATCTTATGGAGACAAAGTTTCCTCTCCTTGTTGATCTGTAGGCCTATTGTCAGTCTCCATATGTTCTGTCACTGGTTCTACAACACTTTTTTTATCGACCTCCACATCTTCTATTTTTGACTCTTTTTCCATAACTTTTGACTTCTTCGTCATAAATATGATCTTTGGCTTATATGGCCTGAAAGAAGAAGGAACACCACTTTTAATCTTCATCTTATTTTTTACTCTTCTTCTTGTTTCCTCTTGAAATTCAAATTCTGACCCTATGACGAATTATTTCAAAGTGATTCCTTTATTTTCTAACCAATTATTGGTGTTTTCCAATATTGGTTCAAATATTTTCCTTAAGGAAGTCATCTCCTTTTGTGACCATTAGATTAGGAGAAGAGGGGCATTGGAAACCTATTCATCATTGTATCTATCATTAATTGAATCTCTATCATCCACTAAATTCTTAGGGATATCAGGAAGTCCTAGATATTCTATTTGCTCAAGAGATAACATTTTGTAGTCTATTTTCCTGATATCTTCCACTGTCATCAAATCTACCCAAACATTTTAATCATAGGTTCATGAAATTAGGTTTTTCTCCTAATTATGTCTTTTACACCCCTATAATCAAAATTTGGTCTTCTTTTGAACTGCTTCATGGTTACAAGTTGCATTTTAGTTTCCATAACCCTAGCTTTCCCAGTGGTTAACATTGAAAACCTACCAATTTCAATTGGAAAACTAAAACCAGGCTTCTTAAGTTCCATCTATTTATTATGTATAATAATTATTTGCCTACATAGCTCCATTAAGACCAATTTATCTAAAGGGAATCTCGGAAGCATATAAGGATGACCTTGGAAAAAGCCAACCCGTAGGTATGAAAAAGAAAGAAATTGCAAGAAAATACATCTAAAATCATTCACAACTACCCAGGCCTCATCAAACATTCTTCTTTGTTCTAATTGAGGATCAAAGAGACACAAAAATACTACAAATAAAGTGTCATTTACTCTCCTAAAATTATGAATAGAACCCTTCAATGTTAACTGAGAGTAGTATTGATACACTGGGGTTACTCTCTTATCTCCTTCTGATGTTAAACCTGGAAAGGTTCTCATCGAAGCTGTAATGTACACCAGGTAGGAAGTCATTTAGAATTTGAAGGTAGTGGATACCTTTGTCAATTGCTCATGTAGAGCATTTTTGATTTGTTCTCCCCAGAAGATGACTTATTTTCCTTGGAGAATTATCTTGATGAAGGGATACATCCATTCATGAAACAGTGAGGAAGAAGGTAAACCTCTTACCTTGCTGAGAAGAGTGATCAGATCATCGACTTCTTTTGAAAAGTTGCTCCTTAGAAAACTTCATGGCCACCTTGACAAATTTTCCCTTAGAGTCTTGAGCCATTTATTATTGACTACTTTTTTCACTTTTTCAGGATATTTATCATATTCTCTTTGTGCTTTGACAAAATCAAGCTTTATTACTTCGATAGTAGGAGGACACATGAACACTTTATCGATGAACTCAAGATCTAGTCTAATCACCACATTACCACTAGCATCTAACACATCCTTAGTATCCTTATTATAGAACTGAACACACTGGAGAACAAATTTTCTGTTGTGAGCTACTACAGGGAAAGAAGATACCAAATAAATATTGCTATCAATTATTTTCTTCATTTCATGGCTAGGATTGCTTGATTTAGTTCTTTCCATGAACTCAGCCATATCCACATGACCAATCTCTATATCTCTAATATCATTGACATTAGAAGTAACTGAGGTGATTGGAAAACACCTTAATATTTATACTTCATTATCTTTCACTTCTTCAGAGAAACCTCAGTCATCTGGAAGAGTTTTTGTCAAAAGGATGTTGATGAAGCAGGATCCACAAGAGAAACTAAAACAAAAGTCATGATCATGCAATCAAGAGGAAAATTGGCAATCTAAGAAAACTACATGTCGATGATCGTGACCATGGGGATGTGCTTGAAAAGGCTAAATTGTAAGTAGGCCAAAAAATAAGAAGAAAGCAGGTTTAAAAAAGTGAAACTAAAAATTTCTCAGAGTTAGAAAATTTGAAGGAATGTTTTCATGGGTGGAAAAAATTGCCACCCTTGCATATGGGGGGTATTATTTTTGGTATCGGTGAAAAAAATTGCCACTTGAGCAGGTGAAGAAAAAAACATGCATGGTTGGCAAAAATCGTTGCCTGAGCAAGTGAAGGCATGTTTTCATGCAAGAGTAGAATTTTTTGATGCCATTACATGTTGAACTTGGTTCGTATTTGAAAGTGCTAAAAGATTCCAGCACTATAGGTAGGAGAAACCATAGTTTGTATGAGCGGTAAAAATTGCCACTTGGGCATGATTAACATGTAAGTGTAGCAAAAAATACCACTAATGCAGGGAATGGTAGAGATGGGATTTTACATAAGGGAGGCAAACTTTTTTGCTCTTGTAGGAGGAAACTCACTTGTGATTGAATTTGATTTTTTAATATTTTGCCTAGTATACTTGTTCGGAGAAGTGAGGGCAGCTATTTTCAAATGAAGAGAAAACATAGGTCGAGAAGAAGCCGGTTTTACATGTACTAGGGTTTTGATGTTTTTATCCACTTAGGCTTACTAGGGTAAAAAAAAAGGAAACAAAACAAAACAATAACAAAAAAAGGGGGGATCCAAACTATAGAAAACAAAACCTAAAAAGAAGGAAAGAATAAAAAATTGAACTTAAAGGAAAAGAAAACAAAAAATGAAAACCTAGAAGCAAAAAGACTAGAAAGCCAAACTTACTTGGTAATTTTGAAATCTAAAGCATGAAGTTGGTGAATTCATAATCCTACTCATTCGTGTAGTTGAATGATTGTAGGGAGGAGGAGTAGACAACTTAAAATGATAGAAACAATAATTAAATGGCAATAAAAAGCCATACAACAAGCCCCAACCACTTAGCATGTGTGGCCACAAATGTCGCATGTAAAAACTAAGATCATGCATTGGTGGAAAAAATTACTACCCTTTCATGATATGGAGGATTTTATGTATTGGTGGTGATTTTTGCCGCCCATGCATGAGGAAGGGAAGAAGGATGCAAGGGTAGCAATTTTTTCCGTTCCTATATGAAAAAAGAATGAAAATGCAAGGGTGGTAAAAATCACTGCTCCTACATGAAAAACCAAAAATAAATTGCAAGAGCAGTGATTTTCACTTCTATTGAATTTAAAAATTGAAAACATGCAAAAATGGCAAAAATTGCTGGTAGTGCATGGAAAAACCAAAAATATGTAACACCTTGAAAAGTATCAAAATTTAACATCAGATTAGATCAACATTACAATGAGTTTCATGTTTTTCAATAAATCTTGATGAGGGAGCATTGTGAACTTTTCCAAGATGTTAGTCAACTTCACTCGAGATGAAGAGAAACTCACCTCGAACAATAAACTTAGAGTGAAGACCATGAAATAGACAAGTTTTGTAGGGGTTGTCCTTAAAATGAGCATGGCTAATTTTGGGAACAATAGTTGGCTCCAGTTGCGGAACTTCCATTGATTGTACTTTGAAATGATTGAAGGGTGTATAATCTAGTCTCTAAGTGCCTTCATCCATGCCATTGGTCCATGGAGTCAAGCTACCAAAAAAAAAAGACATAAAAAACTAAATAAAAACATAAAACTTTATAGATGTATAAATGAACTTATCTTATACTTCAAGGATTGAAGTGTTTCAGATGTTGCCCACTATGAGGTAGTGATAATGGTGTTCTATCTTGATATTCTAGTAAAAAACTATTTTGACCATAGAACTAATGAATTGTGAATGGATCTCTCCATAACGAATCAAATTTTCCATGCATTCCTTTTGGTTCTCTCCTCTTGTCCCACAACAAAACTTGATCTCTAATCTGAAACTCATGAATCCTTGCTTTCTTGTCAAAGAGTTTCTTTACCTTATTTTGATGTGCAACAATACAGTCCACTACCATAGTTCATTTATCTTCTAGTTTAGTTAAGAACATGATCCTCTTATCAATAAAATTTTCAAAAGTTTGATCTTCGACTGCCTTTGCCAACTTTAGTGCTGGTAGTTCCAAGGTAATTAGTATCTCCGCATTCAAGCCATATAGAAGTTGAAATGGTTACATTCCTATTACCCTCTTAGGTGTAATCCTATCTTCCCATAAAGCATTAAACAACAATTTATGAAAAGTTCTCTGATTGTCATCTACCAATTTCCTAATAATAGTAACCATATTTTTGTTACTTGATTCTGCCTGACCATTTCCTTACAGATAGTAGTCTGAGGAGTGCGAAAAAATAATCCCATGATTATAGCAAAAGTAAATAATCTCATGAAAAGAGAAACAAGTGGCATTATCTGCTATAATCTTATTTAAAACTTCAAATTAGGAAACAACATTTTCCTTAAAGAAATTACATACTACTTCTAAAGTAGCATGCTTAACTGGAATGGCTTCCACCCACTTGGTAAAATAATCTATTGCGGTGAGAACATAGTTGTGTCTAGCACTTGAGGATGGGTTCATGGTGCTAATAAAATTAATACTCTATTTCTAAAAAGGTTCTTTGATCACCACCAACTTGAGAGGTAATGTGGTCAACTTGGGTTTCCCAATGAATTGTTAACACAACTCACACCTACATACCCAATGGTACCCATCTTGAAATAGTGTAGACTAATAGTATCTGACTCATAGAATCTTGTGAGCTATCACAGGTGTGGAAAAATGTCCTCCATAAGACAAATAATGGAAGGAATCTAAAATTTACTTTATTTTGCTTTATCCACCTAATGAAAAAATACCCCATCAAGGCTTTTTTTGTACAAACCATTATCCCACAAGACATAGTTAACAGCTTTCAACTTAACATTAATAGTTAGTAGTATTCTAATATCACTCATCATAGGTAAGAAAATGAGAAATATTAGAATACCACTCATTAGTAGTAGTGACAAAGAGAACTATAGGCATGTCTTCAACCTTTGCTTCTTCATGTCCCATTTTTTTTTGTATGTTATTAGTAATCAACTGACAGAGGCCTCTTCCCCACACAAGCTTAGTAGGTTTGATATCAAGATCAAACTCTTGAATTTTAGTAATCTAATTTCCCTTTTTATATCAAACTCTTTTTGAGTTAAAATAGACTTTATTGTGTTATTAGGCACCAGAATAGTAGTATGTGAATTCAAGATATAGAATCAAAAATGTTTTACCACCTTAATCATAGCATAAATATGCTTTTCCATGTTTGAATATTTTAATTCATGATATTTGAGAGGATAAATCATTAATGATATGGGATATTCCACAACTTCCTCATTCTACTAAACCAAAATGGCTAAAAGTGTATGTTTAAAAGAATAGTTGTATACTACAAAGTCTTTGGTATAATATGGAAAAACCAGGATTGGGGCATGAGTAATAGCCTTCTTGATATCTTCAAATGTTGCTTTGCCTTCTGTAGTCCAATGGAAATTAGCTTTACCCTTCATCATGTCAACAATGTGGTGAGTTTTCTTTGTGAATTTAGGAATGAACCTTCATAGAAAATTCACCTTTCCAAAGAAAGATTGAATTGCAATTTTACTAGCAGGTAGAGTAAGATTTTGGATTGATTTGACTCTTTCTAAGTTGATTTTTATGCCTTCTTAGGATACAATGTGACTGAGAAATTTACCTTTTGTAACCCTAAAAACAAACTTCTTTGGATTAAGAGAAATACCATTTTGCCGACATCATTCTAGCACTTGTTGTAAATGATGCACATGATCAGGATGATGTTTGGAAAAAATGGTCAAGTCATCAAGATATACCACAATAAACTTATCTATTTCATCTCTGAAGGCAAGATCTATTTCTCTATAGAAGGTGGCACCAACATTAATCAAACCAAAAGGCATTTTGTGATATGCAAATATGCCCCAATATGTAGTGAAAGTGGTTTTATATTGATCTACTTCATTGACTTCCACTTGATTATACCCATAAAAACCATCTAACATGGATAAAATTTCTAAGCCGATTACTGTTTGCAATACTTGATCCATGATAGGTAGAGGATAGTTGTCCTTTAGAGAAGACTGATTGAGATTCCTGAAATCAACACAAATATGAATCTCTCTATTATTTTTTCTTACAAAAACTATGTTCGTGATCCAAGTGGAATGATGAATTGGAAAAAGTATTCTTGCATTCAACATCTTCTGAATCTCTGAAAGGATAGTACCTGATATTTTGGGATTGTATTGCCTTTGTTTCTACTTGTGAGGTAATGACCCAACTTTAAGAGGAATTTCATACCAAATTTATTTAGGCCTGAGAGATCTTAAATCATCATAAAAATACACCAAAACATCAATGTAATGGCAAAGAAGAGTAATGAATTTGAAATTTTCATCAGAAGTGCAACAATTCTCAATTTGACCATTTTGGGATTTTCTTTCGTACTCAAATTTATTTCATCAAATTCCTTGGAGGAGCTTGAATCCATTTGTCGCTACTTGATATACCTTTCATACTTATCAAATAACTTCTCAATAAAAACCAAACCTTTTGGAATTTTATTACCTTTGAGTTGAAGAAGCTCTTCACCAATTTTTGAATCTATTTCGGGAACTGATTCCCATGGTGGAGATTCACTACCTTCAAAATAATGCTCTTCAAAGCTATCCATATTTTCCATAAAAACAATGATTTGATTATCATCATTAAACACCTACCAATGGTTGGAATTATTAGGTACACTTGGTCAAAATACTAGCTTAAGAGTGTACTTATTCCCTTTGAAATTTTTATGAGGAACCATGAGGGTCACAGAGACAGCCAATGAATCTACACGATCATTAAACTCTCTTGGTATTGTAAAAATATTAAAAGCATCAAACCTTTCCATGCAATCCCATACAATATTGTGATAATGTCACAGTCTTTCATTTTTGGTTTGGTACAGACTTCTTACTTGACAAACCACCAATTCAACATCTCCTCGAGCATGAAGAATTTTTACACCTTTAGCATGAGCAGCTTTTAATCTGAGAAACAATGATTCATATTCGGTGGTGTTGTTGGTATTATCAAATTAAAACTTATATGAGTAAGGAAAAATATCTCCTTGAGGGGATATCAAAACAATTCTGACTCTAGAACTGGTAGAAGAGTAGTTACCATCAAATTCTAGAATCCAAACATCATTAGAATTTGATCTTCTTAAAGATTTCTCTTCGTTAGTGAGGGAAGATTCCTTTTTACCTAAAATTTGATCTAAAAATTCTTCTAATTTTATGTCTAAATTTCCTAAATTATCACCTAATTAACTTTCATCTGATGAGCTAAAAACATCTTCAGTGGATAGAAAATAATTACCTATTCCCGAGGATTCAAACAAAATTTAAGCTTCAGGGTCTGACGTTTGGGTAATAATATATGTTGACTCTTTCTCAAGAAAAAACTTTTGCATGATGCATTTAACAGGTATCCTTTCTTCAGATAGATCCATGTTCAAGTCTCCACCTACATCCTTGCAAAAATTACATCCAAACAGAATGCCATAGGAAGCTGGAACATCAACCACAAAGACTGTCATCTTAATCCTCTTATTTGGAAAAGCCACAAATACAAATTAGGCATCTTTAATTTGACCCAAAAGTGGTAATTTATTGTTTTCCATGGAGAAACATCTCCTAAAAGTCTTAGTTAAGGTAAGACTAAGATAATCTGCTACCTTGGCAGGCATAACATTATCAGAGGCTCCAGAGTCTATTATACAGTTTCTCAACTTATGACCATTTATCAATAGAGAAACATAAAAAGGTTCTATTTTTTGGGGGGAAACAAAAGGAATAGTGACAAGATTATTTTGGGTGGATTTGTTCTTTGGGGGATCATGAGTCACTTTTGGAAAATCTTGTCCTATAGGGATGGTTTTGTTTTTGATGTATTTAGCCAACCTATCAAACTGTCCAGGATTGGCTTATAAGTATTCAACTTTAGATATTTGGATCTTGGTCTTCCTAGCATGATCAATTATGTTGAATAACTAAAATAAAATATAAATAGAGGAAGGAAGTGCATCATTTTGGTTTTTATTTGATGTGGTACTGGTCTAAGAAATAGAAGTAGAAGGTACAGGATTGTTTGAGGTACTTTCTTAATAGTCATTGGGTCTTTTGATTAGAAAGTCAGTGAAGTCCTCCATTTATAAATTGAGATCACTAGCTGAGGTTCTTCTACTTTTCCCTTATCAGCTTGTTGAGTTGACTAGTTTTGGGACCTAGTAAAAATAGTATATGATCCATCAAACACTTCTCCCTTTTTTTTAGCTTCATCTTGGTAATTTAGAAAACCAATGTTAGAGTCATTAGCTAATTCTTCCTCTCCTTCTACAAAGATATTAGTATCATCTTCTTGGTCCAACTTAGGTTGGAAAGAGATATCATGTTCAACTTCATGATAAGCAACTACTGAGTTGATCGGTGCTACTTCAATGATAAGCTTCCCTTGTGTGGGAGGAAGATGATTAGATTGCCCTTGATTTTTGATAGTATTACCTTGATGTGAATGGTTATGAAATGTCCTCCTTGGTATATACTAATAATAAGGAGGATCAGACATACCTTAAGACATTTGCCTTTTTAGAGCTAGTAATTCATTTGCTAATTTTTGCACCATAGGATTAGTGGTGCTTGTGGAAGAAATTTCAGTAGATGAGGAAAATTTATTTTTATTATAATCTTTTCTTATCTTACCTACCAGGATAAGATCATCTTTGACCTCAGTAGCCAAAATTTGAGCTATAGAAAAATCTATAGGGCCAGCCTACCTCAACAAAAAACTCACTTCATAAAGTTGAGAATTGATGAAGAAGCACTTAATATTTTTGGGTGTTGGCTGAGCAATTGTAGGGATCCGATTCCTCAGCTTATTAAATTTAGCAATGAAGTCTTGCATAGGCTCATAAGGATCTTTCTTCATTTGTGTAAGCTGAGCCAATAAGGCATGTGTATCTTCTATGGGTTTGAACCTAGCCTCAAACTTGGCTTTGAGAGTGTTTCAATTAATTATAGTCTAAGCTTGAAGATGATAAAACCAGTCTATGGAAACACCTTGAAATGTTTTTACAAATAGTCTTACCATTATATCTTCATATTAAACACCTATCACACCACATGTTATGCAAAAAGCTACAATATAATCATCAAGATGAACTTTCCCATTACCATAGAACTTGAGAAAATTCTTTTTTAAACTACAAGGTAGTTCATGTAAAGGTGAGGTTATATTAAGAGGGATAAAAGTGTTACCCCAAGGGCCTTGGGATGCCATGATGTGATGATTAAAAGGTGGGATAACAAACCTTTGTAGGGTATGTATAGACAAAACTCTGCTAGCACTAAAACTAGAAGCTTCACCTAGTATTGGAGATCTAACGTTGGTAGGAGGAAAACTCCTAGTTCACTGAAGGCGAGATCGTGGAGGAAAAATATCAAAATTATTTTGTTACACAAACTCAAATATAAGATAAACAATACCTTAAGCTCTCTAACTTCACATATACCATGGATCTTCCAGAATGTAGAATGGAAAAGAACTATAAATGCTTCAATTTGAAGTGTGAAGCTTCAAATTGCATGTTCTTCCCCAGCAGAGTCACCAAAAAACTATTGGGTGAATATTTTATCACCAACTAACTGAAGACAAAATGGTTATATCGACCATAGTGTAATGCGATAAATCTCTCCTCTCAGTAAGGGGAGGCTCCCTATAAACTATTACAAACTTAACCTATACTAAATATTAACTTAGGTGTGAGATCATATCATCTATTTCTCTTTTTTTAGAAATGATGTTCATAAAACAAAGGAAAACTTCTTTGATATTAACTGAATCCACAAGAAACCCATGAGAGCATAAAGTCTATCATTTGCTTCTCTTACTAATTTATGACTTATATCATAGTAGAATGAGGTGAAGTACAAAGTCTTCACTAAAAACTAAAACAGAGTATAAAACTATAAAAGATAAAAGTAGTTCAAAGCCTTTCTAATATCCTTTGTTTTAAAACACTAAAACACAAACTAAAGATAATTATAGTGGCACAAAGTCTCCATAATTAGATTCAGAACATCTCTCAGATTATTTTCACGTACTCTACGTATTTGATTAGATAGATAAAATTATACTAGGAAAAAGACATAAGAATGATTTCCTACATAACACAAGTTATTTCAACACAAAGTTTGAAAGGTCACTTGCTTTTTCATTCACCTGATGAAATTTGATTTACAATCTGAGCTCAAAGTCTCAGAATGTCTTTCAATTTTGACAAAGTTTTGCTTCCAATAACTAAGAGATCTCTATTACAAAAGAGGCCCTCTTTATTTATAGGGAGAGGCCTTGAGGATTTTGAAAAAAAAACAATTACTTTGACTTAATAAAAGATAAGAGTCCTTGTTGACTTTGTACTTTCCATATTTTTACATGTAATTACATATACAAAAGTACATGTAATAATGTCTAGAGTAGTTGTAAAAGTACATTTGAGAAGTGAAAATTAAATAAAAGGAAAATTGATTCAATTTGTATCTCTGTCTTTCTTCATGTGAGAATCATACATAGTGAAAGCTGCCTGCATCCCGATATTCTTTGGATTAACAATGTTTCTAAAAATAATCTTAGCTCTGACCATGGCATCTTTTACTGATGTGACTGATTTGTCATGACTAGCTAACGTAGTCTTCAGATTATCTAGAGTTAACTGATTATCCAAATTGTTGTCCACAAAGTTTATTAAAAATATTTTATCTTAAAATTCTTTCTGGAACATACCTTCAAATTCTAAGATCATTTCTTCTGCTAAAAGGAATTGATTATCTTATGATGTAAGTTTTCAAGGTAGCTCCTCCAATTTGTGTAAAAGACTGACATCACTTTGATCACTGAGTTTCCTTGAAGATTCAAGGTCACTGATCAACTCTCCAAGCACCTGACTCTTATATGGTAATGCCTCTTTAGTTTCAGTGTAAGATTCCCTATCAATAATGACACCAATGGATATTAGGGTGCTTATTATTAGTTTCTTCATATCTATATATTTATCAAGATACTTTACAGTACTTTTGATATCTTGAGAAATAGCATTAATGAGATCATCAAGTTCTTCTCTTATTTTTCTCATTTTATCTATCTTCTTAGATAACTCTGTGAATAAGGAAACTTCTTATGCACGCATCTTGTCCAAGTACTCTTCAATGACTTTTCCCTTGAGATAGGTCTTTTTTGCTTTCTAAATAATGAGGTCTTCTATAGAAATGGCCTTAGGAGCTACCATTTTTGAAGTGAAAGTTATTTTCTTGATCACAGCAGTCAATTGCTCCACCATCGCTTTATAGCGATCCTTCATTTCTTTCTCTCTATCAAATTTCTGAATCAAGATGTCCATGGCTAACTAAATATTACTCTTGGCACTCTTGTGAGTTATCTTACCCAATTCAACTCTAGAGATAGAGTAATCAGTTATATCCAAATTTTCAATGACTGCATCTTATGGAGGTCTTGCTATTTCTATAAATTTGTGTCCCTTATCCTCAATCATTTTTGAAAGGATCCTCAACTTCTTTAGAGCCTTGGCTTTCACTGGTATCAACTTATAGAAATCAAAGTCATGTAGAGAGATGGCTTGTTTCTTACTTTTTGGAGTGTAAGCTAATAACCATGGTGGGAGAATGGAAGTACTTACATTTGGACCTAACTCCATTATTGGTGTCATCAGAGCCATACTTACAAAAGTAGTGGAAATAATAGGTAGAGTATCAATAAAAATTGCACCTTTTACTAAGTGATCAAAAGTAGAACCATCTCTGATATCAAAAGATGGGGATGACAAACTGGGAATTGACCTTGAGGAATGAAGAATATCTTCAAAAGTGCTATGAGGTTTTTCAAACATCATTTTGGTAGAAGAGGGTGATCCAGAAGAGGGAACACTAATTAAAGAAGCAGGTGAAGTAACTATAATGGGTGTGTTAGGTAGGGAAGAAGATATTCATGTTCCTTGTTGTACATTCTCTTGTGGAGACAAAGTTTCCTCTCCTTGTTGATCTGTAGGCCTATCATCAATTTCCATCTATTTCATCACTAGTTCCTTATCACTTTGTTTTTCAACCTCCACATCTTCTATTTCTGACTCTTTTTCCATAACTTTTGACATCTTCATCATAAATATGATCTTTGGCTTATGTGTCTTGGAAGAAGAAAGAACATCACTTTTATTTTTCATCCTATTTTCTGCTATTCTTCTTGTTTCCTCTTGAAATTCAAATTTTGACCTTGTGATGAATTCTTTTAAAGTGATTCTTTTATTTGCTAACCAATTATTGGTGTTTGCCAATATTGGTTCAAATCTTTTCCTTAAGGAAGTCATCTCCTTTTGTGACCATTAGATTGGGAGAAGAGGGAAATTGGCAACCTGTTCAACATTGTATCTATCATTAATAAAATCTTTGTCATCCACTAAATTCTCAAGGATATCAACAAGTCCCAGATATTCTATTTGCTTAAGAGATAACCTACTATAGTCTATTTTCCTGATATCTTTCGCTATCCTCAAATCTACCCAAACATCTTCAATCATAGGTTCATGAAATTGGATTTTTCTCCTGATTATGTCTTTTATGCCCCTGTAATCAAAATTTAGTCTTCTTTTAAATTGATTCATGGTAACAAGATGCATTTTAGTTTCCATAACTCTAGCTAGCTTTCCTAGTGGTTAACACTGAAAACCTACCAATTTCAATTGGGAACCTAAAATTGGGCTTCTTGAGTTCCATCTATTTATTATGTATGACAATTATTTGCCTACATAGCTCCATGAAGACCAATTTGTCTGAAGGAAATATTGAAATCATATAAGGATGACCTTGGAAAAAACCAACCCACAGGAATGAAAAATATGGAAATTTCAAGAACATACATCCAAAATCATTCACAACTACCCAGGCCTCATCAGACATTCTTCTTTGTTCTAATTGAGGATCAAAGAGACATAAAAATATTACAAAGAAAGCATCATTTACTCTCCTAAAATGATGAATAGAACCCTTCAATGTTAACTGATAATAGTATTGATATATTGGGATTACTCTCCTATCTCCTTCTAATGTTAAACCTGAAAAAGTTCTCATTAAAGCTACAATATACACTAGGTAGGAAGTCATGTAGAATTTGAAGGTAGTGGATACCTTCATTAATTACTCATGTAGAGCATTGTTGATTTGTTCTCCCCAAAAGATGACTTGTTTATCTTAGAGAATTATCTTGATGAAGGGATACATCCATTCATGAAACTGTGAGGAAGAAGGTAAACCTCTTACCCTGCTGAGAAGAGTGATCAGATCACCGACTTCTTCTAAAAAGTCACTCCTTGGAAAACTTCTTGGCCACCTTAACAAATTTTCCCTTGGAGTCTTGAGCTATTTATTGTTGATTATTTTCTTCACTTTTTCAGGATCTTTGTCATATTATCTTTGTGCTTCGATAAAATCAAGCTTTATTACTTTGATAGTATGAGGACACATGAACACTTTATCGATGAACTCAGGATCTAGTCTAATTACCACATTACCACTAACATTTAACATAGCCCTGGTATCTTTATTATAGAACTAAGCACACTAGAGAACAAATTTTGTGTTGTGAGCTGCTACAGGGAAAGAAGATACCAAATAAATATTACTCTCAATTATCTTCTTCATTTCATGGTTGGGATTACTTGATTTAGTTATTTCTATGAACTTAGCCATATCCACATGACTGATATTTATATCTCTAATGTCATCGACATTAGAAGTAATCGAGGTGATTGGAAAATTACCTTGATATTTGTACTTCATTGTCTTCGACTTCTTTGGAGAAACCTCAGTCATCTAGAAGAGCTTTTGTCAAAAGTATGTCGATGAAGAAGGATCCATAAGAGAAACTGTAACAAAATTCATGATCATGTAATCAGGGAAAAAATTGGCAATCTAGGAAAACTGCATGTCGATGATCATACCATGGGGATGCGCTTGAAAGGGCTAAAATGTGAGAAAGCCAAAAATCAAGAAGAAAGTAGGTTCAAAAAAGTGAAACTAAAAATTTCCCAAAGTTAGGAAATTTGAAGGAATGTTTGCATGGGTGGCAAAAATTACCACCCTTGCATATGGGGGGTATTATCTTTGGTATTAGTGGCAAAAATCACCACCTAAGTAGGTGAAGAAAAAAAATGCACGATCAGTGAAAATCACTGCCTAAGTAGGTGAAGGCATATTTTCATGTAGGAGCAGCATTTTTTGATGCCATTACATGTTAAACTTGGTTCACACGTGAAAGCAACAAAAGATCCTGACATTGCAAATAGGATAAACCTTAGTTTACATGAGCGGTAAAAATTTCCACTTGGGCATGATTAACGTGTAAGCACAGCAAAAAATACCGCTAATGTAGGGAATGGTAGAGATGGGATTTTACGTAAGGGTAGAAAAAGTCATTGCTCTTGTAGGAGGAAACTCACTTGTGATGGAATTTGATTTTTTAATCTTTAACCTAGTATACTTTTTCAAAGAAGTGAGGGAAGCTATTTTCAAATGAAGAGAAAACATAGGTCGGGAAAAAGTTGGTTTTACATGTACTAGGGTTTTGACATTTTTATCCATTGAGGCTCACTAGGGTAAAAGAAAGGAAAGAAAATAAAACAATAAAAAAAAGGGGGAGCCAAACTATAGAAAACAAAACCTAAAAACAAGGAAAGAAGAAAAAACCAAACTTAAAGGAAAAGAAAAAAAAATGAAAACCTAAAAGCAAAAATACTAGAAAGCCAAACTTACCCAGTAATTTCAAAATCTAAAGCATGAAGTTGGTGAATTCACAATATTACTCATTCATGTAGTTGAATGATTGCAGGGAGGAGAAGAAGATAACTTAAAATGATAGAAACAACAATTAAATGGAAATAAAAAGCCATACAACAAGCCCCAACCACTCAGCGTGTGTGACCATAAATGTCGCATGTGAAAAATGAGATCATGCATTAGTGGTGAAAATCGTTGCCTTTGCATGATATGGATGAGTTTATGCATTGGCAATTATTTTCACTACCCATGCATGAGGAAGGGAAGAAGGATGCAAGGGTGGTGATTTTCACCACTCTTGTATGAAAAAGGAATGAAAATGCAAGGGCAGTGAAAATAGATGATCCTACATGAAAAACCAAAAATAACTTGCAAAAGTAGTGATTTTTGCCACTATTGCATTTAAAAATTTAAAAGATGCAAAAGCGGTAGAAATCACTGCTAGTGCATGGAAAAACCAAAAATGTCTTACACCTTGAAAAGTATCAAAATATGACATCAGATCATATGAACACTGCAACAAGTTTCACATTTTTTGATAAATCTTGATGAGGGAGCATTGTGAAATTTTATAGGATGTTATTCAACTTCACTCAAGATGAAGAGAAACTCACCTCGAACAAAAAACTTAGAGTGAAGACCATAAAATGGACAAGTTTCGTAGGGGTTGTCCCTAAAACAAGCGTGGCTGATTTTGGGAACAATAGGGATAAAAGTGTCCATCAATCTAGGAAGTTGTTGAGGATATAAAATCATAATTTAAGGATATATATCAGGTTTTATGCTTGATATATAATGTCAAAGATTTAGGTCATCATAAATAAGATAAATAATTAAGCATAATGAGATGGTGGATGTGAGCCTTTCAACAACATGGAGGTCTAGAACTAAAGGGTAGAAGCTTGATAGGTATTTTTCAAGTACAAAAAATTAATATGATATATAAATCAGATTTTAGTATATGTATTCCACCCTAAATCTATTATTCATAAGGATGAAATTACTATTTAAAGGAAACAAATATGTAATTAGGTGTGTATAACACAACTTGTCTTTGCTTGATCCACTTTGAGTATTTTTCTAGTTTATGACCTATAACCAAGAGCATGTTACAATATAAATTAGTGCATATAATCTAAAATTTGACATAATTGAAATGCTTAAAGATAAATAGATTAAGGAAGGAGTACACCAGTGTATTGATGAAACCATGTTTCCCCTTAGTACTTTGATTTAGTAAAGATGTTTCCTTATGAAGCATTAGAGTTGGGAGTCTAAAGAAAATTTAAATGTACTGGATAATACAGTTACATAAGTAGCTCAAACATAAAATACCACAAGTAGTAATAGCACATAAATAATAATGTTTAGGAAATGAAAGATAAATATTCTTATCACAAGAGTTATGGCATATCATATATGATGTATATATCACATTGAAACCACATTAAGGTATACCAACTTGATATAATTAATCCTAGTGTGTGACATTAAGTGTGATGTTAAAGGCTTAAAATAATGAGGATACAAAATGTTTCAATCTCAACAATACTTTAACTAGATAAACTCTATAATTTATATGAATTTGTGATGCCAAAAAAATTAACCTAATTGGTGTTAAAACCAAGATAATAATATAAATAAAAAGGATTTAATTTTTAATTTAAATTATTTAATATATATATATATATATATATATATATATAAATAGTAGATGAAATAAAAAAGAATTTATCCTATAGTAAAATATAAGATTATTGGGTGATTTAAATGAAAAAAATTCAATTTTGAGTAAAAAGATAAGGTAGATTGTTTTATGGAAGTTATATGAATAATAATAAAGTTATCAATAGTTCATACATAATTTTAAATCAAATAAAAATACATCACAACTAAATTAAGGGTTAAACAAATTGAGGACTATAGAAAAAGCTTCATAGTAAATTCAAAGGCAAATGCCAAGATTAATGTGGTGTTATTAATATGTATGAAATGTAGGAAGGAAAAATGCTAAAAAAATTAATATGGTGTATATAATTTCGACATGAATTCTATCCCCATAATGAATTTCCACATATGAGATATGAGTTATGTAATACATGTCACAATTGGGACCACCTGATATTTAAATTAGACCTAGTACAACATTACATAAAACAACTACATAACATGTCCTATTATTTTGTTTATCAACCAAACATGAAAATTATAATTATAGGGATGTACCAGATCATAAGGATGATATTAAATTTTTTTTTTCCATAATTATTTAATATCAACAAGAATTTTAGGATAATGTGATGCCACATCAAGGAGGATGGGAAAATTCACCTCTAAAAAATCAATAGGATTAGGCTCCACCATTCATATAGAATTAAAAATGATGGGATTTATTTATAATACCAAGTAAATCAAGCACCAATATCACACACACACACACACACACACACACACACACACACACACACACACACACACACACACACACACACACACACACACACACACACACACACACACACACACACACACACACACACACACACACACACACACACACACACACACACACACACACACACACACACACACACACACACACACACAAACACGCGCGCGCGCGCATGCATGCATGCACGTACACACATATTTGGGATATCACAATCAACAACAAGGTTATGAACCCTTGTATAAACAAAGAGGATATCAATATCATAGGCAAGGACCAAATACAAAACAATAAAAAAATATCTGCTATATTGGTGATGATATGAATCACATCACAAAAAAATCCAAACAATCCATAGATGGAAACCTATTGGACTTATTTTACAACCTTAGCTCAACACAGTACGGAGTATTTCCGAGCACTATAAAAGTAGTGTAAGTACAAACATGTGAGAAATGTATATATTATCAAAATTATAACAAAATAATGTATATACATAAAGTAATTAGTAATAATCAAATTCAAGGATTAATGATTTTGTCCCTTGCAGATTCACATAATGGGAAAAAAATTAAAAATACAAGACAACAAATACCTTAATCCTATGAGGAAAAAGATGTTGGTAAACAAAATTTTCAAGATGTTGAGATCAATCAAAACAAAAAGAATGAGTATAGCCAATGGTGGGAACATATAGACACAAATCTATAAGTAGATCATGTGAACCCTATATAAATATTATGTTTAAAACCCTTAATTATTTTATAAAATTGATAAATTTTATAAGAAACAAAGATATATTGTAGAACATTACTAACCTTTTTCATATTTTTTGGAGAGTGTATAAAAATGGAAAGATAATATATAAAAAAATGGATTATTATCTAAATACTAGACCTTATAATATGGATACAAGGATTAATATTAAACTCTTACGGTTCTAAGATAGACGCACTAAATTATATTTTCATTACATAGTGAATATGATGCCTTTCTCAACATGGGAAGACATTAGGAAAGATATGTTTAGTTAAAAGATAGTAACATTAAGTCTCATAGATTATGGATGTGTATAATAAATCATAATATTGAAGGATGTTGAGATAAAATTCAAGGAGTTAAGTCTATGAGGGGATTTGAGGTAATTGAGATGAAATCCGATGAAATGCATTTTCATCCATTAATTGGTAATAAATTGGTATATGATGGTTGAGTCAACATCAACATTATGGAAAATTTGTTATAATTCCACCAAGATGATGCCATAATCACCATTCCTTTAAATCAAGTGGGAATACGACCATTTATGATATCAAAAGAACTAAATTCACCATGTGAGAACACTATAGAAAATTATTATAAAGTGGATAAGAGGCCAAATAGACAAAGGGATCAGGGTAAATATTTTCCCCAAATTTCACATACCCCACATGATGCACATGAATTAAATACACTATATAACTTGTGGAGGGATGTTTTAAGGATCCCACAGACATTTTAACAATGCATAAAATATGGATACAAGTCACCATTAGTGTGATTTACCACCATTTCATAGATAATGATATCCATTTAATTTATATGATTAACAAAAATTACATAGATTCAAATATGTAAATAAGAGTACCATGGGATTCAACATCATAATTTAGTATATATTTATATTTGGGATCTAAGTAATCATTAAATATGTCCTATGAGAGTGGTTTTTAGTATGTATTGATAATTTTGACAATAATTAAGAGGACCTTTTAAGATTAATTAATAATTTTCACACCCATGTTCCTAAAATTGAAATGGAAGTAAGAACATTGAGTCGTGCACTAAAAAGAATCACAAAAACATCATGTGTAGTGTATTAATTACATGATTTTGAATTAGAGGTATCTTGTAATATGTTACAATCAGGTTTTCATATATCAACTTAGTTGATAGATAAGTGGCCTAAGATACAAGTGGAAAAATTCCCACAAGTACACTTTCTCTCTTGTGTGGACATGTGGGAATAACAAAAAATATATCCTCATTACTAGGATCATATCTTCCAATTAACTCTAACAACACTTCCAAAATCCAAGTATATGCATTAGGAATATAGAATAGAAATAACTACTTGGTTAAAAATTTAGTAGCAATTAATTCAAACAATTGTATTTGAAGATGAGAATCACATGGTGAAAAAATATATGAAAACAATAACAAAATTTTCTATGTTATGAATAATTGGACATAATAACCATCCCGAATAAAGAGGAGTGAAGAGAATAAAGTATTACAAGTATCAGTGCTATCATATAAAAATGTTGATACATTTGTTAAGTAAAATAATTTATGTTGAAATCCTATAATAGTATTTGAAATAGAACAAAAAAATTGATGAATATGGAGATACAAGAAGACCTAGATTTAAATAGAATGTTGTAGATTTATTGATGTGTCAAGTTATGAAATAAAAAGACCATATCCAAATGAATAAAGTAATCCTTTAATTGTAAAAATTGAAGAGTCATCTAGCCAAAGAGAATTTTTAGATTCAATGACATTTGAATGGAGTAATATCTATCTAGAAGTGCTGAAAAAATGAAATAAAATGTTTTCACTTATGAAATAACATATATGGAACCTATTAGTGACTATGGGACACAATAAAAAAAATTAAAATCTATATACTTATTACAATATTATGAGGTTTTGTTTCCTACCAAGTTTAGTAGGACCAAAGGTGTGGACCCTAATTTCAGATAAATTCACATAAAGATCAAAGAATGTGAAAGGTTAATTTTAAATCATACCTATTAAATGAATCCAAACATGAAACTCAAGGTCAATGATGAAATATATCAAATGGTTGAAGCAGGTCTCATATACCCTATTCAAAAATATGATTGCATGGTTATAATGGTTTTGAAAAAAATACTAGAGAAATAATAATCTATGGTGACTATCAAGATTTTAAAAATGCATGTTTTAATGATTCATATCCAACATTATTCATAAATGAGATCTTGGAAGTAGTTATAAGACATGAAGTATACTATATCATATATGCATTCAATGGTAATCATTAGATCATAGTCATAGAATATTACCAATAAAAAATTATATTTTTAATATAATGGAGATCATTTTCATCTAAGGTAATGTTTTATGGGTTGTAAAATTCACCAATATTAGTGAAAACCTTCAAAATTTTCATTCAATATTTTTTGGAGGCATACCTAGATATTTTGGTAGTGTTATCTTTATTCTAAGATCACTTTTCAATATTGTGAATGGTTCTTGAATGGTGTAAAGTCTTGAAAAAATTCATTGAGTCTAAATATGTTCTTATTATTCAATCCATTGAGTGTTTTTAGGGAACATGGTTTAAAGTGATGTAATTATAGTTAATCAGGCCAAGATCATAGTCATAATTGGGTTTAAATCATCATAAAATCCATTGGAAGTGCAATCTTTTCTTTTACATATGAAGTAATACCAAATATTGATTAATGTCTACACAAGCATTGCAACACCCATGTAAAATATATGAGTAAATAAAAAAAAATGAATGGGACCTATAATTTCAAGTGACATCCATTGATTTGAAACAAATATTGATTGTGGCTCCTATTTTGATCTTATAAGATTGGAGAAATAATTTTCATGTTAATTTGGACCCATTAATAATTTTGATTGGCATAGTTATCATACAAGTAGTAAAGGAGAATCAGATCATATACTTCAATTAACAAGTCACAATATATATGCTATATAAAGTAATTATACCATATTAAATAGTGAAGATTTTACTATGGTATTAATACTCTAATATTTATTTTGTAATCTATTATATTCAAACTTTGAATTATTCATAGATTAGCAAGATTTGTAATATTTAGTGAACATCATGATGATGATGGGTGGAAGTATTTATTGATGGCTAATGTTTTTTCAAGAGTATAATTGAATATCAATTTTAACCTATCACATCCAAATTTCATAGTTATCCTATTTATTAATTTATATTTAAATAAGTGGTTTTTTTCACCATGTGGATTTTATTATGTACCAATTACTTAATTCACTTGAATAATTATGGACTAATGATTATTATTTAGATGGATTTAAATACTTATTATTGTTTAATTGAATTATGACTATTATCAGATACATTGTATATTTTTATATTTATCATGTTTAAGAAATTGATTTGATATCTATAATGCTTATGATTATAAAATGGTTTTAATATCATAATTTGGTATAACCATTATTTTGGTTGTGGTGAGTGTGTGTGATTTTAGTACATGTTTCTCCCATCGGGAATGCCATTATGTGAACTAGGAATTTGAATCAAGAAAGGTTTTAGTATGTTTTTAGTGACAAAATGAAATCAAATTGAAAAACCAACACACTAGCTAACATACATCTCTAGGCCTAGTTACTAGGGAGAGATTAGTGAGGGAAAGCCATTTGAGAACACAACTAAAAATGGAAAGAAATAACAAATATGAACAAAAAACACCAATTTCTTACCAAATCATTTATTTATCTAAAAGGCTCCTTCTTTGGCTTGCTCGACTTATGCTTCAAGAGATCTTCTTCAATGGAGTGTGGCTACCTTCATCTCCTCTTGGCACCTTTAGCTTTGGCTTGGCTTGGCTCAATAACTTGGAATTATAAAACTAAGATGAAATTATTTTTTAATGCATTTAGGCATTATAATTTTGGCATAAAATATCTTAAAATTCAATAGGCAAGGCCTCCTATTTATAGATTTTTGGAATGGTTTGAGGATCAACCATGATCATCCATCTCAAGATTGAGATGTGTGGTCATGAATAAATCCAAATATGAAATTAAGTTTTCAAATATCCCCATTAATATTTGAGATAGAGGGTATTTAATATGAATTGATGGTCTTAATGAGGCATGGAGGGTCTTAATGAGGCATGGGAGACCCATAATCTTGATATTTTATGCATTTATGGCTTATAGATGCCACCCCATATGATGATGTCACATGATGATGTAGTTAATAAAAATCAATTTCCAATAAATATTTATTTAAAAAGTTCCATGTAAAATTAACTTAAGGCCCTAATTTGGTTTAATTATTCTAAAACATGATTAGTCAACTTTGATGTAAATTTGACTCTTGGTACACAAATTAAACAAATTGGTCAAAATGTGTTGTTATTGGTCCAAAATTTGACTGGATCAAAATTGGAAGTCAATGTCAGATATGATATATCCATTATCACATTTAGGATGATACCAACACCAAATAAAAAAGGCACATGTCTTGTGTAATATATTTGATAGAAAAGAGCAATCTAGAGCACCTAGGTGCAAAATTGCCATTTTGACTCAAAATCATCTAATCAAAGTTAGCTAGCCCATAAATTTTATTGCCCCATTTAGTGATACCCTAACCAAAATTGGTAGTTGAATATATAAATTTCAACTCATTTAATGTGTTTTAGTGTTTTTAGACCAAATTGTGCATTTTGGTGGAAATTGGTCAAAATCTTGGTTGGAGGTTATCGGTGGCTAGAATTAGGTGTCTACAAGTGTGTGTGATTTTAGTACATGTTTCTCCCCTAGGAGATGGAAAGTATCACCAAGGAGTATAATAGATTCACTACTTATTACATTAGAGAGAAAGATGTGTATACATATCTAAGGATTGATTTTTGACAATGAACCCATTATTAGAACCTACAAGCCACTTGTGAAGGGTAAATAGCTTATTATGAAAAATTGTATTTATATTTGAATTAGATTTCACCCTTTCATGAATTTCATGGATAATCATGCAGTGTATTTTTATTTGATATTATTATTAAATAAGACTCTTATAGGATTACCAATAATCCTTATTGGGGTGAGTGGATTGTGACTCTTCACATATGTGGTATGGAACACATGTGTAATGTGTTATTATTCATGCACTATCTTGGTGATTATTTTAATTATTGTATTTTATGGATTAATAAAATTAATTGATGAATTAATATGATGATGATTCTTCACTTATGTGTTAGGACACTTTTCTAATGCATTAAAATTATTACATGTTTCCCTTATATTGAGCCATGATTACTAGCATATAGATCACTACATTATAGAGTATTATTAGGAAATATGTGTTTAGATATTAGATACATATTAATTAAACACTATTCATGTTATTTAAATTTATTATTTCACTTTAAATATGTAATTGAGAATTTATTGCTTTGTCTACATGTAATGAGGTGGACTTTTTAACTCCAAAATATTATGGCCATAATCATGTATTTTTATTAGATAGGTTAAAAATCTAGGTTGAAGGGACTCATACCTTTTAAAACTAACCACTGAAAGATGATCAAGTCAAATCAATAGGACAAAAAGAGATAAAAATAAAAACCCAATATCCAATCCCACCTTCTGCCAAACAACTGCCAACTATCAACCAAAAAACCAAAAAGTAGCAAAAAGGAAAATAGAGACAAATAAGCTATTTTGATTCAGAGTAAAAGACCAGCTATTTGGTCTCAGTAATAGGACTTTTTTTCTTTCTTCCCCTAGTTTGACCCCCAAAAAATTGATCCTTACCATCATCCTATCTCTTCCTCTTAAGGTCAAAGGACTAAAACTCCCCTTTATCTTCCTCAAGATCTTGGGTGGCTTCCTTCTCTTTTTCATGCTAGTTGGATTTACCTTTTGGGGTGAGAACCATGTGTTATATACCTTCACTCATTCTTACCATATCCAGATAAAGGAAACTTTTGATCTTCTTGAACTCCTCAACAATTTCATCGTAAAGTAGTTTCTAGATCATAATTTTTGTATACAAATTTTGGAGGGAATCCTCAAATTCTACCTTGGTATTAGACCTTGAGACCCCTTTACCTTTATAATCAAGTGTGTGGATGAGTGTAGGTATTATTGAGCCTAGATTGGAATCTTCTTGAACATGTTTCTTCCAAATCCCCCTCTCCCTGCTCCTCTTACTTATCATCCAAATTAGATTGAGTGTTATTCCCTTTATCCTCCTCTAAGTTATCCCTATCACTATTAATGTATATGGCCTTAGTGAAAATATTAGACCATATTGGATCTCTAATATTAATCAATAGTATGATTAATAATTGGTGTATTAAATCCACCAAAGGATTATTTTTGAAATTCAACATTGAAATCTCTAGAGATTATAGCAAGAAAAATAAGATGCTAATTATATGACCTTTAAAGTGGTTCAAAAGAAGAAAATGATGTGAGAAGATAATAGTGTGTTTAACCTTAAGGGTAATGTACCTCATTATTTTTAAACAAACCTTTATTGATTCCCTTGGTATTTCCATGTGCATAGACACCTTGTGAGTCAAATGCTTGGGTTTATACTTTTCCTTCTCCTTCTTGTAGAAGATGTTTAGAAGCTCCTGTTTTTGCATCTTATCTTTGAATGCCTTGACACCATGGAATTCCATCCGCATTTTTTAACTAATGAGTTCCTTAGAAATATAAATCTTAAGTCCATACATTCTCACTTCATGGTCTTTCCAGACATGGGCAAAATCCCTAGAGAGTGTGGTATCATGCTTGACCAAGCATTCCATAAATGGCACCATCCCACCTTAGACCATTTTAATCCAAACACAGTCATTTTTATTTACATCAACATAAGAAATTGGCTCAAATCTATCTCTATCCCCACCCATTTTTTAAAAGTGTGACCTACTTATACAAACTTTTCACATTAATTTCTTCAGGGAAGAATAATGAGGTTTATGAAAATTAGAGCCATCCTTGGTCATTTGATGCAAACTCAAGGCTCTTCAAATGTGCAATGATTTGGTAATAATAGCCTTTCATGTGTAAAATTCATCATGAATGATATGTGATTATATCATAATTAATTTGCTTATTATGACTTTACATGAAGTGTCCCATCTCCATCTTGATAATCTAAATGACATCATCTAGATAATCACTCTCATGTCAAGTGAAACATTTTCTCCTTAGGACTCCCATGTTTGCCATACAATCATCACCCCTATTGCCTTCCCTATAGACATGACTTATGGAGACCCCTTTGAAGTGGGTCAACATTTTTTTAACATTAATTATGATGCCATAATCATGTATAATTAATATATATTATGAAAATATTAATACATGTTTTGGTATTCTAGAAAAATGTTGTATTTCCTATCCCAATTCACTAATGAGATTTTCATATGCGAAGTGGAACTAGTTATATTACAACTTGTATACACATTATTCTCTTCCAATATTTCAGTGGATGAGAGGTATATGGGGGATTAAAAGGATATAATGATGTTTTCCCTCTTATTATATAATTCTTGATAATATTAATGATATTTTGTGTTCGTGTGAATTCCACTTGCTGAATACTTAATATTTTGTATATCTATCATGAATAGACAAATGAAATCTATATTAAAAATAATTAAATATGTAAATTGTAATTATGATTTAATCATGAGAATTATAAAAAAAATGTGGATATGTAGTTATATATTTTGTTTAATGAAAGATGAATATTGATGTATTATGATTAGTCACATTATTGTAAAGTGAATACATGTATTGAATTATATGTTGATATAACATTGGAAAGAGTTATTGAATTTAAATATGTTATCATAGATGTTTTGAAAATTTAAAATCTCTTTTATGACTTTTTATATTAAAAAATTTAAACTTTTGTTAATTATTTTTATATACATGTTTTAGGATTATTTAAAATACATTTGGAAGGATTTCCTGGAATCACATGGAGTGGTATTTTTATAGTATCCAATTTGAAATGTTCTTAATAATCCAAAAAAAAAACATGTGGGGAAAAATCATCTTATAATAATATAAAATGGGATGCAAAATAAGGATACTCAAGAGGATTTAAAATATTATCATTTTTTCATAATCATGGATATTACAAAACATTTGGAAGAGATTTATATATTTTTAGAAGGTTGCATACTACCAAAGCACTATATAGAGTGAGAGAGAATCAAGTGTTCAAAATAATTTCCCCATTTATAATTTTAAATAGGTTTTTTAAATATTATGAAATGATGATGTATTGTGTACAATGGCATTGGAACATAAAATATAAATTATACTGAATGAAGCTCATAAAGGATTTATATGAGGATATTTCACAGGATAATTTATTATAAATATTATACTATAGAGTGCATTATGGCAGCTCACATGTCTCTAGGTTTCATACCATATTGTAAAACATTGTGATGTATTTTTTCATATTGGAAATCCAAACTAGAGAGATGAAATTACTTTGATTTTCTCCTAGTCAAACCTTTTAGGAAATGGGGTATATAATTTTTTAGATCCTATCAATCTTCCCTTAAAGTGGTTAAATACCCAATATATTATTTATATGATTAGATATTTTTATAAATGTATTGAAGTAGATGATACACTATGTTTTGGAATGAAGGATGCCATAATGTTTTTAATGAGAACATCATATCCAAGCTTAGATGTCCATTAAATTTATTTAGTGACTACATTACACACTTCCTAAAAATCATGATCAAAACTATCATGGAATAATTCATGATACAATATCAAAATGGAACTACATATTATCAACAAGAAAATGGTCAAGATAAAGGATCAAATAAGGTAATTAAAATAATACTAAAATTTATAATGTTTAAAGGGAAGAGTCTAAGGATATGATTTCAATAATCTTTTGGGATTATAAAATTGAATATAGGCCAAATACAAAACACATACTCTTACAATTAGTATATGACAAGAAATAATCATTCCAATTGAGAAAATTATTCCTAATATATGTATTTAAATAGTCACAAGGATTGGAGATAATTAATCATTAAAAACTAGCACTATAAACTCTCACACATGGAGGAGCCATGGTTTCTACAAACTTATAACTAGGAAGTTAAAAAGTGTATCAGAAAGGAATAGTATGATTTAAACTTGTGAAATAAGTTTTTTTATTAAGGTAAATTGGTCTTTTTGTATGAGATAATGTTTTAAGCACATCCAAAAAAGTTGTGAAAATGGTGGAAAGGACCATTTTTTATCTACCAAATGATTGATGAATGTAACATCACCTTGCATGATTTTCATGGGAATGTTATTCTAAGGAAGTTGAATGGTAGTAGTCTCAATCATTAACATCACTAAAAAAGTATGGAAAAAATGTATAAATAAGTTCCATCAAGTGCAGTTAAAGTATGATTTTATTTCATAAAAATGTGGTAGATTAGAAACATGGGTAGTTGAATGAAGTTTTGTGTTTTCTATGAGAAAGTAAAAATAAGATAAGATGAATAATAAAATCACAAAATAAGTCTTTTGATACAAAATAAAAAATTTATGGCATGAATATATCATATGAGGGAAATTTTAAAGCCTTGGGAATCAATAAAGTCATGGAAGGGTGTGATAAAATGAACCCAATATAAAGATCAACAAGGGTAAAAATAGGAAGATGATGAAAAATCTGATTTAAATTAAAATTAAAAATCAAATAATTTAAAAAATGTAAACAATTAAAGTTTTTAATGAATAAAAATAATTAAGTAAATACATCAAAGAAATAATATTAAAAAGGCAAAGTGTCACTTCTCAAATAACTAGTTTATAAATGAAAAATAAATGGACATGGGAGTAGATTAAAAAAAAAATTATCAATATTCTAGTATTGATAAGTGAAAATAATATGAAATAAAGTTTCAATCAAAAAACATTGCAAAAAATTAGAGCTCAAAATGAGTTAAGAGAATGCAGTGAACTACCGTAAAATTCTAAACATAGAGAAAGAATTTTTTTTTTTTTTTTGTGATTAAGATAAGTGAAGAGATAAGGAGACTTTTAGAATTAAAAAATGGGGGATAAAAAAATTCACATATATTATAAAATAAAATATATTTACAATATTAATTGGGATGAAGGAATAAGGCATGATGGAAGAATTATGGACTACATTCTTGAAATCAAAAAGTTTGAATATGTATTTGTATTTTTTTGTGAACTTGCATGAAATATACAATTTTTAATATGTCTCAAGCTGAAGTATCTATCAAAATATAATATTTGATCTATAATTTTGTATAAAATTTGTCTTGAAGTTGAAAAACTTTGTCCTAAATCTATAAAAATTTGTGCAATGTGTAGAGGATTCTAACCCAAGTGTATATTTTAATCATGTAACTTGTAATGAAACTCTAGAAATTTTTGAGAATTGTATAAGTTTGGAGGTCATGTCTATATTAAATTCCCCCTATGTCCCCATTTTGAGGTGGGGGTAATTGAATTTTTTAGCTACCTTACCTTAAAAGGATAAGATAACTATACAATCTAAATATGAAACTTTTGGCAATGTAGGCATAGAATGTCTAAGTAGATTATCAATGAAGCTCTAATTATGTGATATCAACAATCCCTAAGGTTCATGATATGCATCATGAAAATGTATATAAATTAATACTAAAATCTCAAAAACAAATTTAAGCACACATACTTAATACTCAATATCACACAAAATGGATCTAAGGAGACCATAAACAAGGAGAATATTCAAATAATACACACTCTAATGAATGACATATAAAATGTCTAAATAAAAATGAAAGTAACATATAGTGGCACATGGGACAAAAATAAAATAAATCATTCAAATTTTCCACAAAAAAGATAATAGTAAGCAATAAAAATAAACTCAAGAAAGTGACAATGTGAATAAATGAAATATAAAAGGCCATTATAAGCATATCACACTAGTCCAACATATATGTGCTAGCAAAAATTTCATATAACATAGCATATCAAGTACACTATAAAATATTAATTCATGGGTATATACATTCATAAGTTTTATTATGTAAGCTTATCATGATAATGAATAAATTATCATAAAATAATGTAATATGTATCAATCACAATCAAGGAAGTAGATGCCCCAAATGTAGTGTATTACGTGGGAAGAGGAAAGGTCCAACATATATATGTAAAATTATCATCGTTTTGGTTCATACATGTATTATTATTTTACATATGTGTATAAAAATGATATGATAAATACTAATATAAAGTAAATAAGACTTATTCTAAGGAGCTAGTAAACATTTGCATGGTAGATATTTTTGTATTTTTGGATTTATTTGAATGTTTTTTTAAATTTTATGGAATATTTTATTTTTAAATCATTTTGAATTTTTGGATTTAAAAAATTTATAACCTATGTTCCCATCTAAGTGATGCCCATAGGAATCTCCAAACATGGAATATGGTACATCAAACTTGTGATATTACTAAGGAACATGTATAGGTGTCATATCTAGAACTATAGAATATGTGGTACTCTACATATGTCTCATAATATCTATGGTCATGAAGAGGTAATGGAATTATTAGGGGTTCATGTAACCTATTTTTTAGTTTGATGTGGTTTATTTAGTGAAAATGTAATTAGAACATGTTTATTTACTCTTAACAACTTTATGCATCTAAATTCGCTTGCTTCATTTAACATCACTAATATCACTATTAAACAACACTAATTCCACTTATCTAATTTATCTCATCTAATTCCCTCCTAAAATCACCCCTTATAATAATTTACCTCATACCCCCCATAAATATTTCTCCATTCACTAACTATATTCTTATCTCACTTATTCATTAAATCACTAATCATCTCTTATCTAATCCTAATCCCCACTTATCTATTATTTAGGAATTTTAAATTCCTATGGCCCACCTACTAGCCTATTCCTAGACTCTCCTACACCCTTAATCCCTAATCAATCATCTAATCTCTATCTAATCCCCTACCTAATCCTAATTAATCCCTAATAGGATTCTAGAATTAGAGGATTCTAGAATCCTCTTTAAACTCAACCTTCCCCTTTAGAAGCCTCTATTCTAGAGGCTCCCAAGAAATTTAAAATTCCTTGGAAAATCCTCCATCATATATATCCATAAGACAAATTTTAATTCTAACCATTTATATTTCCCTCCATGTTCTATATAAACAAATCCACTCCTCCATGGAAACCAATAGTTAGCATCCATAAAATATCCATGCCAACCCAATCCTTGAATTCATCATCAAAAATCTATGATAAAGCAATCATAATGTCAAAAGTATAATTCAAAGGTAACATTAATCCAATACTCTTGTTTTCATATCCATTTATTCATGGTTTAGAGAAATTGGCTTTAGGATTAGAGTGTTAATTTGAATTATTCATTTATATATTTGCATTTGATTCGAATGGCTCTAAATCTTACTTAGGTAGTTCTAAATTTTAGGTTTTTGATGTAATTATTTAATCAAATACATTGTGATAAAAATTAATATTAAATTTTGGAAACCATAGTTGGAGATCCCTCAAAATTTAAATATTTTGCTCGTTAGAAATGTTTTTGAAAGTTTGCAATGCTGACTAATGGAAGAAAAATACCATATTTTGACAATTTTTTCATGCACAAGTGACACTTTCAATATTTCTCTATAACTTATGACATTGTAATCATGATTTTTCCCTAATAATTATGGTTTTGTGATAACTATAAAGTTTTAACCACTAATAGCTTCCTTATTTGTAAAGTCGTCCTTTTGTAATACTGTAATTCACAAATTGTGATTTGTCATAAAAAATCAAGGTTTTGTATGGCAATTTGTGATTTTGTCTAACCCCTAATGGCTAATTGTTTTATGATTGTGATAGGTTTTTGGTGGTCTATAAAATCATAACTTTTAGATTCATAATATTGACCTGAAAGTTACGATATTGCAACTACAATCATGACATAGTAATTTATCCTAAATCTACTAAAATTATCCTCTGACATCTTAGTTGTAGGTTTAGTCTTTAAATTTTCTACTTTGTAGGGGATCAATAATCACATAATCATTATATGAACCCCTTTTGGGAATCCTGTTTAAGTGGTTTTAGATCTCAAATCATATCTATTGTTAACCATACTTTGTAAGGGGTTTTTATCTATATAACTTACTATATGATTAGTTTATTGATAGGGTCAATAGGAAAATCATTAAAGGTAGGATAATTTGGAAGATAAACCTAATAGTCTTACCCTTTTCCCTATCATTTTCAAAACCACTAATCACATAGTCACAACATTGAAATGACAATCATGATATTGCATTCACATTAGTGATATTATAATTTTCCATTTTGGAATTAATTTTTTCTATCATTCTACTATCTCTAAATCCATAAGGTAGACTTAGGATAAAATTTGAGTGAAAATACCCTTTATATTTTTTAATTGTTCATGATTTTGTCCATTTTGAGTATCTTGTCTTGATATCCTTTATAAACTTTTGATACATCATAATAAGTTTTAAATCTATCATCTATGAATAGGCACTTTAAGGCATCAAGATTAACCTATCATAATTACTTAAACATATATCTAGATCAACAAATCAAAAATTTAAAGTATTGAAATTTATTATAAAGTCGCTAATCTCAAAATCACAATATTGCCTTGGTAATCATGATATTGCTCTAACACTCATAGTTTTACAGGCTGACCATCATAGTTAATAGCATGTGGAAAAATAAAAAATTATGAATTATAATATTGCACTGGTATCTGTGATATTGTATTCTGAATTTATAATTTTTCACTAATTTTTGCATTTGATTTTGTCTTTTTTTAGTACATTTTGAGTCATTTTTAGTGATTTTTGAGTCATTTTGAGCCTCTACAAGGCCCAAATTGCCTTTGGCATTAGGGGCTCCACCCCTCAATGCCACCTCATACCATGATAAGTATCTCACCCAAGGTATTTCCCTAGGACCTCACAAGGGGCACTACCCTTTGACCTTGATGGGGATACCTCCCCCAGACCACCACATCATGGACCACTCACTAAAAGTAATTATAGAGCCAACTCATGATTTTTTAGGGTTTTTTATTAAGGACTATTAGACTAAAATTTTGTTTCTTATAGGGGTAAATCTAGTGGATATTTTGACTTGTTAACATCTTATTTTTTATGTCATATTTTGGTCTAACATCTTGTCTTACAGGTTTCCCCTCAATGTTATTAGTCAAACTACTAATCACTATCTTGCATGTTGCCTTTTTAAAAGTGCCAATCAAACTACTAATCATTTTCTTGTAGGAAACCTATCAAAGACCCCTTTTGGAATTTTTAAAATATTTTTATATCACTTTAATCATTTTATCTTAAATCTTGTATATATCTCTTTAATCATTTTGTCTTGTATATATTACACATCTAATTAATCCTCTTTTGGTCTATTTGTTTGTCACCTAAGGGTTATGGTGGTGTATGATATCCTCATTGTATCATATTATAGATTATTGAGGATAAAAAACCACCAATAAGCCCTCCCTATTTTATTTTATGGGTTGGTGATGTGTATTTCATCACCATGCACTAGACCAAAACTATGTGTTCCAGTAGAGTATAAATACTAGGATAGTTGCCATTAGGTTTTAAAGTAGAATTCACCATAAAGGGTTCTATGGAGTGAGGGTAATTTTGGATCTAATGTGTAAAGATATTAGACAACATCCTACATTGACTTGGGTGTCATTGTACCTATCATATATCAGGGATGCCCTTAGAGATCTTATATATCCTCTTGTACATATTTTGTTCTCTTGTACATCCTTCTAGTCATATCTTATTCTCACCAGTCATTAGTCACTCCCCCATCACTTACATAATCAAACCTTACCATCCACCATCTATCTTAACCTCATCCTATAACATACCTAGTTAGATCTTTAGGTCACACATGTGTCCAAACCAACCCCATATCATTCCATTATCACCTATATATTTGTGTTTTTTTAATCCCATCACCTTCATCACATAATCCTATCCCATCACATCCTAATAAAATTAGTCCAAGGTTTGATCTATTCCTTATTTTCTATCCATATCATCCTATCACTTTAATCCACTATCACTCCTCATTTTTTTAGATCTCATACCTAATCAGTATCCTAATAGCCTATTATCACTACCATTTTCAATCTAGCATCCAATCATCATCAATCTAGTCTTTATCATCCAATAATCTTGCTTATCTATGAATAGAACCCATATAATCATCATCTTTATAGTTTTAATCTAGGCACCCATCAAATCCATAATCCTTTTTACTAGCTTGAAAACTAGGCATTATTGATAGATCACTAGAACTTATTATACTATCAGTTTGAAATCTGATCCTAGTCTTACATCATCTCCATCATATACTCATCATCACCTATCATACTACCTCAGTCATTCAAACCTACTTTATTCAAGAGATCATATCTAATCCTTAGTAAACTTTTGCATTATCCCCCTTCATCATCCATCTTTTATCATCAATCCCCATGGATGTGGACCTGGTTCTCATAGAACAATACATCTTAGCTAATAAGGATGAAGTATTTTTGTGTGCACTAAAAATGGGTACTCACTTACCTTATGACCTTACTCCCATTTATCCCAAGCTAACATCTTTCATACCTCCCCATCTATAATCCCCTAGCTCATCAAGGTTGAACTCATCATCCATCCATAATCATAGTAATGTAGCCATCCTATTCAATCAATACATTATGACTAATAAAGATAAATTCATCTTACATATATTTGATATGGGTGCCTCCCTTCATAATTATTTGAAGCCCAAAATCCTTAATTTACGTCCCATATAAGTCCCCCATCAACCCTCATCCCCATCCCATTCCATTCCACTAACCACTAGTCGTAGTCCTAATCATGACCTTCCTAGTCCAATAATTTCCCTATTTAATAAGTATATTGATGAAAACAAAGGGACAGACTTATCATGGCTCCTTGATATGGGTGTCTAACTTATTTAAGGTCTTGACCCTATCCAAATCCCTTTATCCCTAGTTCATACCTATCCATAATCAAATATTCCATCTACCAATCATAATCCATCACCACTCCCTCATCTTACTAGCAAAGGGAAACCTAAATTTTCAACCTTATCATCCTCTAATGTCATGACATCAACATAAAATTATTCCAATTCCAACACTTCCACATATAATGATCAAGATAAGAAAGTACCCCATTAACCCTCATCCCCATGCCATTCCATTCCACTATCCACTAGTCCTCATCTTAGATATGGCCTTCTAAGTTCACAAATTTACTTGTTTATTAAGTATATTATTAAAAACCTACGATCAGGCTTATTATGCCTCCTATATATGGGTGTCTAACTTCCAAATTTTTTAACCCCATTCAAATCACCTTACCCCTAATCTATACCCATCCACAATCAACTCCTCCATCCATTAGTTAAATCCAGTCATCTACCCTTTCCTCTACTAGGAAAATGAATCCTATCCTAGCCACCCCATCTACAACCAGTCCATCCATCCCATCATGTCAACAACCATCTAATACATCCAAGCCATGAAGTGAAGTGGGTCTTTATACTCCTCTTTCTATATCCTTCAAATCCCTCTTCTAGTAAATTGTCATTGCTAACATAATGGTCTATCCACCCATACAACATCTTGATCCCACCAAGCCTAAGCCCTGTTGGTATAAAGATAAGGAATATTATATGTATCACTAAACCTAGGTGCATACTATTAATTGATGTCAAAATTTACAAGACATCATCGACTATAGTGACATAAAAATCAAGGATGAACTAGATGAGTCTATATCCCAAGGTGAACAAAAAGAGGAATTCTAAGATTCCATTCCTAATCATGATAAAGCCCTTCCTTCCCCAAGACAAGGTCAAGACACCACATACATATTCCATGATCCCCCCATCTTTGACAAATTATCCATAAAAATGAGTCTATTTCCCATTATCTAAGTCCTCCCATCTCTCATGATTCCTCTCCTAAGCCTATTTTTTCTCAATCTATTTTTCCTCCATCATCTTCCTCTCACCCATCATATCAAAAAACTCATGTTGAAATGTCACTTGTAAACAATTACTCTTCTACTAGAAACATCACAATGTACATTAAAGTTAGCATCAGAGTCAATACAAGTGTTATCTAAGTTAGGGTCATGTTTAGCACTAGTATTTGAATCAAATTTCTCATAAAAAACATCATCCCTCAAAGATATTGTAGAAGATGATGATAATTACTCTTATTTTAAAGATACCCATAATTTGGATAATAATCAATCCCTAGACACATGTTTTGATCCCAGTTAGGATGATGAATTCATAACAAAATTCTTGAAATATTTATCTATCAAATATTGTTAGAGAGAATCTACTTTGCATGCACATACTATAACTAATATTAGTGATCCTTTTGAGATTCTTGAGGACACTTTCTCTGACATTGAGGGTAAGGATCCTAGTGACCTTTATGAGGACTATGATGATAATTATCCTCTTAATCCCCCAAATAATATTAATCATCCTCCTCTCCTCCATAATCCCTAAAACCCACCCCATGAAGGGAATGAATAGAGACATGCATTATTGGATTCCCCTCTACATTCAACATCATGTGCCACAAAAACAATAGTCCAAGACCATATTTCAAAAGTCATAAATCATGATCATCTCTTATCCCATTAATCAAAGCCAAGATAAGTATTATAATGGGCCAAGTCATAAATAATCATCCCTTAATACAGATATCTTTGAAGTAATAAGGGCCCATATAAATTAAAATTATTTATCCATATGAAAGTCAATATCCTATGGTGAAGCCCATAATCAATCACCAGGGGGAAATCAATATCAAATCCAATCAATAAATAAAGTAAAAAATAATAATCATATGGCCAACCATCCTCTTAATGTTTGGATCAAAGAATCAGAAAATAAAAAAGTCTTGGATCCCTTAATCTCATGGAACCAATCTAAAATATCCCCTCCACCATATCCAATGTCCTATGCAACTATTAAACCCCATTTCTGTTCCCCATCCCATCATATTATCTATCATGATTATATCCCTCCTTCACATCCTATATCCCATAATAAAAATCATAACATCCTCCCTTTCATACCATATCTCAAATCCCTAGGTAGCATTGTCCCTCTTAGGGTTAAAAAGACACTTTGTTAAAATGCATGAAGGACATTAAATCAAGAATCACTAATGAGGACATTAATACATACAACAACACAAACATGATCCTAACATCATATTTATCTAGATCAAGTGTTGTTTGAATATCTAGATAGTATCATCAATCCTACATCTCATCCTTATCTAATAAATTGAGATGCCTAATAAATTCAAAAAAAGTTTAAAAAGTCAAAAACATTATTTTTCCAATAGTGAAAATGTCTTAGGGCACCTTGGGCATGTACCATGATGAAAACTATTTTTTGGCATCATGGTAAAATAATATATTATTTGCATTATACCTCAAAACTTAGGGGTAACATCTATCAGACCCATCCCTTATCAATCCCACTCATATTGTATCCCTCTCATGCATCCTATTTATTCCCTCCTTTATTATAATAATAAATTTTTTAAGGGAGTGTAAGATGTCTTGAAAAATGTTCTAGAGTCATCTTGGCATATCCTCTAATTAACACTTGGGTCAACATCTATCTGATTCTTTCATAATGTGGTCAATTGAAAATCTTGAGTCACTCCTTCATTGGTCCTCATCCCATATTCAGTATCACCATCACCCTTTTATTATTTCATTCACCTAAGCTTGGTATTCCCTTTTCTAGTAACCCCCATTTATATAGTGTACATATATAGCCCAATGAATCTATAAAAAGTGCAATATTCCAAAAAATCATAAAATTTGAAAATACCAAAAATAGTCCATGGTGTCTTGTCTCATGGATTTTCCCATAGTCTCATCCATATCCATGCCTTTCATCTTTCACAATCACATCATCCATCCTCATATTCTCAACTAAGGGCAAATCTAGTCTATAATGATTTAGAATTGACCTAGTCCCACTTTTGCCTAATCAGTCCTCATCCAAATCCAAGTCCACATATCCAAATCCTCCTTTAAATACCTTTCCTATTTCTAGTACATATCCACATCCATATCCTTACCTAATTCCTAATCCTAATCATGCTCATCCTATCCAAATCCACATCTATTCTAAATCTAAGTATATCCTAAGTCTACAATCACATCATGATCATCTTATCCAAATCCAAGTCTATCTTCAGTCTACAATCACATCATAATGAAATTTATCCAAATCATCACCTAATCAATTATTCATTATCTCTAATAAATTTTATTAGACAAGGCATAATGATATTACATGTAAATACTTATGTGTGTCACTTATCTATTATTTGACTTATTTGAATTTTATTTATCAAGTATGTATCTACTTATTTTGTGATCATTTATGTTTCCTTTTAGTCTTGAATCATGTCAATTTTTATCTATTAGTAAAAATACCATGATGTTAAGAGGTCCCCAAAGCTATAATAATTATTGTGTGTACCCTTGATGATGTAGAGTTCATTATTTTCTCCCTTTTTTGCACTTTGGCACCATGTCCACTTGGTCAACCTTATATCATGGGGCATCCTACAAAGTTCTATATTTATCATATTACTTATAATTTTATGAGCCTTATGATAGTTGTGATGGATTGATCTTATAAACCCTCATTATTTATATAATCTTCTAATCATCCTTGTTCCCATCATTAATATAATCTTCTCAACCCATTTGGATAACATCCAATATTTTATCCTTATAATATTCATCTCATCAATTGAGTTACATCTTATAATCACTAACTATATCCTTTTCATCACTAACATCATCCTTTAATCCATCAATTATCATTTATCCTTGAGTCATAACTGTATCAACCTAAGGTCTTTCTAGACTATGTAGGTAGCACTTGGCCACTTTTTAGTGCCCAAGGATAGCTCAACCATTATCTCCTCTTTCCTCATCATCCATCATCACATATCTCTCATATTTTATCATCCTCAAGTCTTGAATCAACCCACTCTTTGAGATATAATATTAATCATTCATCATTTAATTGATCAATCACCATTCTCATGATCATCTCCATAACCTTTTTTATCAATCACCCACACCTGTTAATTAGGCCTAACATATCATAACATCCATATTTTCTTCCATAAATCACTTATTAGTAAATTTATCATCTATTATTCCCTTTCTTATGTCCTTGATATGGGTATCATCATTAGTAATCACATTATGGTTCATTGATTTGAATTGTAATAGAATTATTCTCCTTTGTCTTTTGGTCACTCAATCATATCATTTATTCTATTTCATTTCCTTCATCATATAATTTAACTTTAGCATTAAGATACACCCATCATCGATCTTATCAAATCATCATCTTATCTTATCCTAAAAATCTCCATTTCATGCATCCTTACTTGGGATATGTTTAAATATTGAAACATTTTTAATCCTATCATCATCATGTTATGGTTTATTTCCCCTTAGGATGTGTCTATAACCATGACAATGTCATCTCTACTCCCTATTCATGTGTTTTTTCCAAGGGCATCATCAATCTATAGGTCATTGTTTAAAGTTGAACTCATCTTCTTCATATTTTATCTCAAAATTGATAACCCATCCCCTTATCTATCCATCTTATCCCACCCATTATTTCTTTTTTTAAGTGGCAATTCATCTCATTCTTTCCCACATGTCCCCTCGAGGGGACATCATAGTCACTAATATCACTTCCACTAACATTATGTACTAACATTCATTCATGAAATGGTTTCTCTTTGAAATACCATTACTCCTTCCACCTCATTTCACTTGCAATGCCATTTCAAAGAGGGGAAAAATGTATGCATCTAAATTTTCTTACTTAATTTAATGTCACTATTATCATTATTAGTTGACACTAATTATATTTATCGCATTTATCTCATCTAATCCTATCCTAAAATCATCTCCTTCTAGTCATTTACCTCATATCCCCCATCAATACTTCTTCATTCACTAACTATAGTCTTATCCCACTTCTTCATTAATTCCCCTAATCATATTTTATCTTATCCTAATCACCACTAATCTATTATTTAGGAATTTTAAATTCTCATGGCCCCCCTAATAGAATATTCCTAGGCTCTCCTACACCCCTAGTCTTTAATCACTCACCTAATACCTATCTAATCCCCTACCTAATCATTATTAATACCTAAGAATATTTTAGAATTAAAGGATTCTAGACTTCTCTCTAAACATAGCCTTCCCCTTTATAAGCCTCTATTCTAGAGGCTTCCAAGGAACTAAAAATTCCTTGGAAAATCATCCACCATAGATCTCCACAATCTAACTAACCGTTGATACTTCCCTCTATATTATATATAAATAACTCCACTCCTTTATTAAAACCAATAATTAGCATTCATAAAATATCCATGCCAACCCAATCCTTGATTTCATCATCAAAAATCTATGATCAAACAATCATAATATTAAAAATTTGATTCTAAATTAATCTCAATCCAATCCTCTTATTTCCATATCTATTTAATCATGGTTTAGAGAAATTAACTTAAGATTATAGTTTTGATTTAAATTTTTCATTTATATATTTTCCTAGATATTACTTAAATAGTTTTACATTTTGTGTTTTTGATGTAATTGTGTAATCAAGTCCATTGTGCTCAAAATTCATACTACAACAATTAGGTAAACTACGTAGGTATATATAAAGAATCCATAGAATCCACTATGTATCTTTCTTTAAATGGTCTCTCCACTATGATTTCCTATTGCTTACCCTTTAATGGATTATTAACCTTAAAATTTTTATAATTAGTATTTGAGAATAAAGTTCTCTTTCTCAAGTGGATGTTCATATGAAATTCTAAAAAAAATTATTACCCTATTGGTATAAATGTATTTAATACACCCATGAATTATGGAAGGTATTATGTGAATTTTATGTATTTAAGGTCATACCAAAAACATATAAAAGACTCCAATATATATTATAACATAAAAAGTGGTTACCACGTGTGTTGGACCAAATTGTAAAGGTAAATCAATCTCAATAATAACATGTTGTGATGTCCCACCAAATTCTCTAACCATTTTGGTTAAAGGGTATAGATAATCATGTGTTTATCCTAAATTTTTAAGTAATATCATGGTACATAAATTATCACTATCACCATTATCCATAATAACACTATGTATAGGCTAGTGATCAAGGCATGTTCAAATAAATAATGAATAAAAATATGAGTCAAAATCTATAGTTTCACTATCATCAAATGTAATAAACTATCTTTAAATAATAGGAGGTATTGTGCATGTATAATTTCTAATAATCATATCTTGATGGATGAGTATGTGAATTATATGTCATTCCCAATTCTAGATCTTTTTTAGAATGATTTTTCAATGGCTTATTAAATATCTACTAGTTTCGATGGTTACCAAGTTATGAACCTAAATCCTTTGGAGGATCATCAAAGGTATTCTATTGGTTATCATGAATATCTTGGATCTTATGTTTCGAGGTATAACATTTTATTTCTAGAATGCCTAGGGCCTTTTTGATAGTCACAATATGAATTAACATCATATCCCTTTGATAGAGGTCGATTCATATCAACCTCTATGGGAGGATGGAGAGATATGAGGTGGCACTCCACAAGATTCTCAAGTAATAAAAATAGAGGCTTGAGCAATCATGTAAATTATCTCTTAAGTGAATTGGATAAGATGAGCCAATTAGGCTACTATGATATTTCATTAACTATTGTGGTTACTTCTTTTATAGATTCTTTAGGTTTTATCTTATAGCTTGGTTTGATATGAAACCTAGTAGTAGATGTAGTCGATGTGTTTGATACATACTTAAATTGGATAAAGGAAATAAGTTTCATTTCATAATTTCAAAAAAAAAAAAAATTAAAACAATGTACTCATGTAATGGGGTAAGCTTAATTTTACTAAAAATTTCTTAAAGATCTGTATATGCCATTGGATTTGTCATTTTGTCTGGCATTATTTTATACCTAAAAACATATTCATTAATAGTTTCATTGGTTTTTTTATTTCAACAATTTATGCATATGATTTATTTTTAGTGATGTTGATAGAGAGATGTACTAGAAATTAATGTGTTAGAGATTTTAATGCTTTAACCGATTGGATTAATAAGTCAAAAAACCATATTAAAGCATAGTCCTTTAGGATACATGAAAATAATTTGGTCAAATGTTTATAATTTGAATTATAATAAAGGAATGCCACATATAAATATTATAGATGTTGTTTAGGATCACCCTTACCAATCATAAAATGTGAACTTGGGTGCAACAAAACTAGTTAGCAAAGGGTGAAAATATATCTCGAGTGATAAAGGATTATGTAATACATATTATGAATCCATATTATGAGTCAATTTAAAATGATTTTGTTTAATTTTTGTAACTTTATCTTCTAAAGTTTTTATAACTTGGAAGAGAGTTTGTATAGTATACCCATTAGGATTAATATTTGAGATTTAATAAGCCACCAAAGGGGATGAGAAAAACACTTTTGTTTGTGCAGGGATTGAAAATAGTAATTAATTGTAAGTGTTAGTTGTTTCCATGGAATATTTAACAAGAATTGTTCCATCTAAGATTTCACCATTATTAGATGTGGATGCACTAGCCTTATCATGTTTATTGGTTTATTTTTGTGTAACATGTATGAATGAATTAATTAAGTCTTTATTTGTATTTATATGATTGACTAAGGCTTCTTAATCTTCCATTTTTTTAAAAAAAATCTTAACATTTTCCATATTTGATAAATTAAAATAAAGGTCCCAAAGGAAATGGAAAAGTTTAGATCCACAAATTGCTAAAATCTGAAACCCTATAGTAAGTTAAAATTTTAATGAGAAGACATAAAGGTTGGATTCACCAAATGTTTGATCATTTTTTATATGTTGTATTTGATTTAAGGTTAAAGGGTATAACAACCTATACATAAAGAAGAATAAAACTATTCTAAATAAGTCCAATTAATTAAAAACTCAGATAAATGGATATTCTAAATCAAAATTTTGAGTTATGATAAAAATAAAAAGTACATTAAAAATAGTAGTGTGATTGTATAAACATTAGGAAGATATAAAAATTATATTATATTAAAGTGTAAAAAAATATATGATAAGTACAGAGGTAGAAATAGGTAGGGACAAGATCAGGATATAGCCATCATATTGTTAAAATATTGTTTCTAGAGTTTCATATAATTGCATCATCCTTAGGATGCTTGCATTGATGTAGGTGTCCTAATCTTGATGGAACTATCTACTACAGAATATTTAATTTATTTTTAAGTGAATACCTAGATATTTTGGATTTTTCTCCTTTATATTAATATGTTTTATTCATATGCATAATATGTTGATTATATGTGGATCAAAAGCCTATATCTTCACTTTAGGTCTTTATACCTTGAAAAAATGGGTTAGTGGGATCACAGTGTCAAGCTAACCTCAAGGACACCTCTATCACTAAGTTCTTCATACATAGCCAATAATTGGAGGGCCTATAAAATATTTAGTCATCCCCTAGGTGTTGGATTGTGTGTGTATAAGGCTAAAATATACTATGTTCAAGGGCAAGCATTGACCTAGCTTGTAACTTGACAAATATTTCTCATGGGTTGTTCTTTAAGTGCTTCAAACCTATAATATGATTGATCCTATGACTAGTATGAAAATATGTAATAATGGGTTAGTATAAACTCATTTTTTCAATCGACTAAGTGATCTGAGTATGTGTTTGCTTTGTATTTTTTAGATGAATAATGAGTAGGCTTAGAGTTTATTTATACTACACCATTTTAAAATATCTCATAGAAGGGTTAAATTAAAAAAATGGGCCAACTCATAAGATTCAAAATATTTTCAAATTATATGAGTTTTGAGAACTGGACACTTGATAATAATATGCATTGATGCAAGTGTCCCTATGTGGTATGTAAGTGTCTAACTAGCTAGGAAGCTATTGAGGATGTAAAACTGATAGTGGAGGATATATATCAGGTTTTAGACTTGTTGTACACTGAATTGGATTTGGGTCATCACAAATGATAAGGTCAAATAAGAAGATAAACAATTAGGCATAGTGAGTTGGTGATGTAATCCTTTCAGCAATAGGAAAGTCTTGAACTAAAAGGTAGATACTTGATATGTGTGTTTGTGTCAAGTATACAAGACTGAGATTCAATATAAATCATATTTTAGTAACTACACCACTCACCCCAAAAATTATTATTTCCCATTCACCTCTTTATTTTCATACATAGGGAACCTTTTAGAGTTAGTTATTCATACTTGGTATAAATATAGTATCTTAAAATTCCTATTTTAGTGAAATTTGTTTTGCACACATACTTTATATATTACTTTTTTTATTTAATAAAATATTTTATATTGATGAATATCTTTCTCTCTTATGAGTGCATATTCATGGATGGTGTGTTCTTTTGAGTTTTCTTATGTCCTCCTTAATTCTAATAACTTCCTTCTTTCCTATCATATTTCAATGGCCTTCCAAAGAACACATGGAATGCATCCATTTAAATAACATCACACCATATTTCATCTTGATAATTATATCCTCTGGAAAAATTTATTAAACACATGTTATCAACAATATCTTCATTTACATTTTAAACCATGAAATATGATAAGAATTAGGATGCTTCTCACATTATAGACCTAGTTTCACTACCATTTCTATAGAAACCATATTTTCACAACCTCCACCATAAGTAATAACCTTACATACATATCATTTGTAATGATACCTTGTTATAAAAACATTTTTATGAAGGCATGATTCATAATCATATTTTTATTACACATGTTATTTCCTTAGAATAATTATTGTTATTCTTATCGTAAGATTCTCTCCTACATCTTCTAAAACTTCTATATTATATTATTTTGCAGCAACCTAAATCAAAATTTCTTGTATATTATCCTCATTCCTCATTTAGTGTATGATAATGTAAACACTCAAATGATTTATGCCCTTATTAACCATATCTATATCATATATTAGGTCTTTATGGATATTTCCATACTGTACCACCAACATACCCTCTCACTCCTAAAACCATCTTCCTCTTTGTTGATTCTTAAAACCTTGTCTACTATCTTCTTATTTCTCCACCCCATAGGATGATTTTACTCTTGTGGGTTTAAATCCACCTTAGCCCCTTAATGGATATGATGTCCCTATCTTAAACCTAGAATAAATCAAAAAATAATGCCTATTTTTTCTCTCTTCTCCCTTCAAATCTATTTGGTATGCATCTTCCATGACTTTAATTATAATCATTCTAAATTCATATTAAATAAAAAACTTAAAAATATTTACATACCTTTCATACATATGTTCTTTTAATGATCTACTCAAATGGGTAGCTTGTATAATTAATCTGTTTAGTCTTATACATTTTAATCTATGAATTATTTTGTATATGGTTTGTGTATAATCCCCAAGGAGGATTTTTTCCTCAACTTCTACTCCATTTTACTCCATGTCTTGATCTTGTTCTTATCTTTCATTTTCCTTTCTTTTTGTAAATGATCCCATCATATCATTTCATTGCCTTTTAATTTCATGCATGCAAATTTCACCTTATTTACTCCACCTATTCTTTAATTCAAAATTATTTTCGATAATATTCAATCTTTTTATTAACTTCTCCAGTTTTAGACTTCTCATATATTTTGAAACTTGAACCTTATATTTTCATTTTTTCCTTCTAACTCCCTAAATAGTCTTTCTTCAAATTATGTGGCTCCTCTAATTTTTCCTCCTACTAATGAATATCTACTTTTTAATCTCTTTCTTAACATTTTTCATCTCCTCTTTGCCTTTGTATATGACCTTATGTAATGATATCATACTCATCTAATATCATATACAACTCTTACATATTCCTATCCATCCAAGCATAGCCTCCTCTTATTACCATCTTTATTCTAAAAAATACATGTTAATTTTTATTTTATTTTCCAAAATATAATTTGAAACACATGAAATTTTTCAAAAAAAATTACCTTTGATTTTATTCTTATATTTAAGCCTACTATAATCCTGGATGATGGGGCCAAGTGCACATTATTTCAAAACACAAAATAAATTTGTAGATAAATTTATTGAATAGAAAAGAGATAAATTTATTATTTTATATTTATTATATAAAAAACATGAGAGTTTTAAATAATTAAAAACCATAATATATAGTTATGAAAAAATAACATGCTATTAAATAAAAGTTGCCATATATATACCTAAAATTTATTTTTAAGTAGTTTTTAGAACTTGATATTGTTATTAACTTTTGCATGCAAGATTGGATGAGAAAACTAACTATCCATTATTCTCTACATGTCAAAGTAAATTATGAGGGTGTATTTTAAATATAGTTTCATGCTTAATTATAAAATATTAAATATGTAAAATTTAAAAATAGTGAAAATAAAATTGAAATGTAATTTTTGGCCTTTAGATGTTTAATTTTAGGCCTAAAAAATTGTTCAAATGTGGCTAAGTAGATATCATGGATTATGGATGCATTGATATCTTTAAAATATATTTTTTTTAATAAATGAATGGGCTCAAATGAGTACCTACATAAAAAATTATGGATTCTTCAAGATATGATCTCACATTGGTAATTATTTTGGAAAGACTAAGAGCTTTCCACATCAATGCCCTAAAAACATCACCTAGAAAGCATAGAGATTGGGATAACTAGTTAAGAATATAGGCCATCCTATTAAGGATACATGAATAAATTAAAGTTGCCTAGTTTCCTATGACATGTTTCCCATTCCTTGGGACACTGATAGAGCCATTAGTTAAGTACAAGGATTGAATACTTACATGACAATTCAGGTGTCATAACTAAAATATATGAAACATCTTATCCTAGTAGTCTAGAATACGACACTCCAATAGACCTCAGGTTCTACTATGAGGCTAACTATGAAGTTTGAACTAAAAATATGATACATGGAATTACAATGATTTTATTACATCTTTTTGTGATTTCAACTTTTAAGACTTTCTTTTTCCATTTAAATTTCCCTTCTTATTATTTTGATATGTTTTTTTACCCATAATTTACTCCTCCATATGGATCGAAAAGACCAAAAATGGATTCTTAATATGGTTAACATAAGAGAGATTTAAACTAGTTGCTAAAGAGGAGTAGAAGGACATCAATATGCTTCTTAGATAATTTTATACTTAAACCATATAAAATATTGTGACCTTGAAACCAATGTTAGTATTCCTAAAATGGAGGTTAAAATATGGAAAGAGATAAGCATAATAATAATTAGGTTTCCAAAATATCAAAAAGTGTATTAAGAGAGGTGATCTAATGTCATATAGGTTTGAGAATTTCATTGTAAGTGAAGATAGATTTTTGATGAAAGGCATGTATATAGACTACAATAAATGTGACACAAATAATTATTATTAAATTTAAGAGGAAAAAAACACTATAAACTATTTCCTTATCTTTATAATAAAACACTTAGTTATGGTTGGGAATGAAAGAAATATAGCATATGAAATTATGGGGGTGGTCACTTGTGAGGAAGGCCTAGTCAAATTCCCCAAGGTCATACAATTCAATTGGGATATTATCCATGAGGAATGAAAAATAAAAGGGATCAAAGAGGAGATAATTTTGAAAATATATCCATGAGATGAAAAATAATGTAGGGAGGAAACTAGAAGCATGAAGATTAATAATGAAAGTTAAAAAAAAATGAATGAAAATAAGAGAAATATATCCTAGAAGAGATAGGGGAAACAAGGGAAATACTAAGATAACAAATAAGGTGAGGAACCTAAAGACAAATCAAAAGGGTTGGGAATTTTTTATAAAGGTTTAGTTATATTCCCTAAGGTATTACAATGCAATACATAAACATAAATCATGAGGCATGAAAATAATAAGGAATATAAAATGATGTGAAAATAGGGAGCACATAGGTGATGCTAAAGTAGGTTAGGTAGGTAGGATAAAAAATGTATAAATTTTCAATAATTAATCTTGAAGGCACAAGAGAGAGATAAAGTAAGTTAAATTTTTTTTTTTTAAAAGTTATAAAATCCCACAAATAGTAATAACATAAAATATAAAAAATAATAAATGTCTAACCAAGTGTAAGAAATTAAAGATATGAATAAAATTAAAACTATGAAGACCATACATAAATAGTAATAATTTTTTCAAAAATTGAGCACATGTGAAATCTTTGAAATTTTCTTGCAAATGGATTTTTTTTTTTGAATGTAAGATGCTAAGAAAGACTAGGCTTTGTTAAATGCCCCCAATTTGGATGAAGAGTGAGAGTAGGCATTGTAATATTCTCAAATATATGAATTGTGGTAAGGATGGGCATTAGAATATTATCCCATGTGTGAGGTAAGGTGAGGGAATGTTACATGATATTTAATATCAATGTCAAGATAGCCATAGTTATTGCCATTTTTATCAATTTTTGTGTGAATATATCTCATATCAATAACCTTGGCATCTAGGGTAATTTTTAGACATGTAGGAGATGTTTATAAATTTTTTTAAATCATCAACCTCATGATGATGTCAATATTTTTTGTTATACATTTAATATCATCATCCTAGTCAATTATATTTGAATTTTATTATTAAGTATATGAATCATTAGACTAGATGATGGTGTTTCATTAGGTTGACTTCAACTAAACACCATCAACCTAACTAATTAAGTCTATCTAATTTTATAAGTATAAATAGATTTGATATAGTAATGATGTCATAAATATCAATTTGTCGCTAAAATTGAACATCATTGGCCTAATCAATAACATTAAAACTATTTTTAAAAAATGAACATCATCAGTTGTGTTGAAGACATCATTAAGGGCATAACTTTTTAGAAATAATTTTATAAATAAATAATTATTTGGATTTCAAGATGAAATATGACATGTATTGGGGTCTTCAAGGGTGGATTAAGAGGAGGGAAAAAACCTTCTTCATAATAAATTGATTCAAGTTGAGGATAGGCAGGATAAATATATATCATGGATGAAATCATGCATTTTAGTAGATGTTTTATTATAATTAAGGACATCTAAGTGTCTCTCTTATTCTTTGGAAAAATGCAGTCTTCATGATTTGAAGTGTATCTAGAAAGTAAAATTGACTAAAATTACTAGGAGAGAGTAATTGTGGTTCTAGGAAGATTTTAGCTACCCCATTTATCATTGTATTTTTAAGGTAGTAGGGTTTCAATATCTTCATCAAAAGAGGAAGAGATTGATCAATTTTGAGAAGATATGGAGGAATGCATTCATAGATATATCATGGTAATCTAATGGTGTTTAAAATATTTTAAATCTCATATGGTTCATCATCATTGGAATCAGCATTAATGGTAATTTTTAAATCTGGATACATGTTGATAAACTAAGGTAATATAATGCTATTTATTGTATTATTTATAGGAATTTATAATTACTTATTAGTATTTGGTAATTTGAGATCCCATCAGTTAGGGTCTACTTCAAGTTTATATATAACATTATTGTGAATGAAATACAAGAATTGGATACAATAAGAGGTGACTAGTCTCATATGGTGGATAAAATGGAGCCTAAGTGTGGGTTATAATAAATTGGGAGATCAATAACCATGACCTTACTGCATATAGTTTTTGACTCTATAATAAGAAGTTAAATACATAAAATTTTATTTTTGTTATTTTTATCAAATCCATGATAATTAAGTCTTTTTCTTGAGATATTTTATGGAATATCATAAGGCATTTATTAAGAATAGGGAAGTGAAATTGATTCCAAATCCTTCATCAAAAATCACTTTCCTCACTTGAACATCATTGATATTGAAATTAATGAAGATAAGGGGGTTAGTAGCTTGAAATACAATTTATTCATTGATCATATCATCATGGGAAACTCTATAGTGAGTTTTTTATTTGGTTTAACATGAGACATGATTTCAATGGCATGTACTTCTATATGTGTTGAAAATTTTAAAGGTTTATCAATTGGTTAATTCTCACTTCATGATCATTATTAATATATATCTTATGATTTATGGATGAAAACTTAAGATTGTGGGATGGTGTTCTCATGAGTTCCACTAGAGGTATTGTTAAGGCATGTTTTTTGTTTTTTAGGAAATTATGTTGAATTGATTTTTGGTAAGAACCATAAAAATATTTTGGTTGGAGTTGGCGTATTTTGTGTAGCTTTGATTATAGGTTAAATTTATCCTTAGGTTGAGACTCATCTATGGAGTAGGTGAATCACTATATGGTGCATTGGTTATACTTGTAGTTATTGTATCTATGAGTGTCATATGTTCTTAAGAGATTTTCTTAGACTTAATAACATGATATTTATAATCATTCTTATTGCATATTTTAATATTATTTTATTAACATATTGAGATTTGATTTAAAATTTTCATAATTTCCTTTAATCCCACCTATAAAGTTGTTCATAGGTTTTATGTTAGGATTATAAGTTTGTTGATGCCTTTTTCGATATTTTTAAGGGAAATGTTAGGACTAAGATTTACTTAATTGATTTAATTTGTTTGATTGATATTAATTTGATTTAAGTTATTATTTATAATTTTATGTATTTATATATTCATGGCTCAAGTTTTCACATAACATGAGGTCATAAGAAAACTTATTTATATCAAGATAGTTTCCATGAAAATGACCTACATTAGCATGCTTCCAACAAAACTTATCAAGATCATCCCATGTTGGTAGAGTCTTGGAAATATGTAATATCATAGGGGGTAACATCAAAATCCTTTACTTAAGATATTAGATACTAAAGTGAGGGAATGATGGTTTTAAATTGTGTAGATTATTTAATAAAGAATATGATTTAACATAGATGGTTTTTGAGATTTTTTATTTGATGCTTAAGTGTTTATAACATTGGTGTTTATTTGGAAATAATCTTTATTATATTTTTGATATGGTTTAAGTTGGTTCACAAGGTAGCATTTTAATTTATATTAATCAAATCATTATTCCAAAGTATTAGGAGAGAAGGACCTTTCCTTAAATTATTTTTTGATGTTTTATAATTATATTGAAATATTGGAAAGGTTTTCATCACTCATGTTATGATCATATTTATGTGACAAATAATTCCATATTTTGATGAAATCATGGTTGGACTCATGACATAAATTATTTTTATTATATATGTTACTAAGGCTAATGTTTGAATATCATGATATTAAAATTATTTGACTAGAGAATTGGATAGTTATTATAGCTTAGTAATTGAATGGATTAAAAGTTGGTTATGTCATTCTAATGTATCTTGATCTATCAATTTCAATAGAAACTTAGAAGTTTCACAAGTCTTAATTTGAATACACTCTTTTTAGAGGTTTCTAAACACTTTTAAATTTAAGGTGGGGTTAGTGGATCCATCATATATTATTTTTATATAAATACATTTAATGTCCATAGAGGAAATATAGGGATATAAAAGTAAAAAATGAAATGTTTAAATATCTTATTGTGAATGATAGATTGATATATATGATTCCTACTAGTGTTTTCTTTGGGAGGGGGGAGGGTAATCTTAATGTTGATTATAAATAACATTTGAAGGTTAATTATACATTTACAAAATTTATTTTTACATTTAGATGATGTAATTATTATTAATGGCTTGTAATAAATTAATTTCATACAACACATATCAAAGCACTTTTGTGCTATCTAGTGGAGGAATTTTGCTAGAGTTGTTAAGAGGAAGAGGGTTTGTATAATTTTTGTTGAGAAGGTAAACATTATTTGTTGTTTGGACCATTGATATAAACTTATTTATGTTTTTTTTTTCCATTATTAGAAATATATAAATGCCATTTGTATCAAGATACTTGATGTGTTTGTAAGATTTTTTATTTATCACTTTCAAAATAGATTGAAACCATAATGTATTGAATACATTATAATTGATATTGAAAAAAATTACACCATAAGGGATTGATCTCAATGGTAGGTATGGGAGAAATAAAAGAGCTACCCATATATAATATGAATGGGTTGATTTTTTATAGAAAAAAATAAGGAGACATCATTATAATTTATTTAAGAGAGGTAATCTAAGAACATTTATTGATTAATACCATTAATCTATAAAAAAATGTGAAAATTACACAACACAATAGTGGGGTAATATACATGTCAGGTTCAGTAGAATTTATGTAGGCTAAATGTGTTAAGAAATATATGGATGGTCTAAAATTAGATGATGTAGAAGATCATTTTATATCCAACACACATAAAATATATTATTCCACATAGTGATATAGGGATATAAATAAGGGTCATGTATAATGAATATCATAAGGAATCTAATAAGAATCTATACAAGTGACAACCATGGAACTATCTAACTCCAAGATGTAAGAGGTGTAAAATAAATTAATGAAAGGAAAGATAATTCCATTAGGTAGTTACTAATAATATTACATAAAGGAAAAAAACATGAAAATATAGAAATATACCAACAAGACTAAGCTAGTATAAACATGGAATACAATAAAATATCAACATAATATATCCAAAAATGTAAAGAAAGAAAGATAATAGATTTTGTAATACCTACCTTGGATTGATATTTGTGTGCATCAATTTACCCATTAAATCAAGTTGAATTTATTTATATATGTTAATGGTGATGTTAAATATGGAAATAATAAGACCTAACTATCCTTGCTTGGAAAATCTAAAGACTAGGTGTACCTTTAGAGTTTAACTTCTCTTATCGGTATCTTTAAAGACCTTGTGGAAAAAAATATTCTTCAATTTTAAGCCACTAATCCCAATCTCATATTATTATTAATAAGGTGGATCTATGTATGTCATTTGGATAATTGGATGCATTGATTTTAAGAATAAAAAATAGAAACCATATAATTGGAATTAAAACCCAAAAAAACACAACTCAAACCTAGGTGAAATATATAGCTTGACCAATGAACTATAAAAAGTGTTAGCATACATAATAAATAAATAGCCTAAATTAAATTTTCAACCAAGGTGTAGGAATACAAATATTCATTGGCTAGGTCAATTATATCAATGATGACCACAAAATGGTAAGAAGATAAGTGAAAAGTGGGAATGTAAACTCTTGAAGGAAAAATAATAAATTTATATGGTATTGATGAAGAGATATATCACATATGATAATTTAGTAATCTCTCAAAAATCATAAAAAATGGGTCTACCCTGATCTTGTTGCACTCATTGGTAATTCCAACTAAGGATATTAATGAACTAATAAGACATACAATTGAAGTCCTTAGTAATTAAAAATGATGTGTATATAAACATTAACATCAACATATACATCACCATGTTAGGTTGAGGAATTATAAGGGGAAATTTTTGAAGGAGGTAACCATGTGAAAAATAAAGAATCATCTAGTTAGGGCAAAGGAAATTATTTACCATTCATTAAGAGAGAAGATAGGAGGTGTGTAAATAACGTATGATACATGAATAAGAGATGATATATGAAGAAGAGAGAAAACATTAAGAAAAAATATCTTTGGATAAAGGGAAGGGGTATGGACATGAAGAGAAGAAAGGATAAGTTATATTTTCTAAGAATAAAACCTATGGAAGTGTAATATATGGAATCTAAAGAATGTAAATATGATTCATGTACAAAAATTACATATTAGAAAAACAAATTGAAATTGTGGAAACATGTAGAGACATATCAATGGGAGGCCATAAGTTAGGAGAATACATAAATAAAATTAATAAGACATATGTTATGTTTTTTTTAGTTTCATAATTGATATCAAACTTTTGAGATTTCATATATGATCCTTGACACTAATGAACCCTAGGTAGTTGAAGCAGGGCCAAGCGCATTAGTTTTAGACCATGAATATTTAACAAAAGAAAAATAAGGTCATCCTTAATCTACATGGTGATGGAATTTCTCATAAAATAAAATTATAATGAGTGTAATTTCATATATTTAAATCCTAAATTAGAAAAAAAAAATTGAGAAAAAATAGTTTTTTCAAAGCAACAAGGTCGTTTCCTAAAGTTGATTTTCTTGATCTATGCATCCATTAAAAACAAGATATCAATGATTATTTCACATACTTAACCACTGAGATATCACTCATTGAGTGTCTTAGCTTATTATTTGACTATTTATTGTAAAATTGAATAAAAAATTAGAGGTAAACAAGAATCATGTTCTAGATAAGAATTTAGTAGAGGAAGAGGCTTGAAATTAAAATTTATAAGAAGAGGATGCATGCATTTTAACCTTAGGATCTAGCTAGTGTAAATCCTATGTTAGCTTAAAGGGGTGATTTGTCTAAATAAATTAAATAATATGAAATAAATAACCACTAATTTTTTATATAATTTGACTTGATTTTACTTTCTAATAATATTAATAAATATGTGTAAATAAAGACTTATTTGGAAAACAACTATTGCAGAAAATCCATGTGCTAAAAACTAGGTTATAAATAGGTTTGAGTGTTATCTACAAGATCCCTGAGTCATATCCTCTCATGGATAGTAGATCCCCATTTTTACAGTATCCCCATGTGGCTTTATTTTCCTTTATGTAGGAATATTCCTAAATTCTAGGTACACCTGCACCTGGGTTCCTGGGTTCTTTTCCTACGTGCACAAAGCCTAAAACTCTATTTTGTGCCTATAATAACTAGTTTATATTGAAAACCCTACACCTCCATAAAATTAAGGCATGATATGGAAATGTATGTTTATTATTAAGATAGGCTATACATCCTCAACACCCCATTGTGAATAGATTTTCCTACATACCAATAATCCAAGGAGGGATTAATCCCGATGTACATCCCCCACCTAGTGTTTGGTACAAGTGAAAGTGAATACTATAATGATAGTGGTATTGAATGCCTTGAATGTGTTTTATATTAGAAATATTTTAATTTTTGGCTTAGGGTAGCTATAGATGGTAGTATGTAGAAGTAGGGAAGAATAGGGATTAATAACCTTGATTTTTTATCGACTTATTTCTTATTTGAATAGGCTTTTTGCATCTATTTTCCATCTAATGGATATAGGTCTAATAGCGTTGTATTTATATTTTTCCATAGATTTTGTAGATAATAAAAAGTTCCTAATATAACCTTATGAGGGTTACAAATTTGAAAATATATCTATTCAGGAGAGTTAGGGCTAGGGACACTAGTGCAATGTTAGGGCCACTAAAACTATATGGCTCTAGTGTGCTTAATGTGGCATGAGTGTCCAACTAGTAGGTTTCTAAGAATAAAGTGATAGGATATAATAATATATGTTTGAGACCATGTTTGAGTTGATAAGGGACATTTATGGTCCACATAATGGCTGTAAAAGTGTGATAAAGGATCTAGGATAGGTCTAGGGCTAATCTAGGAATAAGTTGTCTCAATCAATACTCTTAGCATCCAAATAATATTTGTAGGATATTATATTTCCCCCCTTCCCTTTATGTTATAAATAAAACAAAGTGATATGGCTATTATAAAGGAAAAATAAATGTACCTGGACTTACCTAAGAAGTGAAGTCTGTGTAGTTGAGTCTGAGTATGTGAAGATGGATCGATGTATTTGAAGCATGATCCAAAGCATGACCTATAATGAAACATGTATAAATCAGTCCTTAATTAATACATATCAGAATAAAAATACTATGCTAAATAAATTAATTGAGTAAAACCAAGTAAAGATATGGGAAAGAGGAAATAAATGAATACACCTTGTTGGGTACATGAACCTAGTGATAACTTTTGTCTTTGCATGTACATAGTCATCAAATCATTGAATATATTAGACTAATTTGATAGCTTGATCAATCCTCACATGTGTGTGGATCAATAATTCAATCTGATTTTGGCTCCATCATTGCCCACCCCTACTTGATGGATCATGACCTATGAATAGATTGGATTAGAATATAAGTGTGTCTAACCCTCTCAAGTGGGTGGCTCAAGAACTCAATTAGGCTATGAATCCATCATTACCCACCCATGTATAGTATATTTATTTTAAAATAAACTACATAAAGTGCTGTAAATATCTAATTGAGTATATATAACTATGTATGTCAGCTCCATGTCCACTCGTGTACATTAGGTAGCTCTAGGCCACTCAAGAATGCTAACCACTACAGATGGAGTAAGGAGTGAAACTAGTGACAAACTTAATATGATGTCAAGTGTATATAGTATAGATAATGACATGGAATTTCCCATTCCATCTGATCAACTTGTGTGTAATTGAGCATATGGAAACTATGTGTCATGCATATGCCCCCTATCTAATATATGTGTATTATATTGATTCTGAATTGAGTTGTAATGAGTGTATCTAAGTATATAAAATAAATATGGGAATGATCATGCCACCCATGATTCCCCTTATTTGAGTAATTGGTATGAATATGAGTTGAACTAGTTTGAATATGAGCTCAATTTGAGCATAACTATCAAGCCTATAGCTATATCTATACAAACCTATATTGTACCTAGTGTGTTATTATAGCTAATATGGGCTACCTTAAAATTAGGGCTACTAGATAGTATCACCATGTATTATATATAAGTTCCACATCATGTTAGGGTCCTAATTTAGGCACTAATGTTTATTTGGTCTAAAATCTGAATCCTTAAACTACTTTTTGAGTCCCTGTTTTTTCCTATGTCTTACCTATGTTTGATTTCCTAAAACTGAGCCTATGTGCTAAAAATGATATTTAAATGTAATGTAGGAACTTGATCTCTATGACAAACCCTTATGAATTCACCCTCTTTTGAGGGTAGTTTTGAAACATGTCTAATAATTATCCTTAAAATAAACAACTCATAAAAATGTATTATCTAGAGTATGTATAATAACTACATGATAATCCAATACAATGTGTAAACATAACATCAAAATTTAAGAGAATATGAGCATAATTATGTAATGTAATATGTATATTTAATAAGGGTGTCAAAATAGATGTAATCAATGTGTATAATAACAAATCTTAGTAGCTACCTAGGGGGATGGGGCATATGTCCATCACAACACCCAAGTAGGAAGGGTAGATGTATTAGGTCCATCATGGCATCTAAAACTAGTGTTTATAATAAGCAAAGACAAGTTTCATGGCCATGGTGCATATAAAAAAGCATACATACAAAACACATGATGCACACAAAAGAGGCTAAGGGGCCATAGTATAAGGGACATCAGCACATGTCACTAAATCTGAGAATAGAAGACATATAAGGACATGTTCATATGTCCACATACACAAGCAAAAATAAAGTTATATTATACTCACATATAAGGACATGTTAAAATGTCTATATATATAATTAGAAAAGAACACACAAGGGACATGAGCACATGTCCAAGGCATTCATGAATATAAGTGGCATAAAGATAAAAAATAATGGCATATTCAAATGCCTTCGAATAGAAGAAGCACATGAAACACAATCAAGTTTAAACTAAGAAAGATATAAATGAAATTATGCATTAATGTTGTAAAAATCTATATATATTCTAGGATGTACATATGGTGAGTCTAAACTTGTGATAATCAATAAAAAATCTAAGTATGAGTATCAATGATCAATATTAAGATATAACAATGCTAAAATGGAATGTATAAAATATAATGATAGAAATTGGTAATATAAATTAGGTATGAGATGCACCCAAGTGGGTGGATGTATCAAATGAATAAACCTGGATCAATATATATGCCCCCAGTGGGTAGATGATAACAAGTTTGGATTAATGTAGTGGACCTGATTCCTATATGTAATCTAAAATCACTCAACAAGAACAAGTGAAACATTATTGTATGATAAAATTACTATACCAATATAGATAGAATATGTAGTGTCTAGAAAATATAAGAAATGTAAACATAAAAATGCATAAAATTTGTAAACATAAAAATGCATAAAATTTTATATGTTTTGACATGTTATAATGTTTTCATGTTTTCTAAATATAAGTTATGTACAATAAAATGAAAATAAACTATGTATAATGAGTGAGAGAGAATAAATTATGTACAAGAGAGTAGGAATTATACTATCCAATGAGTCCCATGGGAGACTCACTATCACCATGACCTATGTCAAATAAGGGAACTATGATCATGCATGTTATATGAAATGAAAACTGTGATCCCATAATATTCTTTGCATAATAATTTGTCTATATTTTCTTGTGTATGGATTTAATTAATGTTAAACATAGACTTATACTGAGAGGGAGGGTGAATCAGTATAACATATATATATATATATATATATATATATATATATATATATATATATATATATATATATATATATATATATATATATAAACTCTTTTATAATGCTTATAGGAACCAACCTGCTGTAGACACCAATTCCCAAACCAACCACCAGCTTGGTCAATTTGTGATCACCCACTCACTAGAGATAGACACCAATCCCCTTCGCCAAGTACCAATCTAGCCAATTTGTGAGCACCAACCCAGGGGAGCACTGACCTCTAGACTATGAGGCACCAACCCTAAGATAAATCGATTCTACCATCTATGATTGCTTCTTCAATTGAATGGTGGCTTTGATTCTCTTACACTTTCTCTCTAACTGATTTTCTTATATACTTTCTACTCTCCTCTCTTTCACAATTCTCAAATATTCTTCATTAAAATAAATCTACCCTTCACACTTCTTTTCTTAAGATATATTCTATTTCATTTTTTGCTCTTTCTCTCTTCCTTCTCTCTCACACTTATATGATCTTCATTCAAATTGAATGTTTTTAATAATTACACATCTCTTCTCCCTTATATATCCTTTAAAGGATATGTCCCATCCAAGAGGTATCTCTTCACCAAGAGATGTGACAATTGACATTTCCATCAACATTTCCATCGACATTTATGTTCACTTCCATCTACATTTTCATTCACTTTTGGCAATAATTCTATTCACTTTCGGTAATAATTCCATTCACTTTTGGCAATAAGTTTGTTCACTTATGGAAATAATTCTATTTGAAATTTTTGTTCATATTGGTTACAATTTCTTTAACATTAATGATAATTACTCCAATAACATCCCCCTTTGTCATTGATGGTAATCCCCATGAATTATTATATGAACTCCCCCTGCCTTCAATTCTCCCCTTTTGGCATCAATGGTAAAATGTTGTACACCCTTCTCCCCCTAATTTGATGTTTCCTCTGATAGTCACTAGATGAAAAATATATTATCTTCTTTTATTGTCTTTATTACAATCTTGAATTTCTTTATACCACTTATTGTAATCTCTTATTTTATTGTTCCTCTTCATAGCATCTTTCTACTATGCACATCATATCTCTCTTACTTCAACATGGTCTTCACTTCCATTTCTTATTTTACTTTATGCTCCATCATGGCCTCCTTACCATACCTCATTGTGCCTTTTGCACAAGTACATATTACTCCTTTTGATTATCTAGTTGCTACATCCACTTCCAAACTTGCATGAATTCTATTTTGAGTTTGGTTCATGCATCCTCTTTCTTGTTCTAGTCTATAGGATTAATTCCACATTGTCTCTCTATATGTCGATACATATTTCAAATATAACATACAATGTCTTTTGACAATGGAGTAAATGAATTTCTACTTGAGAAACCATATGAATTTTTTTTCTATTCTAACCATGCTCATTCCTCTCACATCCTTCACTTGTGGCGTAGTTCTATGCATACTCACTTTTTGCATGCCCATTCCTCATATATACATTTATTCCACTATTCCATGCATATATCTTAAAATCCTTTGTTCTACGACGAAATATGTTGCAATTAAAGTAATATCCATAAAATGATCCTTGGTACCTATCAGACTATTTTGGAAATAATGATTGAAAGTGTTGTATATAATGATGGAGGTATATAATGATTGAAATCTCTTCTTTTTCTCATATTTCTCTGACTTATAGTTTTTCTTTCTCTTGTGATACTTTCTTTCTCATCATGTTCCTCTTCGTCATTACTACTCTCTTTTATTTTCAATGTCCTATTTTTCAAAAATTGAAACACTTAAAAGGTAACTTAATTTTATATCTCCCTTATCCCTTTTTTAGATTTCTCACAAATATGGCTTCTTCTTTATCTATCTTTTCACTGGTGTTATAGCTTGATTCATGTTTCTCTTTTTTCACTTTCTTTGATACTTTGAAAGCTACTTCATGATTTATTGTTTTTTCTACTTCCATCCTCATTTTGTATGTTGTGATAATTCCATGTAATTCATCCATATTCAATGTGTTCAAGTTCTTCATTTCTTTAATAGCTAAGACTTTGCATCATACCTCATAGGAAGTGACCTTAATACTTTCTTTACTATCATTGTTTTTTCCATTTTCTCACCTATCCCTTTGATGGTGTTGACTATCTCATCCACATGGAGAAGATAGGGTGTAATTTTTTCTTCATCTTTCATCTTAATAATTTCAAACTGCCTTCTATGCATTTGAAGCTTTGCTTTCTTGACCTTGTCATCACCTTCATAGATATTCTAATTCTTGTCCCATATATATTTTATTGACACACAATGTATTACTTTTATGAACTTTGATTCTAATAAGCCACACAAAATGGAATTCATCACTTTCACATTATTCTCACATGCCTTCTTTCCATCTTGATTCATTGGTTGATTTGTTGGTGTTATGTACCCCATCACTACTGATAACTAAATATCAAACCCTAGATCCATGATATATGTTCTCATATTTATACTCCAAAAATAATAATTTATTACATAAAAAAATGGTGCTTTTGTTGTGGAGAAATCATCTTGACCTTGATGACTAGCCATGTGTGTCCCTAAGATCTACCTTTCAGTAGTTAGACTAATTCTAAAGAAACCACTCTAATGCCAATTGTTAAACATAGGCTTATATAGAGAGGGGGTGAGTCAGTATTAAATAATATTTTCAAATTTTCAATTTTTTTCAACCAAAATAACCATAGACATTCAAGATCTATCAATTAATAACACAAGAGAACACAATATTTACATGAAAAACATTCTGAGAGAAAACCATGGAAAATATTGCTTTTATATATTTAACTCTTTTATAATGTTTGTAGGCACCAACCTACTAGATATAAAAATCCCCAAACCAAGCACCAAATTATTAAATTTGTGAGCACCCACCCACTAGAGACATCTATTCCCTTCACCAAGCACCAACCCAACCAATTTGTGAGCACCAACCCATAGGAGCACCAACCCCTAAACTATGAGGCACCGATCCCAAACCAAATCAATTCTACCATCTATGATTGCTTCTTCAATAAAATTATGGATTTTATTCTCTTACACTTTATCTCTCACTAATTTTATTATATACTTTCAACTCTCCTCTCTTTCAAAATTCTTAAATATTCTTCATTAAAATAAATCTACCCTTCACACTTCTTTTCTTAAGAGATATTTTATTTCATTTTTTGCTCTTCTTCCCTTCCTTCTCTCTCACACTTATATGATATTCACTCAAATATAATTATTATAATACTCCCACATCTCTTCTCCCTTATATATCTTTTAAAGGATGTGTCCCATCTAAGAGGTACTTCTTCATGAAGAGATGTGATCATTGACATTTCCATCAACATTTTCATTAAAAATTTTGTTAACATTTCCATTCACTTTCATCAACATTTCCATTCAATTTTGGAAACAATTCCATTTGCTTTAAACAATAATTCCATTCACTTTTGGCCATAATTTCATTCACTTTTGGTAACATTTTTTTTTGACATTTCCATTCATATCCATTACAATTCCTTTGGCATCAATGATAATTATTCCAACAATGAATTTGTGGCACTAAATTTGATGCCCTATGAAATGTATGGGTCTGGAAATCCCATCTAGTAGAAGAAGTCATAGGTGATGTATGTGCCTTATGTTGAGAACCTTGAGAACCCAATAATACTAATATCGACATCAACTAAGTGGAGGAAGGTCCTCTATAATCTCTAACATATCTCTGGCATAAGGGTCTCTCTAATAATGGTCTCCATAGGAGAGTATATGTATATGTTCATACCATAGGAGCAGACCACACCTACACTGGTAGCTCTACTGAACTCTATGTGATGTATGGATCAAAACTATAATCTGATCTATAACTAATAACTATGCAATATTTGGTAATGGTGTTAGAATTATAACTAGTGACTATGATGGAACTACCTATGGGATATGTAGAGGATACTTATATTGGAAAGCCTCAACTTTGACCACTTAATTTTCATGTATGTACTTCATGAATCTATGTACTATAGATGGGATGGATTAGAGTTACTATAACCATGGTATATCTAATAACATATCAAATATGCATGCACTAGGTAATACTAGGAATCAAGTGGCTATATGTGTTATTTTAACTTACAATGGAAGAAAAATCTCCTTGATGGAGGTTTTAATGTGACTAATGAAACCACTAATGACTATATTTGTGTGGAATATATCCTACTTGAGTAACCCAAATGCTAAAAAAGTGTCATAATACACATGCTTATGCTTGAACCATTATCAACCATAACACTCTAGATAGGATGATGATCTATGTATGCTTAGATAAAGAGTGTAGGTAAATATGTATCATCATCGACAATATCTTGATTTGAGAATGTGATGAGTGGTTTATGTGGAATTATATTATGATACATGCTAACAATGTTATGCAATAGATGTGCCTCATCTATAACAATGTGATATGAGGTTGGTAGTGGATGTGCCTGATATGTGTAGTGAACACCTAATGTTCTCCCTATCTCATTAATTTTGTGCTTTAAAAATAGATCTAAGAATGTATTTATTACCCTAGCTTCTATTTGTTGTGATTTTGGTGCCTCTATGGTTATGCCCACATTATTAATATTAGCCTCAATCAGATCTTATATCTTATGCTTTAAGCTTATGCATTTATTTTTTGTATTGCCTAGTGCCCTATGGTACTTGTAGAATGTGTTAGAATCATATTTATTTGAAATATGCCATGTCATATCAACCTCTTTAATAAGAGGGATAAATATGACATTTCATTCTAAAATATTCATTAAAATGTGTTCTGGTGACTCTTGAAGGTTGGTGAAGATTTAAGACTAAGGAGTAGATAAAACCAATCTAGGAGATAGCTCGAAAGCTAAATTGACTATGTCATTTTGATCACTCTTATTCTTAGTGGTCTTTAACTTGTATGGAGGCTTGTTTTAACTCTTAAATTTTGATTTTTATCCATTGATATACTTAATTTTACCCACTGATAAGAGCTTAACCTCTCTTTCTTTAACTATGTAGCATAAATATATAAATGTAGGAAACTTCTTGAATAAGATAGCTTTGTGTAATGCTAGTAACATACTTTATTTAAATATGTCTTGAAGCTCTTTTTTTGCCATGGGGCTAGTCAATTTTTCTAATATAGTCTTGTATCATAAGACATAATTTGTGATAAGCTCATTTGAATTTTGTTTCAACTATGACACTTGTGCATATGATGTCTTATCATTGATAATGAAGGAAAAATGTGATAAGAACATGTTAGCCAAAGGATTAAATGATGTGATAGATTGATTTGTTAAATCATAAAACCATTTTAGGTCATAATCCTTTAAACTACACTGAAATAACTTTGTGATAATCCAATTGTTAGACACGTAGTCTAAAAATGTTATATGAAAAGCTCTAAGATGATGCTCTAGATCACCCTTGCCATCATATAGTGTAAGATTAGGTTCCATGAAACTAGATGGAAATTGAGTTGCTAAAATTTAATGTGCCAATGGTTTATGTAAGATAATATTGGAATCTAAGGTGTGTGATGGCCTAGTGGCTCCTTTCTCAAGATGTAACATAATAGACTACAGAGCATTAATCCCATGCATAAGGGATTTTACATACAGAGTGGAAGAACTATCCATAAAAGGTGTAACTAACACTGAAGGTTGTTGAGTTACAATCTTAGGTTGTGTTAGCTAAGTTGGCTAAGTTATCCCCATTATAGGTGTAATAACATTATTAAATGGGGGGTTGAATTTTTACCTTTATTTGTTTTGTTCTTGATTTCTAATATGGATTCTAGGGTTTGTGCATGATCAAGGGGTTGTTCCCAAATTCTATCTCTAAAGCCTTGTAATATCTCATATTTTTTGATAATTATGTCTTTATTGTTAAGTAGAGGGTGAGCGTCTCAATTTTTAATGTGTATATCATCTTTCTCTTGATTTTTTTATTCATATTTAGATGCATTATCATTAAAATACATGTAATTTTGGTTTTAATGATGCATAACTAGAGTTATGATAGGCCTATTATCCATGTTATGAGCTCTAATAGCATGAATCTAAATATGCTCTATAGGATTACCACCTAGTCTATCACTTCTTCATAATGTAAGAGAGAGATTTTTTAGATGGAATATAGTAAACAAATTGGAATATAGATGTTAAAACATAATATATGAAATCTAAAAAACTAAAAGTAGCTAATGAAAATAGGAAAAAGGATATAAACCCTAAGGGCATTTAGGGTTAGGTTTTTTTGAATTAGGGTTGTTTTGAAAAAAAATATATTATATTTAAATAAATGAAACCCTAATGTGAGATTGATTTAATGAGTTAGGTTATGATAAAAAAATTATTAAAATAGAAGAATGTAACCCTAATTTAGTACACAAAAATTTGGAAAAGGTAAACTAGGATTTTGAGCAATATTCAAAGTAAGTTAGGTTCACCAAATGTTTTAACCTTTTAGGGTTTAGATAGTGTAAATATTATGTTAGATTAAAGGGATGAGTTGTCTAATTCAGTGAAATAAGATGCAATAAATAACCACTAATTTGTTATATAATTTTACTTCTTTTTAATTTATAAAAATAGTAATAAATATGTGCATATAGAGACTTATCTAAAAAATAAATATCATGAAATATATGGGTACTAAAAATTGGGTTAAAAATAGGTCTGAGTGTTGCCTATAGGATTGCTAAGTCAGATCATCTATGGACATTAGTGCACCACTTGTTTAATAGGTATATGTGGCTCTGGTTTTATAAAAATGGCACTAGTGTCCTTTGTATAGGACTATTCCTAAATTCTAGGGCACTTGTAGCTGTGTTCCTAGGTTCTATTCCTACATGCACAAATCCTGAAACTCTATTTTATGCTTAAAATAGTTTATTTATATAACAAACCCTAATCCTCCTTACAAGTAAGGCATATGCTAAAAATGTGTGTTTTTAGTAGGATAGGCTAGACATCCTCAATACCCCATTGTGAAGAGAGCTGACTATAACCAATACTCCAAGGAGGGATCAATCATGATTTAGTTGTCCCACCTAGTGCTTGGTACAAAAGCAAGTGAGTGATAGAGTGATAGTGGTCTTGAATTCCTTGAGTGTGCTTGAGATTGGAAATATTTGAAAACTAGGCTTAGGGTAGTTGTAGATGGTAGTAGATAGAAGTATAGCATAATAGGTATTAATAACCTTGATTCTTTTTCAACGTATTTCTTATTCTAATAGACTTTTTTCATCTAGTTTACATCTAGTGGATATGAGTCTAATAGTATTGTATTTATAATGTTATGTAGCTTTTATAGATAATAAAATGTACTTAGGCTAAACTTAGAAGGGTTACACATTTGAAAATATATCCTTTTGGGAGAGTTAGGGAAAGGAACCCTAACACCATTTTGGGGACACTAGCGCCATGTGGCTCTAGTGTCCTTAAGGTGGTGTTAATGTCTAGTTGGTAGACTATTGGGCACAAATGGCCAAGATCTAGGAATGCAGGTCTGAGATTGTGTTTAACTTAACTAAGGACATTTTTGGTTCAAAAAATGGCTTGAAAAGTGTGATGAAGGATCTAAGATAGGTATAGTGATAAAATAGGAATAGGTTGTCTTAAGCAACACTCTTAGCATCTAAATACCACTTTTAGGTGATTACAACATGAAAGTAGAAACTATTGGGTGAGGAAGCATTAATTAAAATTATGTAAGATAAGTATGAAATGGAAAATTATAATGAATCCTTGGAAATATTTATCAAAACATTAAAAGAGAATGATATTTTTAAAGATTTGGTGTTAATTTTTTTCATAAAACAAAGAGATCATTACTACAAGAATTCAAGAAAAAGAGAATTAAATATTCGAGGCAAAGGTGTACATAGTGAAGGAAAATTCCAAGTGCAAAAGTATTATAAATTAGGTCTTTGAATGAGAGAAGAGATAGAGAAGTAACATAAGGTACTAGAAAATCCTTTCAAAGGACTACTAATAATCAAAACATTAAAGGAGATGTAACACTTAAATCCCATAGTTGCTACCTCCAATATTTATATAAGATGAGAGAGAAATGGGGAGTCTAAAATATTTTTTGGATATTTTATCCTTAATAAATGAGATTTTGGGTAGGATTACACTACTTAAATAAAACATTTAGCAGTGGAATGAATTTGAGAATGAGATCTAGAAACAAGGCATATAATGTTTAGAGGTACAAAAGAGTTGCATAGACATGTAAAAGAATGCAAAGGTAATACATGTGAAGATATTTTGATCCACTTTTTTATAATTAAATAAGTATGAATATATTGTTATGTTCATGGGAGTCTAAGCAGATCTACCCTTGGTTTTAACTAATTATGGACATGCTTAATTATATTTACATAAAGGGATACAAATGGGAATGATCTAGTTTTGGGTTAAAGAAAGGTAAGAGAAATAACAATGATACATGTAGAAAGAATAGTACGGATTAAATATCTATATTAACATGTGTGTGATAATAATCTTATAAACAATGGTTACAGATCCAAGGATCATGGAAATAATCTCATCAAAAATTAAAAAATGCCCAGAAATGTTACATCTTAGGCCATGCATTGAATCCATTAGGTTTATTCTATTATTAGGATAGGACCATTATGATTTTAATATTTAGGTTAATTTATTGTAAAATAATGCATTATGATAATTATATATACCCTCCCATCATAAAAAATATTTACAAAAGGATTTTTTTTTTACAATCATAGATGTTATTATGCTTATGTTAGATCTATGATGTATTTTAAGGCTATATAAGTGATGATTATTATGAAAATAATATAATTTTTATCATTATTATGAATGGAATATAATATTAGTGGTAGATATATGGTGTTAATTCCATGTTTTCATTAATCAATGATGGTTTAGGTTGTATATCTATGTTTCTTTCCTTATTATGAATCTTTTTTTTTATATCAACTTTAATGGTTGTCATGGTAATGAATTATCATTCACTAAATATAAAAAGGGATTGTTTATCTTTCTATTGAAATTAGGTGAGTGATTAAGTGTCATACTAAAGTGATAATATAGTATATGTAATTGCATAATTAGTGACATGTGTAATGTCATGAGATGGATTAGAAAGTGTACAATAACACCAAACACTAGGTCACATAAACACAATGTTATCAATATTATTTGAGATATTTTGAGGCTCCAAAAAATAATTTTCATTGGATATAATGAAGGGATTAAATTAGAGACTTTGTTTCTACACTTAGGTAGGTGTTTTGCCTTACAATATTATGATAGAAATGTTAAGGGCCATTTTGTTAATCATATCATAAGAGGATAATTTTAGGTTTTATGGAAATATGAGGAGTAGAAGATCCTTGTGTATGTTGATACTATCACCTGGGAGTTATTTATATATTGGTTCAGAGATTGCTATCTATATAAGCACATTTTCTAAGACTATATTGATGAGATTATAACAACTAGGCAGTTTATTAAAAAAGTATGAAGGTCAAAATTTAGGCCTATTTTAGTATTATTGACTATAATCTAAGATGATATGTTATAGATGAAAAGGTTTATAAAATTTGTGACTTTCAATTTAAATAATATAGTATTCCTTATCTTCCCAAATACCTTGGAGATAATGGTGGTGAATGGCTATCTATATAAGGAAAACAAAGGCTAGACTCAAGAACCCTGAGAGAAAATTAAGGGAAAGATTCAACCAATTAGGATAAAAGGTAAAATGGATACCAAAATTAAAAAGGGGGGGGGTGTTTAAACCTCCGAATTACACACATATATAACAACATCAATAAAATTATAAAAAATTGGATGAGTCCTTAATATAATCCACATCTTGGTAGAGGGTGTGTACAAAAGGAGAATGATAATGAAAATGAAACAAAAAATAGAAATATGGATTTGGATCCATTCAGACACAAAATTTTCAATGTGTGGGGCACATAATCACTTAAGTATAGTTAGGTTAGAGATTATATATTACATTTATATAAATGAATGTCTCTAAATGTGGTTAATTTATTTTTTTAGGGGCCCATTGAGTGAGAGATTGGCCTCTAAGCATTGTAGTATCTAAAAGATAAAGGTTAGATGACTATGGGTATAAATATGGGATGCATATTGGATCTTAGGGTTTATTCAATGGTTGAAATCCATTGGGGTAAACACTAGGTTACTTTTATCACATTTTTTAGTATGAAATGGTACTTTAATATATTTATTTTTAAATTAGGAATGTCAAAATCCTATACTACCCATTATATGTGGATTAATGCAAGTTATTCAAATCTAGAAAGATTAACCACTAGGAAGTTATGATGGCCACTAGGTATATGTAGTCTTTCAACTTTATAATGAGTTATTATATGGTAGACTTGGGTATTTATACCACTACCTTAGATTTGCTTGTCTTACCCCTTGGCATGTATGATGTAATTTTTAGTATGGATTGATTACAAGCCCATTGAGATAAGGTGGATCAATTTAAAATTTTCATTAAATGTAGATATTACCTTGGTGTTTAGTTTATTCTTTCAAGTGTTGAGGGAATAATTTACTACTCATGATCACCCCTATACAAATAAAGTGGAACTATTAAAATTGATTTTATAATTATGCTCCTATGGTACATGATATATTAGAGGATGAGATGGCTAAGATGTCCCTTGATGTTCATCCAATTCAGATTTAGTTTTTTGATGTATTTACAAGTGAGGTACTTTGATTACCCCCATAAAATAATATTTATTTTAATATTTACTTAGTTTCATGACAAGATCCTTAGTTTATAGTTTAATATAGGATTATTAATTCTAATTTAAGTGATCTTAAAACAAATTTTCATGAATTATTGGAGAATCACTCATGTTTGTGAAGAAGGATAAGTCACTTTGTTTGTGTATCAACCTTCACTAATTAAATAAAATTACAATGAATAACCTATTTTACCCTAATTTGGATTAATTGGTGAGATTAATATAATTATGATATAAATTTTTGATAAGATTTATATTAATATATGTGGCATTCAAGAATACATCTTATTGTAAAATATTGATATTTATTTATATTATTTAACAAGGGCATATGATAAATATATAAGTTAATAAATATATCAAAATAATTCACATTTTTGGTTGACTATTTGATTTTAAATATATTTTGAAAGTAAAAATTAGGGATAATAATGCCTATGGTTCATTTAGTTCTGGAACTAGGTTTTTGTTTGCACTAGTTTAGTTATATAGGATAGGGTTAGTAATACCAGTAGATACTAACATCTGTATATGTAGGGAATGGTAACTATACAATCACCTATGGATATATTTTTTTTATCTATGTTGGTAATACTTAACCATGATGATACACATAGATATAGAAATCGATCTCCTTTGTTTTAGACTTTGAGTGCTTAAGACTTTGTTTGTGACTACTCTTAGTGATAAGTTTTCAAATCATGAAGAATAAGATAGATTTTCTTAGTGTATAGATGTATATCAAGTAAGTGTTAAGTTAATTTTAAATGAGACCTTGATTTTTTTTATATGAATCAAATTTAATGATTCCTCTTTCTATCGACACATTAGGCTTATGGTCTCACCCCAAGGATGAGTTTTAATTTATAAAATAGTCATTTCTAGGAGGAACCTGCCCATTTTGACTAGTCGGCATCGACTGGTGGTACTGACAATCTTGGTAGAACCAACCTATATATAGGTGATTGAATTTATATTTTAGAGATGTGTTTTCAAGATATATAATGGTTTTTAAATAGATAATGAGGTTATTATAGATTAAAACAAATATAAAGGAGTATTTAACTCATAAGATAGCATGAAAGTGTGAGAGGATGGCAAATTATGACCTTATTTGATTGCTCATGTCATGTTTGGTAAATGTGTGTCAATTTTTTCATTATCAAGTACCAAATAAAAAAACTTAGTATATAAAAATGAATCTTTTTTTCTAATAATGTAATTGCTAAAGTGAAAGGATGTTATGTACCTTAATGTGTACAACACACTTTTATTTTTGGGAGATGGCTCAAAATGTACAACTTTGTTCCATACAAACCTAAAATGAGAATGAATTAGTGAATTTCCATATGTGAAATATAAAATTTAAAATTTAAAATTTAAAGATAAAGGGTTATGTAGACCTATATATAGGTTAAAACCATGTTTCCCTTGTAACTTGTTAGATATGATGTTTCTTTTTTGAAGCATTGGAGAGTAGGGTTAATTTTTCCCAAACTTGTGACACTATGTAGGAACATAAGTTAGGAAGGAAACATTACCAAACCCTCATGAATTCATGTAAAATTATGAAATGTATGAACCTAAACAATTATTAAAGAAAAAAAGAGATAACCATGTAGATAGGTTCAACTAAAATAAATCACTATGTAGGTAAATAAGAGAGATGATTAGGAAAGGTTTGTTAAATAATGAATCAACCACTAGACATGGATTACAACTTAAAATTTAATTATTTTATCTAAGTAAAATAAATTTTAATCCATATGAAATCATAAAATAATGATTGAAAGGAAATTAATAATGTTCATGACCCTATCATGTATGTAGGTTTGATTGTGTAGTTTCACTTAATGTAGAATAAAATGCATGATTGAAATAGAATGGACCACTCATTCCCCCATCATGATAAAAAATATGATAAATTTAAAGTGGAATGACAATCATTTTCTATCCAACTATAAACTATATTATTGTGTATGTGGATGAACCGATATCATGCCCCTCGAATATGTATCAACTGATATATAATTTGATGCATATGTATGTTGAATTTTATAACATGTATCTCAAATGTATGTGTATTTAAAACATATAATTCTATTCTTGTAATTTTTTTGTATATGCATCCAATTATATATGAATATATGCTTAAATGTCTATAAATTAATTGAATATGAATGGTATGTGTCCCTGTACTATGTATCAATCTACTAATATCTATCATGTATCTAAATAAATCTAATAGATGAACCATATAAATATCTTAAGTGTATGAATTATGTACATTTATCTTATTTTCTACTCATGGAGGCTTATATATCTATTACAAGCCCATTATAATTCACCCATTTCTAGATGAGAGATGTATCATATAAGTCATTATTCTTAAAATAAGAGTTAACTAGATAATGTCATGTGTAAATATAAAATAATGTAATATAATTAGATAATTTGGATAATATGTCATCATATAAATGTATATATAGATTAATGCATATATGTAACATATGGAATTTAGTGCATGGAAGTGTCATGTCTAGATAAATAAATCAATAAATTAGGCAATATAAATATAACTGAATAAGTATACATAGTAATAATGCATTTTATATATCATGGCACCCCTAAATGTCAATAAACTCAACAAGAATAAGTTTTAGTGTCACACATAAGTTTAAGGGTGACATACAAGGCACATAAAATTTTGCAACAAATAATTTCAAGGGTCACATGTAGGAGGACATACAAATGTCTCAAATAAGGGGCATCAAGGATTTTCAATCAAGCAAGGCTAAGGGACACAAAAACTAGTCACACAAAAAGTAACCATTCATGTAAACTAGTAACAACATCAATGGAACATAAAATAAGAAACTAATCTACACCATCTATATATAATAATGTCACATTACATTATAATGGGGTATCATGTATTTTATGTAAGAAATGAGAAACAAGTAAGTCATTTGTAAGTAATGTATGTAGCTTAACATGGAATAAAATTCATATAAAGATATAACATGTTATAGTGAAACATGTGAAACATAATACCCCCAATATTGGCATGGCCACTAGGTAGTGGAAAAATTAACATTTGTATGTCCATGTGTAAATTGTATGTCCTTCATAACACTTACACAGTTTGAAATGCATGTGTGTATGTAAAACATATGCCATATGCCAAACATGTGATAAATAACATGTGTAAATAGTGTAAACTATAAATCATGTCATGATTAGGTCTTGATTTTGGATTTTTATAATATTTGAATGTTTATTTTTGTATTTTCTTATTATTTGATTTTTTTTGAAATATTTGAACTTTGAAATCATGTATATAAAATTAGGTAATCTTCATAGAGATTTAATTATACGTATTTTTTCTTATCTTTGATATTACATAATCATAATGCTTATTCTTCTTATGGTTCAGATTAGTACAATTATGTGTCTTTTGTTGTTTATGAAGATTTTACTCTTTCATGATAAGCTTCACCAACATGTTGAATTATGATCATTATTTATCCATGTGAGAAATTTAGATGCTGATTTGTTGAATCTACTATATCTTGCATCTATTCCAACCATTTATGTCATAATGTGAATGAAACTATGTGTTCTATAGGCATGACCCAAATGCATGTGTTCACAAAATTTTACCCATAAATTATTGGTAAAATTATATATCTGAGGGGTCCTTTCCACTACATGTTATATTTTAACTTTGTAATGTCATGTCCCAACTATTATAAGCATATGAAATCACATATGGTGTGTTTTTTATTATCAAAATCTGAAATTTCTTTTGGTATTCACCTTCAATTAAATACTAATAGTTAATGGCTCTTGTCAAGGATGCTTCAGGGTCATTATTGTTTCAAATGAAGCCTTTATGGGGATTGATCTTGTATTTTCATATTGGTGTTGTAAAAAAATTATAGTTCCTTTACCCTTGTATTTATGAATCTATTTTTTTAATGATTTGTGTCATGTCCCATGATTCTATGATAACCATAATATGCCTTACCTTCTTGATTTAAAACAGTCCCCACAATTTTATGTTGATTAGATGTTAATGTGACAATATTATGATCAAGTATCCATTATAATATTGTGATTAGTGTATCCTTAATATTTTTTACTTGTAATGGGGTTGGAGTCTTATAATATAACATCTCCACATTATTCATGATATTATATTATTCCTTGTTTGTCGAAAGATTTTTGGTATTTATTATTAGTTTTTAGTTGTGTGTGATAATATTGTAATTAGTCTTTACATTTAGGATATACTCATGGTCTATCATAGTTGTCATTCCTTTATCATTGGATGATTGTATCTCTATATTATTTTCTTATTTTTTTCTTTTTTAAAACATATGGGTCATCTTAGTATGTTTTAATTCTAACATGTGTGACTAGGGTATGAGATATGTATTATTTTTAAGGATTAATGTTAAAATTTTATATCTAGTCATATATCATATCTTCCACATGTGTATATTCATCATCACTACCATAATAATATGTAACTATGCCAACTTGATATTCTAAGTTCACTAGTAAAGGGAGATCGCAAATAGGTTGTAGTTTTTTCAAACTAGCTTTTAATTGTTGTTGTACAATGGCTTTTCCCTTGTATTTTTTATACTTAATTTAACCACCTCATATTTTTACATATAATTTATTGGAATGGTATATGATGTATAAATAATAGTATGTTCTTCCATCTAAAATTTTGATCGATCCTCATTAGTACATTGGGTGAATTTTCAAAATCTAAAATATCCTTTGTTGTTGATTTTAATATGAATAACCTTCATGCATATATTTGATACATCTATGTAATTTTTATGGTATTGACTCCATATAATTTACCCATGATCATCCCAAAATTAATTTATATTTTGAATGATTATGCATGACATAGAAAAATGTAGTTCACATGTAATGAGATGATTCCAATTATTTTCCACAGAGTATTATTGAATCTTTTTATTAGTATCCATGTTGATCATCGATAATTGTAAGAATGTAGTGTTACAAATGTTAAATCTAGAACCATTATTTATGAATACATACTTGACCAATATATGTAATCTTTAAATTTAATGAGTAATCAAAAAAATATCTATTATGTGTTGTGTGGGTAAATATTCTTTGTCAAAAGTAGGGAGACTATTAGTGGTGAATTTTCATTAATTAATAAATATTCCAATTTTAGAAATTAGGATTTGGAATTTTTTTGGGGTATAAAATAGTATTAAATCACCTAAATTTTATAGATGTAAATTAATTTTTAGTTTCAACCCACCTAATGTTTAAAATAAATTGCATTCTTATAAATTTACTTTATTGGTACTTGAAAAGTTATATTGGGCACATTTACCATTATTTATACTATATTAAACACTCTGAGCACATTCAATTGACAAATTTTATTGTCTATCATTTTCATTTTTTTATCAATAATATACATCAATATCAAGTATCTCCATTTACTATTAAGCATATTTATTATTTGTCAATCATTTGCATTCATTGTCAACCACCTACATTTGTTTTCAATCACCTAGATAGTGAAGATTAACCAAAGGGAATAATCAATATTCAATCACTTATGTATCATTAAGAACATCATAAAATAATTAGTTTCAAGAGGTTACATGGTTCCAAGCAGTTTGGTTGTGTTTTTGAATCATCAATATAATTCAAGAAATCACTACATGCATTGAAGAGTTAAAACAAATAGGTTATGGGGTAAAGGAAAAAAGGAATAAAAAAATTACCTAAACCTAAATATGATTTAATATTTGGATTCCCCTTGAAGAGTTATGTTTTTTTTTTAAATATATCTCAATCTAAGTCTTATGCAAAAGTTATGGCCTCTAGAAGTTGGCAAAACTTACATTGGAATAGTTGTCATATGCCAACAATAACTAATGGATGCTAGAAATAGATAGAATATTCTAAAAATATATGGAATATTATATAAATATATGTCATCTACTAATTATATTTGGAATCCAATAGTAATAACTAGCATCTTCTAATAATTATTGGTGTCAGCTAATGACATCACATCAGTAAGCATTTGTATAGATGCACACTAGTGTTTGTAGATAAGTCTATGACCATCACACTCATGTAGACATGTATCATCATATCTTCCACACCTCACCAATTGTTCCTTTTTATTCAATTATTTATGGAAAAAACTTCCACTTACTTTCACCATACTTTTGAAATTCATTATTAGAGTTTCTCCACAAAAAACCGAAGTTCATTTCTATATGGGACACTAAAATTTAACCTAGTCAAAAGTAATAGATTTTTTTTTATATTTAAATTTATTCATAATGTCAATAAATTATGTGGGTTGCTTATCACTAGGTAAATTTATTTCTCACAATACCTTGTATAATATATCTTTGAAAACCTTTGATATTTTGAGTAACTTTAACATAGAAATATTAGCATGATTACTATTTAGTTTAGTAGTGATTTAATATAATTTAGGGTGGTTGGATTTTATTTTATAAGGTGGAGGAGGTTAAGGTGGAACATTTTGACTACCTTTGTTCTTTTGCACATGATTGGGCACCCTACTTCATCCATTATTAATATCACAAACCACATAATATAAAATAATGGGAGTGGGATGGTAACTACTAAAAACTTGAGGTCTTTGATAAAAAGGTCACACCTTCCCTTTTGAATATATTAATACCAATATTAATATCATATTGGATGTTGCAACAATAGTATTGGAGGAAGAATTGGGATGGTGCATTGGTAACTTTAGCCTTAGTATTAAATTTATATTTGATCTTTGTTACCAATTTTATTACATAATATATCCTAAAAATATACATTATCCATGTAAAAAAAATATGAAACAAGTTTTTGGAGGTTTGTCAATGATGTCTCCAAGGTAACCAATGATGTTGATGAGGTGTCATGTGTGCTAGAATGATAATGATAAAGTGTGCCTTAAATGAGATTCAGTGTTCCTACATGGTCCTTCAATTTTTGACTTAGTGAGGTAATTAATGTATTATATTGATGGTATTTACATGTTTCATATACCATATGGGGTGTTATGAGTGATTAGAGTGATTATGGAAGTAAAAAGAATTCATCAGTGCAGTCATATGAGTGTCTAGGTTCAAATAGTCATCTTGGTAGACAAGGCTGAGTAAGAATTTTTATGATGTAATATTTCACACATTTTAAGGTTTAAATATAATTTTTATACATGTATGGATTCCCATATGAGATGTGATCATGTGGTTAAAATTTCAAGTCTAGACATTGAGCGTAGAAAAAGTTGTAACAATGCAAAATTGGCCTCTCAAAAAGAGTTCACTAATTTTATATACTTAGAAAAATTTACAAGAGGATATCTAATGGTAATTTTTAAAAATATATAATGGTGAGGATATAATCTGATAGACAAATATCCAACAATAAGTGTATGATCATGTAGATAGAGATCAACGACGCGCATGAAGTCAATATGTCAAAGGATGCTCAAAAGGCATGTAAAGGTGCCAAGTGTCTTAATAATGGGAGTTTAGAGTAAGATAAATGTTGTGTATTAATTTAATAATCCAATATTATTATAAAAATCCACATGGTGCTCCCAACTAGTAAAATTTCATTGGAGATTGACTACAAGGTATGCAGAGGGCACATGGGGCTACTAAGTGGCTTGATATCGGAAGCAAGGATATAATATCAATGGTGAGTGATGCAAGATAAATAACATGATCATCCCAAGGAGATAAAAATATTTAATTTAATCTATATTTTTTGTAGCATGAGATGAAGACACGTGTCTACACTATTTACATTGAACAGTGATCGTTGGAATTTAAAAATTCAAATTAACGAAGGAAAACTAGTTTGTAGTGTTTGAGCTATAAATTTTTATATGTGATGATTTTTATAGTGGTGTAAAAGGAAAAATATTATATAACTTCAAGGAACATCTATAAAATCTAGTTATAAGCATTGAATTTTTGTAAAGACAATGTTATTGAGCTCAAAAGTTGACTATGTCTTTAATCATGGTCTGTAAGTGATCTAAGAAGGATATTTGAGTTGTTTTTTATAGTGTCTTGATTTTTAAATATTAATTAACTATTATATAGTGTTTAATAATCCATAAATACTATTTTTTTGGATTATATATGTTTGAACTATCCATATTCAGTGTTAACAATTGCTTAGAAGTAAACTATGTTTGTTGAATGCACTAACAGATTAAATAATCATCTTGCAGAGGTAAGTTGAAGGTTTTCTAAGAAAATTTGAGGAAAAAAATGAATATTAAGAAGTCAAATAAGTCTCAAATATTTATTAAAATATATTGTATGTCATAGTATGCCCTTGATCAATTATAGAGACTCAAAATGGTTTGATTGTATCTTGACTATGTGTGACCAGTCTGAGTGGTCACTCTGAGAGAGTTATTTTGAGTGCTTAAATCCTAAGTGAAGGTTTCTAATGGACAAGAAGATGTTTCATATTTCATTTATGATATATTAATGTATTTTTTTGAGTATATTTTTTGAGAAAAGTTTTTTTATGCTTAATTTTTATATGATAAAGTTTTTTTGTTTCTAGGTCTATTGGAAAGTAGTCTAGAATGGTTTGGTTCAAGGTATGAGGTTGAGTTCTAGGTGACATAAACCTATGTGGAATTAATAAATGGTATATTATAGGTATGTTTTATATTTTTTAATCATTTTTGGAATCTTAATTTGGTCCAAGAGTTTTCAAGTGTAGCATGTGGATGTGAAGGCCTAATTGTTTTAGGTCTCTTTAAGGGCTAATAGAATATTTGATTCTTAAGGACTATGGCCAACCTATGGAATATATTTTAAAACCATGTAACATGTATGGAGACATATTTAAATTATAATACAATTATTTAAAGCATCTTGTCCAACCAATATGAGTTAAAAGGAAGAAATGGTGTAAGTACAAGGTCTAATTGGACTAATTGAAGAGTGTTGATAGATGTGAGTATATGAGAAAAATATTTGTGAAATTTGTGTGAAAATTGTATATGTATTGAGAGGAATATAAGAGTGAGTATTTTGTGTATGATCTTGTGGTCATAATTCTAATATTTAATTTAGAGGTTTTATGCATAAGAACAAACGAGGGTGTGTAGATTGATCCAAAAGGTGGTTTTGGATGCCTTACTTATGTGTGAAGGTTTAAATGAGTGAATAGGATTTAAGGAGTTTTTTTTTCAGGGTTTATCTATAAAATTGATAAACAATCAAATTTATATATTTATTCATTTCGTATATGTTGTGTTGATGTTTAACATCTTAGTCAAGTTGGTGTTTGTCATCTTTAGGGGTTGGTGCTCGTAATGAAATGGGTACTTCATTAAAGTCTCATGTTTTTAATCATATTATATAGTACTTATTCCATGTATTTTTAGGATTGAGATTAGTTTTTCTCCCCTAAGATGGTTTCCCACATAGATCTTGTGTTATCTTGCTTATCTTTCATGTTCATTGTTATGAGTGGGTTATTTGCTTCCTAATTGCTTATGGTGTATGACTAAGGTTTTGAAGGATTTAGATTGAAGTTTTTAAATATCTTGATTAACTAATTCACCCCCCTTCTCTCAATTATTTTACCTCTAACAATTGGTATCAGAGTAGGACTTTCTATACAAGCCTAAACACTTGAAGGTAATCTTAGGTACAATGACAAGTTCTCAAGATTTCTCTATTAAGCAAGATCCATTGTTCAATAGATCCAATTATTCTTTATAAAGTGTAATAATTAAGACCTACATCATTTCCTTTGGGTTTTACACTTGGAAATCTATTTTGGATGGTTATTCAATGCCACCTACTCCAACTAGTGTTATAGATAAGAAACTAAGTGAGAACAATTCCAAATCTATGAATGCTATCATTTATGGTATTTCTAAGGTTTAGTTCATCAAGGTAATCCATTTAAAGTGTACTAATGATATTTGGGATAAATTGAAGCTCATATATGAAGGATATTTAAAATTTAATTTGGCCAAACTATAGACCTACCGAAATTAATTTTAAAGTCTCAAAATGAAGGAAGAGGATACTTTGGCTTCCTATCTTCTAAGAGTTGATGAGGTAGTGAACATAATCAAAGGCATGGGATAGGTTATTGAAGAAGGAACTATAGTGAAAAATGTATTGAGTTCTCTCACTTTCAAATTTTATTCAAAAGTTTTTACTATAGAATAAAATCATGATCTCACCGAAATGAAGATGGATGAATTGCATGGCATTATTATTGCCTATGAGATGAGAGCTCATGTGTACAAACCACCAAAGAAAGAAGAAGATTTTAATTCAAAAAATAAGTTAAATAATAAGTTTCAAGGTAAGAATTTCAAGGATGATGAGATTTATTATATTAATAATGATGAACTAATATCTTTATTAACAAGAAAACTAAAAATAGGTTCATGCAAGTTTAAGGGTAAACTTCCCTTCAAATGTTTCAATTGTGGAGAGATAGGTCACTTTTCCAAAAAGTGTCCTCATAATCATAAGGGAAGTGATAATGAAGAACATGAAGACTATTAGGATAATTTCAAGAATAAACTCAGGTCTGATAAGATCAAGAACAATTTCAAAAGGTATAATGGCCAAAATAAGTTTCACAAGGACAAGAGGAGTCTCTACGCCAAGGGCTATTACATCTCATTTGATGATAATGATGGAAATGATTCTAATAATGATCATTAATATGATGGTCCTACTAAATATGAAGCTCTCTTCATGGTTGAAAAAGGTATCTGCTCTTATCAAGAAGAATCTATATGGTTTGGAGGTAGTTTAGGTGATACATATGATGAAGAAGATAAGGTAATCTGAGACTGAGTTGATGATTGACCTTGAATATATCAATACTGAGAAGAAAAAAACCAATAAGTTGAAGTCTCAAATAAATGAATATGAAGATAAATTCAATGTGTTTGAGGCAAGAATGAATGAAGACATCAAAGAGCATGAAGATATATTCAAGAATCTCAGTTATCAATTATAAATATTATCTACAATCCTAAAAGTTAAATAATATGAGTGTTTAAGGTATGTGATTGAAAATTAGTCATTAAAATTTGAGTTAGAAAAGACATCTAGTAAGATAAAGTCATGTATGATGTTTGAAAATAGCTCAATTGATCTAGACAACATTTTAAATAGTCAAAAGCATGCTAGTGATAGAACTAAACTTGGTTACAAATAAGAATAAAAGAATATAACTCAAGACAAGATAAAGAACAATCTGAACAAAGATAATTAGACCTTGAAGATCAATCATTAGCTAAGGAATGAAGGTGTTTTTATAATGAAGACAAATTATATTAGACAACTAAATGCCATGAGGTATCCAAATTTCAATGGTTACTGTTATACTTGTAATCAATTTGGTCATAGGGATAAAGAGTGTCGAAGACCTAATGATATTTAATGGAATTATCAATCAAATATCATGAGGAAATTTAAGTGCTTTAGTTGTCATGAAATAGGACACATTGAAATATTTTATCCAAAACAAGTAAGGCAGGATGAGTTCACTTTAATAAGAATGGTTTTCTATAGATGTCATAGAGTTAGTCACATTTATAGGTATTACAAGAATAGTTTTAATGATTTCTCAAATCAAAATAAGGTGTATGAAGCTCCTAGTGTGCAAGGAAGAGGTCACACATGGTTATGGAAACTAAAATTGGAAAGTATGTGCCATGATCAGTCTGTAGGTCCAAATGAACTATTTTCCATGGTAGAGAATGTTATAAAGGTTGAAGAGAATCATAAGATCTCATTGTTTTCTAATTTTAGGAATGAAGAGGATACAATTAAATATCTTGATGTTGTTGAGCAAGTTTCCTATAAAAAATATTAGTTGATAATGTCAAGTGTTGATGCTTTGAAATGTGAGATTGATACTTCAAGTGAAAAGGTATGTCAAGAATTTTTATTTTCTCCATGTATTATCAATACCATCCTAGAAGAAAAAAAATTGATAAAGAAGATAAAAAAATTTGATTTAGTCAAGAAAGATAAGAATAAGAATAATCATTAGTTCAAGTTATCTAAGAAGTAGAGAGAATATGATGAGTTGGGGGCAACTCCTGGTTTCACTTTATTCTAGGACATTATGGGTTAGGGGTGTCTCTATCTAGGATTCAAGGAGAAAGTTGTTAGAAAGAGGAATCATGGTGAATGTTATATGTGTTTTTTATTTTTTTTGTAGGACAAGAAAGGTCATGAGAAGATTTTTTGGCTTACTATGAAAGGACATGAAAATGTTTAGTGATCTGAAAGATTATCTAGTTAGTCAAATGGTGAAGAATAAATTTGTGTAAGGTATGAAAGCATGGAATGGAGGTATATAGGTGTCTAATAAATGATGGAGAGTTTTCAAAATTTTATATTTACATACAAAGGTATGTTGATCATGTTCTATTGTGTTCAAAGTATGTTCAGGGTTTTTGGTCTTGAAGATATGAACTTGTCAATTTTTGTTTCTTAAATTGATTGATCCAATGCTAAAAGATATAAGACAAGGTTGATATGAAGGATGAGGAGAATGTGTTTTAATTTATTTTATATCATGAATAAGGTCTTATAATTCTATATATGATCATTTGTGTCTATCATGGAGTTCATAATGTTTTGAAGATGAGATAGTTCCATGAGAGTGCTTTGAAAATTTTCTAAACCATGATGGCTTGTAGAGGATAAAGGATAATTATTTTGAGATCCATATAAGATTTATTTATGTTTTCTTAGATTTTTTAAGTTAATTTAATGAAGATATGAGATCTATTGGTGGTTTCATGAGGATATTTACTGGGTATGAATAGTTTTGAAGAGTTGTTGGTAGATCTAGTTTGTTGAGAAGTCTTTTTGAAGATATTGTGATTCAGGTGGGGCATGGAGTTAAGGATGGGATAACTCAGATAGTTTGAGAGGCTTATAGAGATTTACATGATGTAATGGGGAGCATATGTGAGATTCCTCAATCATGGTGGAGATATGAAGATGTCTGATACAGTTATGATTTCAATCATATTTGTATTATGACTTGATCAAACCAAGTCATGTGTTTTTGATAATGTATTGAATCCTCATACATAAATAAAGGGGGATATTTGTAAATGGTCATGTCTTAGAATCAAAAGACTATGTAGTAAAATTTGGGAGAGAAGGTATGAAGGTAATTATTTTGATTCATCATTGTTGAAAATGGTCTAAAGATACTTAAAAGGGTGCCTAAGCTCAGGTGACTTGAGGAGAGTCCCTCTTGATGTGTTCAAAGTAATTTCATGTAGTTTTTAATGTTCATGTATGTTTTGTATTTATAAAAGCTATGTATGATCAAATAAGAGTGTAATCATGGAGCATGTTTGAGAAGCTCAAGGTAAGAAGAGGTATGCACAATGTTAAGGGGAGTATGTATCATCTCTTAGAGGTGGTCCTCTCTTATTTTTTTTCATTGAAGTCTTTTTAGGTCCTCAAGATCAGAATATGAGCCCATTTTGTCATTATGTTAAAGGGGGAAAAAGTAATTGAAGAGAGAAATAGATTCTAAGTATAATATTTTTATTGGTGTTTGACATCAATGATAAAGGGGGTATTTTTAAAGGTTTGTTAATGATGTCTCCAAGGTGACTAAGGATGTTGATGAGGTGTCATTTGTGCTAGAATGACAATGACAAAGTGTGCCTTCAATGAGCTTTAGTGTTATTTCATGGTCCTTCAATTTTTGACTTAGTGAGGAAATTTATGGATGATATTGATGGTATGGACATGTTTAAAATACCCTATTGGGTGTTATGAGTTTTTATAGTGCTTATGTAAGTAAAATGAATTCATCAGAGCAGTCATATGAGTGTCTAAGTTCAAGTAGTTAACTTGGTAGACAAGATTGAGTAATAAATTTGATGACATCATATTTCACATGTGTGAAGGTTTCTATATCATTTTTATACATGGATTGATTCCCATATGAGAGGTTATCATGTAGTTAAAATTTTAGTTCTGGACATTGAGTGTAGTAAAAGTTCTAATAGTGAAAAGTTGGCCTCTCAAACAGAGTTCTCTAAGTTTCTATACTTAGCCAAATTTACAAGAGGATATCTAAAAATGAGCATTAAAAATATATAATGAATAAAATATAATCTAAAAAACAAAGATCCAATGGTAAGTGTATGATTGTACAAATAGATATCAATGGCGTGCATGAAGTCAATATGTCAAAGGATGCTCAAAATGCACGTAAGGGTGCCAAGTTTCTTAATCATGGAAGTGTAGAGAGATAAATGGTGAATATTAAGCTAATAAGTCAATATAGTGCTTATAAGGCATGTAGGTATTCTAAGTGTTGGAAGTTCATTGGATACTGATTGTACGGTATGTAGAGGGCACGTGGGGCTACAAAGTGGCTTGATCTCAGAAGCAAGGATCTAAGATCAATAGTGAGTGATGAAATATAAAGACTAGGATACTCTCAAGGATATTTATGGAGTGAATTTGACCTATATTTTAGGGAGAAATATATTAATACATGTGTCTATAATATTTACATTGAACAGTGATCGTTGGAATTTGAATATTTAAATTAACAACCAAAAACTAGTCTATAGTGTTTGAGTTATAACTTCTGATATATGGTGAATTTGATAGTGGTGTAGAATAAAAAATGGTATAAGACTTCAATTTTCATCAATATAATATATTTATAATGTTTTAATGTTCCTATAATTAAATTTATTGAGATCCAAAGTTGACTTTATGTTTAACCATGGTGTGTAAGTGATCTGAGAAGGATATTTGAGTTGTTCTTGATAGTGTCTTGATGTTTCAATATGAATTAACTATTGGAGAGTGTTTTATACTCCATAAATACTATATTTGTGTATTATGGAATTTTTACCAATACATATTTAGTGTGAATAATTTCTTATACATTAACTATGTTTTTTGAATGCACTGACAGATTGAGTAACTATCTTGCAGAGGTAAGTTGAAGGTGTTCTGAGCAGAATTGAGGAAAAAGATGAATATTAATAATTAAAGGAAGCCTAAAATAATTTTTATAAGGTATTTTATGTCATATTATTCCCTTTATTAGTTATGGAGAGTCAAAATAGTTTTATTGTTTGTGACCAATCCAAGTGGTCACTTTGAGAGAGTTGTTTTGAGCGCTTAGATCCTGAGTGAAGGTGTCCAATGGACATGGAGATTTTGTATAGGTCATGTATGATATATTAATGGATTTGGTTGAGTGTATTTTTTTTTTTGAAGTGTTTGTATACTTCAGTTCTATATGATATATTTTTATATGTTTCTAGCCCTATTAGCAAGTAGTCTAGAATGGCTTGGTTAAAGGTATGAGGTTGAGTTATAGGTGACATAGACCTATGTGGAAGTAGTAAATGGTCTATTATAGGTAATATTGATATGATTAAATCATTGGTGGAAGTTTAATGTGGTCTAAGAGTTTGAAATTGTAACATGTGGATGTGAAGACATAATTGTTTTAGGTCTCTTTAAGGGCTAATGGAAGATTTGAGTCTTAAGGACTATAGCCAACCTATGGAGTAGAGTGTCTCACCCATGTAACATGTATGGAGACTTATTTCAATTATAATATATGTATGTAAAGCATATTGGCCGACTAAGATGAGTTAAAAATAAGAGAATGGTATAAGTACAAGTTCTAATTGGATTGATTAAAGAGTGTTGATAGATGTTAGTATATGATCAAAACATTTGTGAAATATATGTGAGCCTTTTGGATGTCTTGGAGAACAAGTGAAGGTGTTTAGATTGATCAAAAAGGTGTTTTTGGGTTCCTTGTTTGTGTGTGAAGGTTTGAATGAGTGAAGAGGATTTAAGGAGGTTGTTTTTCAAGTTTTATCCATCAGATTGATAATCAATCAGATTTATAGAGTTGTTCATTTCATAGATGTTATGTTAATTCTCAACATCTTAGTCAAGTTGGTGCTTGTCATCTTTAGGGTTTGGTGCTCCTTGTGAATTGGGTGCTTCACTAAAGTTTCATGTTTGTAATCATCATATAGGAAAATTAGTCCATGTTTTTGTAAGCTTGAGAGTGGTTTTTATCCCCAAGAGGGTTTCCCATGTAGATCTTGTGTTATCTTGCTTATCTTTCATGTTCATTGTTATGAGTGGGTTATTTACTTCTTGATTGATTATGGTGTATAACTAAGGGTTTGAAGGATTTATATTAAAGTTTTGAAATATATTGATTCACTAATTCACCCCCCTATGTGATTTTACCTATAACAAAAGTAATCTCATTACATATGTTAAAAAATAATGTTCATTTAACATGGTCATGATTAATGTGTATTATTAGGTAAAAATCATAAATCAAGTCTATAAATTAAATTCTAAAGCTGAAATCTGAAACCTTAAAGGAAAATATAGATCTATGCATTATTATCATAAGGTTGAGTGTTCAATTAATTTCAGGTTCACCAAAATGCTTTACTCTAATTTGGATTAATGAATGATATTAATATAATTTAGATAAAACTTTGTAATAGGATTCATATTAATATATATGACATTGAAGTATGCATCTAAGTGTAAAATACTAAAATGTATTCCTCTGATTTGACATGTGTATATGATAAATATATAAATTAATAAAAGTTATAATGATACATATATTTTTTATTTGACTATTTGGATATGATTATATTCTAGAATTTAAAATTAGGGATAACCACATATGTGGTTTATTTGTTTCTATAATTGATTCATTGTTTGTGATCGATCAGTTTCATAGGATAGTATTAATAGGTAATATTAACATAATTTAGATAAAATTTTGTAATAATAATTGGATTAATATATATGACATTCAAGTATGCATCTAAATGTAAAATACTAAAATGTAATCATCTGATTTGACAAGGGCATATGATAAATATATAAATTAATAAAAGAGATCATGGTACATATATTTTCTATTTGACTATTTGGATGTGATTATATTCTATAAGTTAAAATTAGGTATAACCATCCATGTGGTTTATTTTTTTCTATAATTGATTCATTATTTGTGCTCAATTTGAAACCTTAGAAGGATGAAACCTTAAAGTAAAATATAGAGCTTTGCACTATTATTAGAATGTTGAGTGTTTAGTTTATGTCGGGTTGACCAAAATTATTTACTCTAATTTAGATTAATGGATGATATTAATCTAATTTAGATAAAACTTTGTAATAACATTCAAATTAATAGATATGACATTCAAGTATGCATCTAAATGTAAAATACTAAAATTTATTCCTCTGATTTGATAAGGGCATATGCTAAATTTATAAATTAATACAAGAGAACATGATATATATATTTTTTATATTTAACTATTTAGATATGATTATATTCTAGAATTTAAAATTTGGGATAAACATGAATGCGGTTTATTTATTTTTGGATTTCATTCATTATATGTTTTTGATAGGTTTTATAGGATAGGATTAGTATTGGTAGTCAATACTTACCTATTGGTTGGTACCGACCTTAACATAAGTAGGGAAATTTGAATATATAGTCACTTATGAATTTATTTTATTGCCATGTTTTTACTATCCCAAACACTAATGATGTGTGTAGATTCATAAATCAATGTCTTTTGCCTTGAAATCTTCGATGTGCTAGTAAGGACTAGAAAACTACAAAATGAGAGAAAATGTAGTGGGTTGAGATAACTCAAATCATCCCCATATGATGATTCACTCTATCCTATGTATCTAATACTTTAAGGAGGTAAGTCATGCCACATTAGTTCTCCCACCTAGTGTGACTTTGCTATTATGTTCCTCCACTATGTGTAAGTAGTTGATTATTGATCTTGATACTTGACGATTATTGTATTGACTTAGATTTTGCGTGCTTAAAACTTGTCTTTTGATTGATCCTAGTGATAGGTTTCAAAATTAGGAAGAATATGGAATATTTTATCAATGTGTAATAGTGTATATATTTATATCAAAAAAGTGCCAAGTCCCTTTTGAATGAGATTATTTATTTATTTATATATGGATCCAATTGAATAATTCCTCATGCCACCAACATGTTAGTCATATGGGATGACAATAATAATAATGGGTTTGATTTTTTAAAATATCCATTGTTTAGAGGGGTTTGGTTTTGACCAGGTCAATCATTATCAACTAGAGGTACTGACTAGACTAGATGAGTTGACCTATGTACAAGCAAATTGAACTGAGAATCTAAATATGTCTTTGTATGGTATTTAGAAAGTATGAATAAATAGTTAGATTTTTATAGGTGTACAAAAATAATATGTAATGGTTGAATCATAATATATCATTCAAGTGTGAGATGATGGAAAATTAGGACCTTGTTTGAGTGCTCAATTCGTGTATGGTAAATATTTGTCAACTATATCATTATCAAGTACCGAAGACCATTTTTTAGATTATATATATAAGCATTACAATTTTCTTGACCTCACTTTAGACTATAACTCCTATGGTATATTTTATAATAACCAATGGTCCAAATATGTTAATGAGTTTGATTAATGAAGTTTTTTGTACCTATCTGGATCATTTTTTCTTTATTTTATTGGAACACATTCTTATACTCATGAAAAAAATATGATCATGATGAATACCTTCAAAATGTTTTATAGCCCCTGATAAAGAATCATTTATTTGGAAAATTTTCCAAATGTGAATTCTTATAAATAAAGGTTTTTTATATTGGGTAAATCATCTCTGGTGAGGAAATATACATAGATACTCTATATATTCATGTTATTGTGGATTATTTGACACCCAATAATTTTACTAAGGTGAAGAGTTTCATGGATTTATTAGGATATTATATAATATTATTTCAAGAATTTTTTTGCATCACATACCCCATTATTTCTCTTCGTAAGAATTTAGAGATGCTTTAGTGGAAAAATAAGTATGGAATAAGCTTCCCTATGCTAAAATATAATATCGCTAGTGTTTAAATACTTATATTTTTAGATCTTAATAAGGATTTTTAGTTTTTAGTGATGCTTCTTAGAATAATTTCAGGATTTTTATCATGTAGTATAACTAAGTGATATCCTTCAAGTCACATTATCTAAATTAATGAGTTTAATTACCATGCACATCATATAGAGATGGAAAAAAATTCATGAATTGATAACATGACGAAATTTAACTTTAGGGCATAAATTATAATGCATAAGTATGGGGGATAAGCTTACAAAACATCATTATCTAATTCTAAACCCAAAAACTTCCTCTTAATCTCTTTCTAATTTATTACTAGGCACCTTCTTTAGGTCTCAAGGACCAAATATTGGTATATGTTTCAAGATCTCAACATGTTACCACATATGGTCTTAGATGATCATAGCATACATGTGTTAACCCCTTTCAAATACCAAATTACCCTTCAAGACTCCTTTCCTCACAACATGCTTGTTTGACTTCTCTAGGCTAGTAGCCTTTTCCTAGACATTTATCCTTGTTGGGAACAACTAAAAACCCTTATAAAGAAACTAATTAAATTTTCAAGGACCCTTTTAGGACATACAACTCATACATCTCCCTTTTAACACAAGTCCCTAGGCTTCACCTACTTCCTTCACAACACCTCTTCTCAATTAGACCTCTTAAGCTATAAAGCTCCTTAGTTTGGGAAAATTACAAACTTTCAAAACCAACTAAAGACATTTTAGGATACACATTTGGCTTTCCCAATTGAATCAATCCTTTCTTACCCCTTTTTCTAGATAAATTTGTTTTTCCTTCATTACTCTTACTCCATTAGGCCTTCCCTAGACATAGTACTAAGACAATCATAAAATCCATACTTTTACATACCTAAAAACTCTAATTATTTATTTATCTCTAATAACACATTACAACAAGTAAAATTAATTTTTTTTGTAATTTTTATAGGGTTCAATCTTTTAGAATACTCAAAACCCTAAATCACGGTTTACTCTTGTTTACACAGGCTTGAGAGCCTATATAATTCACTATCTTGCATTTGGTGTTATTTAAAAGGAACCAAAAGTCATATTTAGGTCTGAATCCATGTCATCCACCTTACTCAATAGATTATAAATAGGTATTGGACTTTTGTTGTCTTTACTTGGCCAAAATATAAATTTTAACATCCTTCAAATTGATTGTGCAATAGTTTTTGGGTTTTGTATTCCTTCACAAACAATATAAACTTACCTGGGTTATTTCTTAAGATTAATCCACCTTAATACATTATCAAACTCATCCTATCCATTTTATAATCATTACTATTAATTCAATACACTTCCATTCATTCCCTGACTATACAAACAGGGGTATGAATATATAGGTTTGTGTCTTACTCAATGTATGGATTCCCATCCAAAGCTTTACCCACTTTTAAGAGAAATAAATAACATTTACTCCTAGTTTTTTTATGATAAACATTCAACTAAACATTCATCCATTCTTACCTATATTATATTTATCCTTTAACACCCTACAACCAGGATATGGACTATGTGCATAGGGTCTCTTCCATAGGATTGTATATTGTTATTTTGTTAAATGTTTGAACTCCAGACCTAAGTCTTAGACTCCAATCCAATGTAGTTTATAGGCACATCACCTTAACAACATAATTTACAATCCTTCTCACAAGAGTTAATATAAAAACCTCAACTCACCATGCTTAAGAAAATCTTGATCAAGAAATAGGGTCTATGGACAAAGTTGTTACAATCCTTGAGTTCCTCCATGTAGTATTATTTACTCAAGAAAATAAAGGTACAAACATGATCTAAAAAAGTCTCATAATTAATATCTTGAGAACTAATCTCACTAAACTTGTATAAGTTATTTGAATCTTTCTTTACTTGGTTGTAACATGCAATATATCACTAATCTATAGACATGTACAGGGGGTCTACATATAACCATGATAGTTTATCAAATACAATGAATAATCCATGAAAATTAATATACTTATCAAAGAATTATGAACCCATAAAATAATGATTCTTATTCATTGGAGCCATTGTTGATTTACAAACTAGTCCATAGAATGACTCCTTCACTTTTTTAAGAGGTACAGCAAATTTATCCTCATGACTCCCTTATTCTCTTTCTTCAAGATTTTCAAACCTCTCTCCTTTGTTTGTGCCATCCAGCCTCTACCAATGAATTTTTCTCACCAACTTCAACATAGGTTTTGGTTGGTGGTTACACCAACTTGGTTGCCATAACTAACTTCCACATACAAGAGGTATATTCACTAGTTCATATGACTTTATTTAGGTACTATACATGAAATACATTAAAACCCCCTTATTATGACTTGAATGGACATCCTAAACTAGTTTTTCACCTAAACACTTTAAACCATTCATATGACCCTCTTAGACTCTTGTCAAACACTTAATTTTTCAAATTCCCTATTTTGTAGGGAAATTTCCTAGAAATCATATAACACACATTGATGACTCCTAATGGAATCTAAAATAAAAAATGGACCTAAGAAGGTCCCTTGTACACATTGACATCAAACTTTGACCACCTTTGACTTTTTATTGAAAAAAACACAAAAATGACATCTTTTAGCTTGATGTTTCTGCATTATACTCCTTAAGAGGAAGAAAACATGAACTACCAACTTTATTTATTGCCTTCCAATTTATCCTTTAAGGGTCCTTTATGCTTTTTTGACTATTGTTCATCCTTATTGTTCCATTTTCTTTGTTAAACTCTTATATTTCTTCATTATGGTCTTGTTTAGCATTCTTTCCCATCATCTTGTTGTAGACTCTTATTTTTTGAATATTCCACCTATTATAAGTCACTTTGAACCTCCTCATACTTGGATGCAACCATATGGTCTTATTCTCTTCCCTAATGCTTGTTTCATGGCTGACTTCTTCATTATTTTCACTTGATTCTTGCTTGTTTAGTGATTTTTTCTCCTTCTTCATGTTATCATCTTCTCATTTAGGATCTAATGGCCTCTTATGCATGCCAACCTATATCCTTTACTTATCTATACTCTCTTTTCTATCTCTTATTCAAACTTATACACATTTTGATGCCTTTTCCTATGACTTTGCTCACTATGCAAGAGTAACTTCTTATTCTTTTCATCCTCATCATAGTAAAATGTTTTTTGCCACCTTTTTGGATTTCCATTATCATGTTTATAAAATGTAAACTCAGCTTGAGCTGAACCCATTGAGTAACTCACCTTATTTGCTTACTCACACTTCCTTTGCTTGCTTGCTTAAGGCCTTGTTTGCACAATTCTTTATGCTTTTCTTTGTTGATCCTATTTTGAATTTTATTTGAGTTAATACATGAATTTTGCCTATTATTCCTCTCCTTATTTCACCCCATTGTATTTATTTAACATTTCTTCTAACATATCCAACTCTTCTTTCAATTTGAGTGCATCCATCTCTTTAAAATCCTTATCAAACCTTGGTCCACATTGCTCTTCATTATCTTGGGAAACTTCTTCTTTGTCTTTTCCTTGGACTCTCTCATTTTTTAGTGTCAATTAAAATTCATCATGTTACATACCATGCTTCTCAATCACTCTTTGAGGTTATTCATTCTCATCTTGCCTTGATACATGCTTATTCATTAAGGCAATGGTTTTCATATACAAGAGATCTTAATAATTAGAATCAAATTCACATATATCATCATATAAAACATTTGAAAACAAATCTTGAAAATACTTATCTTATTTTATGTAATCATCTTCTTGATGTACCTTCATCTTATTGGCCTGGTTTCTTTACACATTGTCTTTTGTTTTCTTTGTAGGTTTGCCAACTTCAATCTTTAATCTTACTTGGGATTCACTTACAATATGATCTTCTTGGGCCATTTTCATGATCTTTTCCACCCATTTTATACATTTTATCTTCTTTATTTTCCACTTACTTCTCTTTTAATCTCCTTTATGCCTCATACCTTAGTTATCTATCATGCCAACTTGGTGTTCTTTGACATTTGTTCTTTGTTTTCATATCGGTGTTTGTTTTCCATCTATGTATTTGCCTTGTTTGAACTCTTGTTTGGATTTATCCTATTCCTTATCATTACCTTCTTATTTAAGCCACTTAGGCCATACATATCCATGCCCTTTTTATCTTCTTGAGGGCTACAACTTGTCCTTCTTTTCCTCAATCTACATATTAGCTTTATCTTCTTTATATATACAATAAAAATGAAGATATGTATAGAAAAGAAGTGGCTAAGAGTAGGGAATATTTTTTTTGGTCCCAAGAGCTTCCATCTAGTATGGTCATAGATGAAAATGATCAAGATGTAGAGATTGATATAGGCAATTAGTTAGTTGAACATGTTAGAGGGGTCATAAATGAGATTGAGGAAGAAACAAAAGAAAAAGAGGATCAAGATGAAGTATGGTAATAGTTGTACTATTAATTCATGGATCATGTAGAGGTTCTAAATCAGCCTATACCTCCTCTAGAACATGAAGAGGAATTTGCCCATCAAGTTGAGGATGATGATCAATCTCAAGATGAAATATCCTTTGAGGGTAATACTAATGCCTTATAAATTAAGGAAAATCATCAGATTGAGATCCACAAGGAAATGACATGCTAGACCTTAGGTGGATTGATAAGCTACCATATGGTCCCTTTCAAAGCAAATAGAGTAGATATGGTGTTGAAATTGGTATTGTCTTGGATGACAAAGAGGAGGCTACCTTTTGGGATGACTTAGATTTTTTTTGCTAAAGTATAGATAGGCAACCAAACACCAATTCAAATGAATAGTTTTTAAGGGCCCCTACAGTCCAATTTGGAGCAAGCCTTGAATAAATGGACCAATATTTATACATTAGAGATGTTTTCCCCTTTTCATCCACTTAAGAGTATGCCAAAGGGATCAACATCTAGAAGTTTTAGCTCACATATCGTGAGCTCTCAAAGGCAAGGTGTTTTCCAACCTAGTCCATCGTAAGTAATTGATGTAAAATCATTTTCACTTGATCCAGGTGGGAATTAATTGAAAATTATAAACTTGTATATAGGTTAAGATAGGTTTCATGCTTTTCTCTAAGTACTCTTATACACATTTGTTTAGTAGGTTAGTTATGCTTTCTTTCTTGCTTTTACCTATGTACATTTGCCTTTTTTGTTTTGTCTTAGTCCTTATTATTTCAAGAGGAAGTTTCAAAAAGAGCTAGCCTTACATCCTTTTCATGATCAGCTCAATTTTAGAGAAGTGACTCCATGCCCAATGGATCAGTCAAGATAAATTGAACTAGGTTCTCAAGTATAATAGTCATGCTTTCCTTTGAGTCACCAAAAATGTTGGCCATATTTGGCCCACATACCAAGAATGAGCATAGTTACCAAAGATCTTAATATAGAGAAATAAATGAAGTTTTAGATTGCTCAAAATGGTTTGAACTATCTTTAGATGGAATGAATGGAATGGATAAATCATGAAGCTCACAATATTTTTAAGCACTTTAGGTTCACTTAAAGTTTAAGTCATCAATTTATAAAGACTCTTATAATGTTTTAAAGACCCTATGAAGTGCTTTAGATAAGCATGGGAGATGAGGAATTCATCTGGTCCACTCATTCCATCTGAAGCTTGTCCAAACATTTGGTTCCAATAATATAAAATTTGAGTCAACATTTTCATGATGTTAGATCTCACATGTGTGGTATTCTCAGGAATAAATAATCATATGGGTCCATTCATTTTTTATTCTATTTCATATGCCTCAATTTTTAGCTCATGCATTATAGCACAACAAAAGATATGCATGGGTAAAGTTATATCTTAACACAAAATAAGCTAAGTTTTCATACTTAGCCATTTTATACTAGACTATCATCAAAACTTCATGCAGGATCATATAAACCAATTAACTTCAACCTTTTCAAAAAAAATGATAAAGCTTGAATGGCTAGTGGATCAAAAGGTTTTGTTCCTTTTATCATTGTTTCATCCTATACAAGTTTGGTGTTCCCATGATATTTGTGCTTAAAGTTATAAAATTGCAAAGTTGGTCAAAAATGGTAGATGTCTATGTGAACATCATTTTTAAGACCCATAAAGTGACTATTTGGATCTATAATCATTAGTGGGAACCTAAGAAGGAATATGTGGTTGATAAGTGTTAAGTGCATGGGATCTAGAGCAAGTAAAATGGTCAATTAATCTTAGGGACCAAGAAATTGAGCTCAAGGCAGTGGGTCCCAAAGATCCATGGTTCATGTTTAATCAGATTTCAAAATTTGATGGAGTGAAATAAATTCAAATGGGTCAATGATCTTGGTTTATTACCTACATCTAATAACTAAGGGACTAGAGCTAGGATGTTCAATGAAATTTAATAAATCAAATGGACCTAACTCGATAAGTAAATCTAAAGGACCTAAACTCAGGCCCGACCTATGTTGGTGAAAAAATTAAATGCAAGAAGCTTGATGTGGACTTAGATGGGACTAAACATCAAAAAAATTGCTCTGTGTGTGTGTGTGTGTGTGTGTGTGTGTGTGTGTGTGTGTGTGTGTGTGTGTGTGTGTGTGTGTGTGTGTGTGTGTGTGTGTGTGTGTGTAAAACTATAGTAAAACCAATATCTTTATATTGGTTTTCACCTATAGTTATTTTTTTCCAAGATCCAAGGCACAGAAAAGATATATGGTTAATGTGAAAATCATCCCAAGTCATGTCCTTGACAAACTACCACTTAGAATAGACATGATGTGTCCTTGGCAGTTTAAATATATGAGGATTTTGTCCTCATAATGAAATCTAGTGGAAGATTCAAAGTAGTAGAACTTGGGGATTTGGAAAGCAGTTAGAGAATTCAATTCCATTAGGATCATGACTTGCCACTTTTGTCAAACTTTTGTCTTCTAGTGCATTTTATTCAATCAATGGAATGATTCAGAGGCTATCTAGGTAAATCATGAATATCTTTCTCATAATAACCTATTTTGATTAAACCAAAAGCTTGGTGGAACATCTCTTTAATTTGATAGCTCATTGATTATCATGAACAATGTGCTTCCCCCTTTCTCTCTCCTCTCCCCCTTCTCTTATATTATCCTTTTCTTTTCATTTTGTAAAGGGTTATCATATTTTAGAATTTTTTAGCTTTCTAAGAGATGGGTCATTCCTTGAGAACTAAAAAGTATATTTATCTTGATTAGGCTTGACCCTATAAATTTTGTATAATAACTACCTCTTAATTAAATAAGGACTTTCTTTACCTATCTTCTACCTTAAATCTGTGTTTGACAAGTTGTGCATTATGGCATTGTGTGAAGGAGAATCTTCCTCATCCATGGTCTTGATTTTTAACTTTGTTTAGGGATTTTTTTATGTTGTTTGTAGGTCTAGATTAGTGTTCTATTCTAAACCTCATCTATGAAATACTTATGCAAATTAGCTTAATCTTAAGGTTGTGTAATATAGTATTGTCCTCTACTGATCTAGTGTAGGTTTGAGCTTATGGGAGTTTCCCCTTTAAATTCGGTGCATCACCTGGTTAACTTTCTTAAGAGCCCTTATTCTCTTTTAAACCCTTTTCTCATGAAGCATTAATCTTATCTTTAGTTCTATGTGATCATAAAGGAGGAAGGTGGCCTACTCCATAGGTTCATCCCCACCATGGGTTACCCACAACCTAGGGTTGTCCCAATATTATAGCTCAATTGGAGAGACCCTAAAGAACCCTCTCCAAGGGTGTGAATTGAGCCTATAATAGAACCTAATTAATAACATGTAACATGTATAAGAATAATATGATACTATGGAAACCCATCTAGTGGGTCACAAAGAGATGGTTAGAGGAAAATATAACCAAGTTTTCTAAGTAATAATATTATTTAGTAAGAATCCTTGTGAAATAAGGAGTAACAAAGCACATAAATGGTGATATCTGTGAATTTTTAGATTTATTTCCATAAATTTATAGTTAGATTATTATTATTGTTAACCTCATGATTCTAATATTTTTGAGTGGAATAAACTTAATTAGGAAAATATATGAATTATGGACAACAAATAGATGTGAGAGATTTATCAGTGGGTGGAAAATTGTGTGTGTGTGTGTGTGTGTGTGTGTGTGTGTGTGTGTTTATTATACATTTAATTTGGAATTGATTATGACGTGTTTATTATAGGTTATAAGAGGTAGATTAACTAATCATATTCCCATGCTATAAATATGTTGGTTATGGAAAAATATATGGTACTAATTCTATCTGAAATGGAGTATTTTATTCATGAAACATTATGATGTGATCTTAAGGAAAGTGAATGAACATATGAAAACCATTATGGTTGGACAAAATATGAATCCAATTAAAGGGAAATTGAGAAACGAGAAGGAGATAAATATGATTCAATGTGAGTTTAAGAAATACAATAGATGGGGAAACATAAATCCTAGTGAAGTATACTCTATTAAGGTGGTTGCAAGTAGAAATGAAAAAGATAAATTATATATATATATATATATATATATATATATATATATATATATATATATATATATATATATATATATATATATATATATATATATATATATATATATATTAAGAGGGAAAATGATCTCAAGAAAAAAATATGCAGAAGGAAATGAGTGTTTAATAATTACGTGTAAATACAAATATTGGAGAAAATCTCATCTTAAAATGGAAACATGATTTATTAACCAAAGAAGAAGATATCATTGAAGAGGTAGATATCTATAGTGATAATATTATTGAGTAGATTTAACTTAAGTTTTTTTGGAATGAAAAGGAGGATAAGTTCGTTGATGATGATATATATGAATAAAATTTTAATCAAGAAGAATATATAATTCATTCACCCATAATAGACACATCCCCCTTGACATCACAAATAGGTAGTTCACTAAAATTATTTGATCCATAACTTTACAAAAAGATTTTAGAAGTTAGGAAATGGTTCATATAGCTCAAAAAAAAGCTAGCATAATAAAGAGGGGAGTCTAAATAAAATTTAAATTAATTTAATAATACAATTACATAATTATCTCAATAATAAAATACCCTAAGTAATAGTAGCATATACATAATAACATCTGGAAAAATAAAATATTAATATTCCTATCACAAGAGCTATGGCATACCTATATGATGTATATATCACATTGAAACTAAATTATAGGTATACTGACTTAAGACAATTCCTCTTGATATGTGACATTAAGTTTGAGGTTAAATGCTTAAATTAATGAGGATGCAAAATGTTTCAAACTCATCAAGGCTTTAACTAGCTAAACACTAGAAATTACATGAATTTGTGATGCTAAAAAATTAGACCTGGTCAGCACTAAAACCAAGCTTATAGTATAAATCATTAAAAAAAATTAATATAAATTATTAAATATATAGAGGAGATGAATTAAAGGATAATTTATCCTAAAGTATAATAGAAGATTATTAAGTGTTTTTAATAAGATAAATTTTAATTTTGAGGACAAAGATAAGGTAACTTATTTTATGGAAGTTCCATGAAGAATACTATAGTTATCAATAATGCATACATAATTTTGAATCAAATAAAAATACATTAGAACTACATTAAGGGTTGAACAAATTTAGTATTGTATAAAAATCTTGATAGTAAGTTCAAAGGATGATGCTAAGATTAGTTTGGTGTTATGAAATATGTATGAAATGTATGAAGGGAAAAAGATTAAAAAAAATTATATGGCATAAATAATTTTGACATAAATTCCATCACCATGATGATTTTTCATTATAAGAGATGATTTATGTAAAACATGTCACATTTGAGACCATCTAACATTTAAATTCCACCTAGTGCAATATTACATACAACAACTACATAATGTGTCCTATTATTTTTTTTGATCAACTAAACATGATGATTAGAATTTTAGGTCTCTATAAGATTATATGTATGATATAAAAAATGTGTCTTCCATCATTATAAAATAGCAAAAATATTCTTAGGATATTGATATGCCACACAAAAGGAGGATAGGAACTTTCATCTCTATAGAATCAATAGGTTATCAATCTCGTAGACAAGGACCAAAACCATAAAAAATAAGAAAAAATATGCTATATGGTCAATGAGATCAATCAGATCACAAAAAAATTCCAAATAATTCATATATGGAAGCCTATTTATCTTATTTTAGAACATTATATCAACACATTACTAGTATTTCCTAGCACTATAAAAGTAGTGTAAGTAAAAGCATGTGATAAATACAAACATTATTAACATTCTACAAAAGGATCTACATACAAAAAATTAGTAAGAATAAAATGCAAGGAGTAAGGTTTTTTTCCTTATAGATGCACGTAGAGGGAAAATATAAAAAATATAAGACAAAAAATACCTAAAGCCTTAAAGGGAAAAAATATTGGTAATCAAATTTGTTGAGATGTTGAGATCAATAAAAATGAAGGGCATGAGCATAATCAATGGTGGGAACATATAATCAAAAATATATGACTAGATCATATGAATCCTATGGAAATATTGTATCCTTACAACCCTTAATTAATTTCTAAAATTGATAAATTTTATATGAAACAAAGACATATTGCAGAAATTACTAACCTTTGTCATTTTCTTTGGAGAGTGTAGAAAAATGACAATATAAAATGGAAAAAAGTATTCATTATGTAAATAATATACCTTGGAATATGGATGAAAGTATGTATATTAAACTCTTATGATTATAAGATATAAAATATGAATTCTATTTTAAGAAACATGGTCAACATGATGCCTTTCTCAATTTGGGAAGCCATTGCGAAAGATATATTTAGTTATAAAATAGTAACATTAAGTCTCATAAATTATGGATGTGTAAAAAAATCATAATATTTGAGGATGTTCAGATGAAGTCTATGGGGGATTTTAGGTAATTGAGATTAAATCTAATGAAATGCATTTTCATCTATTAATTGGTAATAAATTGGTATATGATGGTCGAGCTAACATCAACACTATGGAAAATCTGTTATAAGTCCACCAAGATGATACCATAATCACCAAATAAGGCCATATATGATATCAAAAGTTCTAAATTCACCATTTCAGAACATTATAGAAAATTATTATAAAGTGGATAAGAAGCCAAAATGACAAAGTGATTTAAGGGAAGGATTTTACACAAATTTCACATACCCCACATGATTCACATGAATTAAATACACTAGAAAAAATGTATAGTCATTTTTTTAGGATCTTACATGCATTCAAAAAATGCATCAAATATGTATACAAGTCACCATTAGTGTGATTACATAGAGTCAAATATGTAAATAAGAGTAGCATGGTCCATGGGATTCAAATTCATAATTAATTATAGATATATATATATATGAATATGATAAATTGGACCCTAGGTAATCATTAAATGTCCTATGAGAATGTCTTTTAGTATGGAATAATAATTTTGACAATAATTCATAATAGAGGACCTTTTAAGATTAATTGAGAAGTTTCAAACCAATGCTCCTCAAATTAAAATTGAAGTAAGCACATTGAGTCATGCACCAAAATGAATCAAAACCAGATGGTGTGTAGTGTACTAATTACATGATCTTGATTTGGAGGTATCTTATAATATTCTTTAAGCATGGTTCTATATATAAAATTATTTAACAGATAAGTGGTTTAAGTTACAAGTGGGAAGATTCCCATACGTAAACATTCACTCTTGTGTGTGTACTTGAAACAACATAAAATATATCCCCATTACTAGGATCATATATTCTAATGAACAATAACAACGCTTCCAAAATCAAAGTATATGCATCATGAACATAGAATAGAAACAAGTACTTGGACAAAAATTTAGTATTAATTAATTCAAACAATATTTGAAGATGAGAATCATATGGTGCAAAAAATATTTGAAAAAATTAAATTTCTTATATGTTATGAATAATTGAACAAGCAACTAATCCAAATAAAGAGGAATGAAGAGAAGAAAGTAGTAAAACTATTTGTGATAACATATAAAAATGTTGATACATTTGGGAAGTAAAATAATTTATGTTGAAATATTATAATATGATTTGAAATAGAATAAAAAATTTGTTGAATATGGAGAGTGAAGAAGACCTAGATCTAAATAAAATGTTTAATATTTAATGATGTGTCAAGTTAGAAAAATAAAATACCATAGTAAAAGGAAGAGGATAAATTTTTAATTGTAAACATTGAAGAGTGATCTAGACAAAGAGAACTTTTAGATTCAATGAAGTTTGAATGGAGTAAGATCTATCCAGAAGTTCTATACAAAATGAAATAAAATATTTTAACTTAATAAATAACATATATGGAACTTATTAAATACTATCAACACAACAAAAAATATTAATGGATGTGTTCTTATTATGAGATTATGAGGTTGTGTTTCCTACCAAGTTTAGTGAGATCAAGGGTGTGGACCCTCATTTTGGATAAATACACAGAGCTCAAACAATTTTAAATAATCTCTATTAAATGAATCCAAATAAGAAGCTCAAGGTCAAGGATGAAATAAATCAGATGGTCAAATCATGTCTCATATGCCCTATTAAAAAATATGATTGCATGGCTATAATGGTTTTGAAAAAAAAAATACTAGAGAAATCATAATATATGGTGACTTTCAATATTTTAAAAATGCATGTTTGAATGATTGATCTCCAACATGATTCATAAATGAGATCTTGGAAGTATTATAGGAGATGAAGTATACTATATCATATATACATTCAATGGTTATCATTAGATCATATTCATAAAATAATACCAATACAAAATTATATTTTTAACATAATAGAGATCATTTTCATTGAAGGTAATGTTTTATGGGTTGTAAAATGCACCAATATTAGTGATAACATTCAAAAAATTCATTAAAGATTTTTTTGAGGTATACCTCGGTAGTTGGGTAGTGTTATCATTCTTATAGGAGCATTATTCCAAGTTGTGAATGATTTTTGAATGGTCAAATTCTTTAAAATTTCATTGAATCTAAATAAGTGCTTATTATTCAATCCATTGAGTGTTTTTGGTGAATATAGTTTAGAGTGATGGAATTATAGTTAATCATTATAATATTGTAGTTATAATTGAGCTCAAAACATCATTAATTTTGTACTATGATTTTTTCTTGCACATATGAGGTGCTACCAAAAACTAATTAATGGTCACACAACCATTGCAACACCCATGTAAAATATATGAGTAAATACAACTACTTTTAATGGACCCTAAAATTTTAAGTGGAATTCATTGAGTTGAAGAAAATATTGTTTATGGATCCCATTTTGACCTTATAAGATTAGATAAATATTTTTCATGTTAATGTGGACTCATTAGGGATTGCAATTGGCATAGTTATCACACAACTTGGTAAAGGAGAGTTAGATCAAATACTTAAACTAACAATGCACAATATGTATGTTATATAAAGTAACTATACCACTTTATAAATGAAAGATCTTACTATGGTATTCATACTAAAATATTTCTACTGTTATTTATTAGATGTTCACTTTGAATTCTTCATCGATTAGTAGGATTTGTGATATTTAGTGAACATGATGATTTTGGGTGGAAGGTTTTTTTTATGGTTAATGTTGTTTTAGTAGTATCAATTGAATATTAATTTTAGCCTATCAAATCCCAATTTTTAGTTATCCTATTTATTAATTTCTATTTAAATAAGTATTTATTTGCACCATGTAGAATTTATTACATAGTTATTACTTAATTTCCTTGAATAATTATGTACTAATGATTATTATTTAGATGGGTTTCATTACTTATTAATGTTTAACTAAATTATTATTATTTTCAAATAGATTGGATATATTTATATTTCTCATGTTTAGGAAATTGATTTGATATCTATAATGCTTATGATGATCAAATAATTTTAATATCTTAACTTGGTCTACCTAATCTTTTGGTTGTGTTAAATGTGTGTGATTACATTAAATGTTAATCCCATAGGATATGGAGAGTATCACCATGGAGTGGTATAGATGCACTACTTATTTAATTAGAAATATGTATGTGTATACATATCAAAAGATTTGTTTTTTATAATGCACCTAAAATTAGCACTTGTAAGTCATCTGGGAAGCATAAATCACTTATTGTGGAATCTTATATTTGTATTTGGATTAGATTTCACCCTTTCATGTATTTCATGGTTAATAATGTTATGTGTTTTTATTTATTTAAATTATTTTATATTATTGATTGGTTGAGTGTCTATATTTTGAATGTAATTTATTTCATCATATTTCACTTCTTTCACAGAGACTAGTCTATGAGTGTGGACGTGTCCCTAATAATAATATAACTGATGAGGATGACCAAAAGGATATCACATTGATATATTTACTTAAATTTTTTTTTATAATACTTAGTTCAAAAATTTTATTAGCAATCAATTAACATCCATAAATATGTTGATTTAATTTAGTGAAATTATTGAGTCTTACTTATCTTTGATGTGATTTTTATTGTATGTGAACCTTGAGTCTCAAGTTTATCCACAATAATTGTTGACATTAATCTTAAAATACATATAAACATTGAGGTTGGAGCATGACCTTGAATTTTTATATGGAAATATTGGCATGTACTTTATACGAATTCTAAACTATGCAAGACATCACTATATAAATATATTATTAAGAGGTCCTTTTAATAGATAAATACATTGATTAGATATTAAATATTAGTAATAAATAATTATTATTATGCTAACACTTATAAATTATTAATTTATTTTAATGTTTAAATCTTAATTGACAATAACCTAAAATAATATAACAAAATTGGGTAATAGAGTCTACCAACTGTAAAGTGAAATATAAATTATTTTAGATCTAAGTGGATAGTCATATATTAATAAATTATAAACTTACACATGAACCTATTGATAAAACATGGTATTTATTTTGGAATCAATATTTTTTCATTGGTTTGGGTTTACATGCTTATCTTTATTTTGACTTCATTTTGGTATCATTTGTAGGAAAGGTGAAGACTTGTCTAAATTTAGATTGATATTTACACATATATAACAATGGTTTCAATTAGACTTTGCATGGATAGACTGTGTATTTTCATGAATAATATTAGATTATTCCTAGAATTCATTTGAAGACATGTAAACTATTTGGTCTTATTTTATTTTTTCTATTCTTGACCAAAGTTATTATTGTATTTATCATTTAATGTGTCTATGAAATTGACAATAAACTGTAACTCATTCATTTCAAATAATAATGCTAGAAAACATATTTTTGATTCTTTGATTGATAGCCATTATAAACCCAAGGACAATCATAAGTATGGGGTTAGGGGTTGTAATAAAGATTCCACAATAATTTTAAAATAATAATGACATGGTAGAAAGTGAATAATAGTTTATTATAACAAGAGATTCATCTTCAAAACCTAAAATCATTAGATGATACAAGAAAGGATGCATTATTATATTTGATTTTTGTTCATGTATATATATCCACAAATTATTTTTATTTTATATTTTATTTGAATCATGAAAATGTAAGGAAATTCACATTTGTATGAAATAATCACACCAATATGCATCCCCCTTATTTCTCTTGATGATCATTTTGTTGTTATGAAATAGTGAAAGGATAAAAATGTTCAAGTATCACTATATAACCTTTCCCTAAAAATAATGTGTATTATTATAAGTTCTCTCAGTATATTGAATATTTTATATTATTTGAAGGAAAACTTGTCTATAAGAAATTATAATTGTGATTCTATGTTTATATATATTTTCCTTATGCTTATTTTATTTCATTAGTAAAATATCTCCTTTGAGAATGACATGTTATCTTTAGAGGATTGAATATCTTATTGCTTGATATTTATGAGGCTCATGTTCTAAATAATCTTTGATTAAACTTATTATTTTCTTCAATTCCTTTTTCTCAAATTGTTATAGTGAATATGACTATATTAAAATCTTAGTATTCTTAATAATAGGGTCATCTATAACTATCATTCTAATTTATGTTGTTTAAACTTGTATTTGAGAAATGAAATGGTTATATATTTAATGTTTAAATATCAAAATGTTGTTTTTTTTAATGTGTGGATCTCCTTTCAAAACTTGTTGATTGAATCTTATGAAAATATTATCTTTTTTATTGATACTTTAGAGGTATAATTCTCAAGGCCCCGACTTATCATTTTATTGTTATTACTCAATAAATAAGGGTTGTGACTTATCATTTAGAATCTTGAGTTAATAATGACTCTCTATAGGTCTATAACAATCTATACATGTCTTTATATTAGTTCTTATCTTGGGTTATTTCATGTGATGTTTGGATAATCATTGATGGTATTTTTATTGTTATGAAAAATATGATTGAAAGTGGTGACAACTATGTTAGATCATTTAGGGTATTCATACTTCCCTTGAATTGTTTTGAATTGAATTATGTAAATTCACTCACATATGCCATTTTATTTACTTGAATTTAAGTCTTATATATCATATTTCAAAAAAAATTATAACTTTGTAGTTTTAATAACTTAGAGGAAATAATGTAAATCTTGATAGTTTTAATTTACTCAGTGACTATAAAGTGAATTAAATTTTTCATTCTAATTTTATTAAACTCTATGGTTGTATGTGTTTTTGTGATAAATTTTTCATATTTGTATCTATTATGATTATCTTATGAAACTAATAAACTATTAATAAAGAATTAGAAAACCTAATTATTCTAGGCTCTTATAGGCTTACCAACAATATTTATTGGGGTGAGTGGATGATGATGCTTCATATATGGGGCATGGAACACCTATGCAATGTATTATTATTCACACACTATCTTGATGATTTATTTTTTACTTGTTTTATTGTATGGATTACTAACAATACTTGGTAAATTAAGATTATGATGATGTTTTGTGTATATGTTAGGACACTTATATAATGCATTAACAATATTTCACATTTCATATATTTCCTTCATATTGAGTCATGATCATTAGTATGGATATCATTACATTATAGAGTATTATTAGGAAATATGTGTTTGGGTATTGGAGACTTAGGAATGTGAACACTATTTAGGCTATGTAAATTCTTAATTTTTACTTTACTATGTAATTCAAAATAGATTATTGTGTCTAGATGCAATGACATGGACTTGTTAACTCCTATATATTATGTCCTTAAACATGTATACTTATTATATATTAGGAAATTATTAATACATGTTTTGGTATAATATAAAAATGTTTTATTTCTTATTCCAATTCACTAAAATTACTTGAATTTTCTTAGTGGAACTAGTTATATTACAAATTATATACACATTATTCTCTTTCAAGATTTCAGTGGATGAGTGGTGTGTGTGGGATTAAAAGGCCCTAATAATTATTTACATCTTATTATATACTTGTTGATAGTAGTAATGATATTTTTTGTTTGTGTGGATTACACTTAGTGAATAATTAATATTCTATATATATATATATATATATAGAGAGAGAGAGAGAGCAAACAAATGAAATATATTGTATTATATTTTTAAAATAATTAAATATGTAAACTATAATTATGATGTAATCACAGGATTTATAAAAATTATATGTGGGTATTTATATACTTGGTTTAATGAAAGATGAATATTTATGTATTATGCTTAGTCACCTTATTGTAAAATGAATGTGTGTATTGAATTATATGTTGATATAACATTGGAAAGAGTTATTGTTTTTAAATATGATATCATGGATATTTTTAAAATGTAAAAACTCTTTTATGACTTTGTATTTAAATACATTTAAATTTTATTATTTATTTTTATACATGTCTTTTAGGATTATTAAAATACATTTGGAAGGATAACTTGGAATCACACGAAAAAAAATTAGTAATGTTTTTTTGGTATCCAAATTGAGACATTCTTAAATAATCCAACAAGAGAACATATGGGGACCAATAATTTTATAAGAATGTAAAATGGGATGAAAATTAAGGATATTTAGGAGGATTTAAGGTATTCTAATTTATTCATAATAATGGATATTCTAGAACATATGTCAGAGATTTCTACATTTTTATAAGGTGGCATACTACCAAAGCACTATTTAGAGTGAGATAAGAATCAATTAATCACAAGAATATTTCCATTTACATTTGTAAATGGGTTTTTTTAAATATTATGAAAGGATGATATATTTCCTAGAATTGCATTGGAACATAAAAGAGAAATAATACTTAATGAAGATCATAAAGGATTCATAGGATAACATTTCACACCTGAGAGTTGTTTCAAAATATGATACTATACAATGGGCTATGGTAGCCCACATTGCTCTAGTTTCATACCATATCATAAAATATTGTGATGTATTGTTATCATATTGTAAATCCAAAATATAGAGATGAAAATCCTTTGAATCACATTATCCTAGTCTAACATTTCAGGAAATAGGGTATAGACACTTTTTTAGATCCTATCAATCTTCCATTGAAGTGGTTAAATACCTAATATATTATTTCTATGATTAACTATTTTAAAAAATATTTTGAAGTGGATGAGACATAAGTTTTGGAGTGAAGGATGATCAATTTTTTTAATGATAACATCATATCCAAGCTTAGGTGTCCGTTAAGCTTAATTAGTGACTATGGTACACACTTCATAAAAATCATAATCAAAACTTTCATGGAATAATTCATGATATTGTATCAAAATATCACTACATATTATCAACAAGACGGTGGTCAAGATAAAACATCAAATAAGGTACTTCAAATAATAATAAAATTTATATTTTGTAGAGGGAATATTTGGAGTATAGGATTCCAATAATCTTATGGAATTATAGAACAAAATAGAGGCCAACTAAAAGACACATACCCTTACAATTTGTATATGGCATATAAATAATAATGACAATCAATCGCATTATTCCTAATCTATGTATCTAAATGGTCACAAGGATTGGAGACAATTAGTCATTAAAAACTAAATCTTTGAAAACTCACACATGGAGGAGACATGGGTGATAAAAATTTGGAACTAGAAAGTCAAAAAGTGCAATGGAAAGAAATAGTATGATCAAAACTTGTGAAACAAGTTTTTTTATGAAGGTAAATTGTTACTTTTATATGAACACCTTGCATGATTTTTATGATAATATTATTTTAAGGAAGGTGAATGGTAGTAGGCTTAATCCTTACCATCACTAAAAATTATGAATAACATGTATAAATAAGTTCCATCAAGCACAATTAGAGTAGGATTTTATTTTCAACAAGTGTGGTAGAGTAGAAACATAGATAGTTTAATAAATTTTTGTGTTTGTTATGAGAAAGTAAAAATAAGATAAGATTATTAAGCAAAGCATACAAGAAGTCTTTTAATATAACATAAAAGTTTTAGGACATGAATAATTCATATTAAGAACTTTTGAATCCATATGAATCAATCAAGTCTTGGAAGGGTGTGTTAAAAAAAGCCCAATATAGAGATAAACAAGGGAAAAAATAAGAATATCATGATTTTTTATTTAAATTCAAATTAAAAAGCAAAACATTTAAAAAAAGGTAAAAATTTAAAGTTGGTAGTGAATAAAAATAATTAATTAAATTAATTTAAGAAATAATATTAAAAATTAAAAGTGTTACTTCTTGTAGAAACTCATTTTGGTACAAGTACACATATTTCTAGTCTTCTTGTATGTATATACCTTTTCAATGAGAATTAAACATCTAGTGATGAAATCTCTTGTGGACCTCTTCGATTCCATCTTATTTCACTTAATTTACCTACCCTTTGGGCTTAAATTCTATGTTTATTTATCTTCATAAAATGTATGGCAAGGATCGCTACCCGTTATGCCTATTTTATATATGTCATAATCCCCTTGACACTTGCGTACATCTTAGATAGTAGTATCAATGTTAGTATCTAATTTTGACATAATTATCTAGGATTACCTTTTTATATTTTAATATATATTTCACTTTTTGAACATTTTTTAGCCCTCTTTTCCCATCCTATGGTTGTCTTTTCATGTGTTACTAGGTTATAATTCAAAGTCAAAAGGTTCCTATATATACAAAGGCTATTATATAATTAAGACACCAAACATTTTGATAAGGAAACTCTCTAATTAGAAATTAATGATTATTTAAAGCTATAAAATTTCATTACAACACTAAATCAAATATCTAAAGCTTTCAAAAGGTCAAATATACTATTACATCACTTTTAATAAGGGTTACTAGGAGAAAGAACATACAGCCGCATTGTTACAATTCCACACACATATATAGGAGGGAGAACTACATGTGAATCTGAGGACCTATTAAGATTATTGGCTATGTAGGAAACACTTAATAATATATGAGTTTGATAGGTCCATCTTGACTCTTGTTACTAACCCCTTTCTACTAGGTTGTAATAGGCACAATACAAAGGGACTAAGGTTGATTATTATATGGATCTGACACATAGGAAAACATAACTAGAGGAATAGAATAATTAATAGGGGAAATAATAGGCCTTATAAAAATTTTAAGTCACTCATGTGTATATCTTTCACTGAACACTAGTGTTGAAGGTGGACATATGCATTGGTGTTACTATCCTTGATCAAAATAACTACTTAAAGGTCAAAAATAGTTAGAATATAAAAGGGATAAATTCCAGATCTATAGAACAACCCTATTTCAATTCCTAATCACTACCATAGTCAATAATATAATAATAAACAAGATACACTCTATTTATCCATTAATTAATTAGTACTTTTTATATTTATTACAAATGCCTAAATGAGATATATTATCAAAATATTGTATTACATTGTTAAGATCTAAAAAATACTTGATTATCAATCAAACAAATGTATTGCTTATATTTTTCTCTTATGAATTTAAAAGCATTAAAAAATTTGGTGAACTAGACCTATATTTGTTGAACCAAAACCCTAGTTTGCATATTAGGGTTTTTTCCTTCTTTGAAAGTTTGTCTCAATTTTTTGTATTTTTTTTCTAGATATAATTACTCTCTCACTTATATGGGCATAACTTATGAATATGTAGTTATGTTATTCTTTTGGTCCTGCTATTTATGTGCTTGGTAGTCATCATAAACTACTTTTTAAACTTTATGTAATTCTTAATTGAAGGTTATGAACGGAATCTTAATTAAGATATTTTATTTAATCCACCTAATGGCCTATGTATTACATATAAAGATAGAAGAAAACCAAAAATAGGATAAATTTACTTTTGATTAAAACTATGACAATGAAAGAACTAATGATTCAAATGCAAATATAACTAATCAAGGGAGTGATAATAACATTTTTGCTTATGAGTTTGACTATAGTAGTATCCCTATTGACTATGACACCTATCTTATTCCTTTGTTTTTGATACTGAATATCCAATAAATATTCAACAAGATACCATTCCTAATGTTAAAAGTAAAATTATTTCATCAATACCCTCTTTAGCTATCTTGATAAGTGAGTGTGATTCTTCACTTTTTAATGTTAAAAAAGTAAATAAAATTAAATGTTCCTCCACTATTCCTTAGAATGAAAATATTGATGAAATAAAGTGTGTTTCCCCTTCTCCCAAAAATACTAGTTTTACAAATTCTATTAATTATTTTCATGATTAAAATGATCACAGTCAAATTTATTCTTCCCCTCTAATTTGTGAGGGAATTACATGTCCCATATCTCTTTTTGTGTTAATTGAAGAACAAAATGAGAGTGCAACTGAAAATTGTTTAGGGACACAACAAAAGTCCCAAATATTTATTGATGTATATTTTTTAAAGGTCAAACCATGTAAATTAAAGAAAAAAACACCATGTTTCCCAAAGGTTTCCTAATGAAATAATTTCCTAAGAAAAATAACAAGGATGTAAATGACAATTATGACAATATTATTTTATCACATAACAATGATGAACCTAAAGTATAAAGTGATGTTTCATTACTTACTCATGTTTCTATAGGATGAGACACTAAAAATCAAAGTGAAATTGACATCCTTACATCTATTGATGTGGTACATGACATAATAAACGTTTCTTCCCTTTCCTTCATTGCATTTTATTCTCACAAGGAGAGTGTGCCTAAAAATTAAATCAAACATCCTACTCCTCTAGCATGTCATGAGCTTTCAAGAAATGTAGCACCTTGCAATGATAATAATATTAAACTTTGTGTTATTCAACAAGATATACCTACATCTTTAGACATGGGTGTTCCTTTATCGAACATTAAAAAATCATGCGAGGAGACTATCTTAGAGGATGATAAAGAGTCCATCATTCCTATATTCTATATGAATGGTAGTTTAAAACCACTATCAAAATCCTCAACTACTTATTATGACATATTATATATTTTTAATACCATTGGATATTTACAATAAATTAGTACTCTTAAATTTCAAGTTTCTTCTCATGAAGCTATTCTTAAGGAGAACACATTAACAAAATAAATTATTTTTAGGGATGTGTTTGAGTATCCTTATCTATCAAATTCGTTATGCCTAAGTTATCCTTATTTGATAGTCAAGGGGATCCTTCTATTAATTTACAATAATATGCACACTCTTTTGAACATTAGGCCCAAAATATAAGCTTTCTCTTAAAGGCTTTTATCTTAGCTTGATCCAAGGGGCTCTTGATTGGTTTTATACTTTGCTAAATTACCATTAGAACATTTACAAAATGGTGACATAAATATAAATGAGCCTCTACAAGATTATGTTATTCAATTTAAGAATGTTTTGTATTCCTTACATTATACGCCCTCAAATTTGGAAATAAAATTTATATTTAGTAGAGGTCTTCTTTCTTTGCTAAGATAAAGAGAATTACATAAGACCTTTACTTAATTAAATATATTATATTGGTCTGTACACAAATATGTTTATGCTTTAATTAATACACAAACCAAGTTGTCTATTTTTCCATTCAAACCCAAACATGGTAAAAATATTGTTCCCAAAATAAATAAACAAGTTACATAAAATATTGAACCACTTCAAAATCCTTCTATAGAACCAATCCCATATGTCACAAAATAATAAATAAAGGTATTGAACAAAGGAAAGGAACATGATTATATAAAATATCCCACAATTGGACCATATACCACTACTAAATGGAAACCACTTCATTTTGATTAGTAACAAGATAGACCACATGACATATTACAAACTTTGTTTGATAAATGAATGATTAGAATCCATCCTAATTCACATTACCCACCTCATAGATTTGAGAAGACAAAATGAAAACACTTTTGTACTTATCATGGTATTAATGGTCATCAAGATAATGAGTGTTTTGATCTCAATAAAAATCTTATATAATTAGTTGATCATGCAATAATTACATATCTAGACCTATTCCACATACTTATCCTAGAGGCTCATTTAATAAGGTTGAGACATCCCATATTGATCCCTGTGAAGAACACTCATCTTTCATAGAAGATGAATTCTAGTATAAGTCCCTCATCCAATGTATTCCCTCCTAAAACTAATCTCTCCTAAAGAACCATTAGTCGATTAGGTCCTTCATAGAGAGATATGAGGAGAAGGTGAACTTACACAGTAGATATGGGTATCTAAACAAATATATACACCTTTATGTGATATTTCTATAGATACTTCAGATATGACTATGGAAGCACCATCCATGATCCCATTTCCACCTGATCATTACATTCATGCATTCTTATACCCATCCTAATTTCATTGCCTATTGTGATATATTGTTTCTAATATATTACCTACATTTTAAAACTAAACATGTACTTGTTACATAATTTTACCAAATCCTAACATTCACCATAGAAATAAATGCAATTAAAAAAAAACTATATATGGATCAATAAAGAATTAAATAGTGCAAATCCACTCAACACAAATTAAAACCATGTGAACATTGTCATATATATAATCTAATACAATGTTTATACAAATAATCATATCAATCATATGTTTTGGGCATATCCCTTGGGGTATACTCCTCATCACTATCAACATCTACAAATCCAACACCTCTTGATATAGATGCACCATGATCAAATTGTAGTCCCCATGGATATGATAACATGTATACTCTCTCCTCAAAATCACCTAGTCACCATACTATCTCCTTGTGATCCCATCCCAAAGTATCATAGTAATTAATGAGAATCTACATAATCTCATTGTAACTTTACCATGGGATGTCTCGTCTATATAGCTCTTCACGTAATTCCTCATTATCTATGTTTGTAGTATGGTGTGTTGCCAGAAAACCCATAACAAGATTACATAATAGTGCATGCACACTAGAAATGTAAACAAATCTCTCAATAAAGTCATCTTTGGGTACATCTATAGGCACACTATGAGTGAGGGCCTACATCACTTGATCCACCATGGTCGACCACTCCTAATTACCTACACACATTTGAGATACAACATTAAATATAAATATATATAAAAACCAAATAATTTTATAACAAAATCAAATACAAAACTTAAAACTATGGTATTTACATGTGGTCCTAATGGATGTCTTATCTACCAGTTGATGGTATTGAAAGAGAATTATCTCCTACCTCACCACTTATCTCTCCTCTACCAAAACCTTATGCCATAATAATGATACTTAGAGATATAACTACAATAGGAAACAATAAAGGCCATTAGGTTCTATCCCACAACTACACATACCATTAGTACACCCTACATCATCTCCTACTACCAGGGTAACCATGTGATCTCACTCATCACTTTAGCATGGGGATAGATCTATAATAATAGGTGTTGGCCTATCATGTAACCTATGACCATTATGTGTCATTTGATTCCATGGATATAGTGTTGATTTCACTCTCTACTTAATCCCAAACTACTGTAAAACTTAGCCATACTAAAAGAACTCATAGATACAAGGAAACTAATCAACCAACCACATATTGATGTAGACCCTCTATAACTCATGTCCATCCTTGGCCACCCAATAAAAGTCCTATAAGGATGCCACACAATATAATCTAGAGATAACCTATCCAAATTTATTTGGTAATCCATCATGGTATGAAGTATACCACATGGAAATTCCCAATGATCAAGAAACATAAGTGGATGAGACCATCCAAGGAGAGGATCACTAACTGGCCATACCACTAGGATATGCTCATAAGCCCAAACATGTAATAGAGTCAGCATTCCAATACCCCCACCATGATTGTCTAATGTAAACATATAGATATCCTTATATAATTTAGATAATATAGTATGGCCTTATTAATACCTACTTATATCAAGCTCAATGTGACACACTACATGATATATGTGATGATAAATACCAACAATCTTACCCTCTATAACTACAAATGATGCCAATAAAATGTAAATAAATTTCCATAGTCATGGAACATCACCTTTAATAATGATATAAAACCAAATAATTCTACTATGATCTACATCAAGAGACCTATAACTATTAAAATATAAATGGGAATGTTGAATATAGCCTCAACTATCATTTATGATAACCTATACTCTCTCACCCCTAATTGATAGCCAAAAAAATGATGCACATCCTCTTAGGTGACAGTCATCTCACTAGTGGGAAGCCAAAATTTACCTCAATCTAGATTCCACCTCATAATTATAAAAGTGAGGAGGTGGATATCATATGAAATCTATTCCAAATAGGCCACGTGCCCTAATCACACTTGATCAATAATAACCTAGTCAGATGCATCTAGACCCAGCTCTACTAATGTTGAATAAAGTCACCTATTCTAAAACTCTTGAATATGAATATCCTTCTACAATCAAGAAAATAACAATAAAAAATCATTAATTCTTATATATTGATGCAAAAATATAGAAATATCAATTAATCATACATAAAATAAAAATAAATTAGCGTCAGATGATAGTGTCAATGTGGGATAGAAGTATTAGATGCTAATGTTTGTACTAGATGAAAACTTTAGAAGATAATGTCTAGCACTAGACACTTGTATCAAGGCATTGATGTAAGCATCCAGGACACCAATGCAAACATATAACCTCCTATGAAAAAACCCTAAAAACACACCCAAAATGTAAAATTTTCAAAAAATAAAAATTACCAATAAATTATAAGAGCATAGTTACCAGCTTAGAAAAATCTTGGCTAGATAAGGTATTCTGGAGTACATCAAATCACATCAAATGAGGGGATATTACACATGGCATTGTTCTTCTCTAGACTTAAAGCTAAAAAATTCACAAAATTTAAAAATGCAAATGATTTCATTTTTATTACAACACACCAAATATACCACTTTTGTACCAACTTCAAATGTGCATATATTGAGCCTTGGTTATCTACATTCAAAATAACAAGTTTCATTGGGATCTAGAAAATGAGACTTCCATATTATATGAAATTTATAAATGTTCAAACAATGCCAAAAATAGCTAATTTTTTTACTACATAGATATTTTTTTTTATTCCAAATTATACTAAATAATGTCATAAATTATTATCCATAATACTATCATAACAATATAAAGTAAAGTATATTGAGCACATCACTTGTTTCTCTTTTGTAAGGAAATGACTAGTAGGAAATATATCACCTCCTCCAAAAAGTGGGGCATATTAGTATGGGCATGTTTATAAACATGTTCTACATAATCAAATACAATTTGCACATTATCCATATTTAGTGGGGGGCATGCTTTGGAATCATGGTATCTACACCTATTCATCACCTTCAAGTTATAGTGGGGGCATGTTTTAGAAACATGTCCTCCACATTGGTAATTATTGCATTTTTTAGACTTCTACATATATAGTGATCTAGAGGTCAATGCAAAAAAGGTCCTAAAATATATCAAAACCTTCACCATTGCATAGAGCCTATTGAGACCTTTCTAATGGCATGCAGAATGTGAAAAATAGAACTCATATGTTCTTTGTGCAGATAGTCAAAGCTAGTCAAACTATAGATATTAACCAACATGGAATGATTTAGGAATAATTATAATGCATATATTTCATCAAGATATTTTTTTCACAACTCATGGTTCACAAAATGAAGCCCATATGCGCAAGATATGATGCTTCAAATATTAAATCACGCAAGTAAAAAAAATTGGGGTTTAAACAAAACATCTAGTTGGATGTCAACAAGTGGCATGGTGAGTGGTTGACAAGTGGCATGGTGAGTGGTCAAAAAGTGGTGAGAGGAGACTAGACCATGGTGGGTCCTCAAGCCACCATGTGGCTTACCACCATCTAATTAACTACCATGGTCTAATTTCATTTTTTGAATGTTCCAAACAAATCATATTTAATTTTCCACATAACTCTATACCTGCCACATTCCATATCCCAAAAGTCATATTCATGTCTCAATATTCCATGTGAAACCCAAACACCACCACATACTTTCCACATTTTATGCCACACATGCCACGTGAAGCCCCAAATATTCATGAAATAGCCAACATGCCACCGCATTTTAACCACATACCACAAAATTCCCACCTAAATATATGTTTATGCCAAACACTTGGAAATGGAAAACATGAACTTTATGATATTTGAAAATGTTTAAAGCTACCCACTTACCAAATGTGGGATAAAAGGATTTGATTTAAATGTTAAGCCTATGTAATGGGTTTCAAACCCTCATCCTTCCATATAAAATGATAAGTGTCCCACCATCAAACCCATGGGATGAAGCACTATATAAAGTGCTAAGACTCATATTTTAATGTAATTCAGAAATTGAAAAGATTAGTAGCCAATGCTAAAGGCTAAAGGCATAAAGAAGCTTGTGTAGAGGGAGTTAGAGGTAAAATCATGAAAAAGTTTAAAAAGAGACTAGCATTATTTTTGCCTAAAGAACAACTTTATAGTTGTTCACTTTTTAATTTGGAAATGTTTTTAATTATTTTTCAAGCATTTTTCCTAATACATCGACTAATATTAGACCCAGAGAAGTAGGCCTTCATGCCGAACTCTGTTATCAAATTATATGTTGAATGTTGTGAATTATTTTGTTAAATTCATGATTTGTAAGTCATTTTTTTATTATTTTATAAATTAATAAATTCAACAACATCAAATTAAGTTAGCTTAATATTGCTTAAATTTTATGGATTAGTTTGGTATCAAAGTAGTTAGTGTGTTGGGTTAACTTTTGTGTAGAAATTGCTCTGAAACATCAAGTTTGATATTAGAACTAAATTTTTGGGTAAATTTATGATTTTTTTGTTTTAACCAAAATTAGTTATTATAGAATAATGGATCCAAAGATAGCTTATATTTAGTTGTTACTAAATTCCATTATCAATGCAATAATGTAATACCTACAATCTCAAGAGCAAAGTTGGCAAGTGGTAGAGCAATGATAGGAGTAGAAAATGGAGAGACTCTAACAAATAATTGATGCACTATGAGTATAACTACAATAAGAATGTTAACAAAAGAAGAGGATGCATGAAAATGTAGAGATTTATAGAAATTGTTCTTATCAAGGTCATACAACCAAGTAATGTTAGTTATTGCATCTCAGTCAAGCTCCAATATGGTTTAGAAGGTAGAATGAGGAAAGAGGCAAGGCACTAGCTGTGTCTAGTAGAGATCAATCTATCTAACCAATAGTACCTCATCAAGTAACTTCAAAGTCTCTAATGTGATAGTTATTTTTGATGGAAGTGCCAAATATTAAGCTATGCTCTGAGGAAAGTCAAAGGAAAAATTGTACTGCTATTATGGAAGGGAAGTTCATGTAGATCTATTTTAACTGGAGTTCTAGATCTAGTTATATTATTGAAGGTCTTGTACAATATCTACAGTTAAGGACTCTTCCATTACTGCACACTAAGACATTCAGAGGAGATAATGGCATAGTATAAGGACATGCAACTCATTATGGCATTAAAGGGATATTTTTTGATCAAGTAGCTCTTGACATAGTTCAAGGAGAAGTTAAGGAGATAACTTTGGGTAATTATTATCTCACATCTTGACATGCCAAAAACACTGCATTAAGAGAAGGAATTCAACTAATGACCAATTATAACTACAAGATTTAGTTGAGACAAGCCAGATAACAAAAGTATATTCTTGTTATACTAGTGATTCTTCTAATTCATATATTCTTGTTAGTCCTATTAATGAGAATGATGTTGGAAATGCAAAAGCAAATAATTCTCTGATTATTAATGTATCTTCTATTGTACATACTGAAGAAGAAAATAATGAAATCAACTCTTTTGGCTAATTGACAATGTTAGGGATACTGAATGTACTAACCCTAAGCATTCATCAAGTTTATGTGTTGATACATTTGAAAAGCACATGAAGGGAATAGGTTCTAAATCATTAACTAAAATGGATTCAAAGGAAAAGGCCTTAGTGTTAATGGTCAAGAAATTGTCTAGCCTATCCAAGTGGCAAAGAGACCACTCTGTGCAAGATTAGGATATGGAGGTGAATGAGAAATAACCTAAGAAGTTGAGCTAGAGAGTTACTCAAGAAGTAAGTCAAAATACTTTGAAGAGTCAAATGAAGCATTATCAAAAAATGAATTAGTTAAATCTAATGAGACATATTCAAATGACTTATCGATGTATGAAAAGAATAAATACTCAAATGTATCTTATAATTATGCTTTAGAAAGCCCTAGAAAGATGTTTAAGAGAAATTTCAAGAATAGAATTGACAAAATAGAAATACCTAAGGAAGAAATGAAGTTAGTATTTTACTTCAATGATAAGGGGAAAATGTTGAAGGAAGATAAGTAGAATCATCCACAACCTCAGGCAAAGGTTGTAACTACATCTTTAGTCAAGAAAAATATAGAGCCTCCTCAGATAGAATCTAGTCAGTTATAACCTAAGGTAACATCAGTGAAGGAGACAATAGTCAATGAGAAGCTAATAGATTAGAAATCATCACCCTGGAAATTTAAGTAACATTTCTTTAAAAGAATAATTGCTAAGCATACTAAAATAGATGATATCTTTGATAAAAATTATCAAAATAATTTGATCTCAAAAGATGTTGTAGAAGCCCTAGGTTTAGAAATTAAGCCACATTTCCAACCCTATTCTTTGGATAGAATAGATGATGGTGATGATGTACATATAAGTAAAACCTATAAACTAGGATTTGTAATCACTGTTAACTTCCTAGATGAATTTGAATTAGATGTGGTTCCACTTTAGTTTAGTGGTGATATCTTGGGTAAACCATACTTGTCTCTAAGAAAATAAACTTACTCCAAGAAATAAAATTAGTATAGCATTGTAAAAGATGGGATAGAATATCTTGTATAAGCACATCAGTAGTACCTATTATAGGTAAATATTTCCTACATTATTTTTATACCCATGTATGTTGTAGACAAGAACAATGCATGACAACATGAATATTCCATCATGAGAAGCATCAAGAATAGCTTGAAATATATTTTTTATATTTTAATCTATATATTTTAGTATGTGCATGTATATTTGTAAGACTTGAATATAGGCATTATTTATAAATGTTTAAGACCTAAGTATGGGTAATTTTTGTAATCATTATGTATAGTTATAGTGTTTTTAAAGACCCAAAAGGGAAATGTTTGTAAATTGTGTTGCTATGTAAGACCCTAAGAGGGCAATTGTAAAATGGTGATTATTATAACACTAGGTGACATGTAACAATTTTAGATCTAAATATCTATCAGAGTACCTCCAAAATTAACATTCAAAAGATCATTCAAGCTATATTTAAGAGCTAGATCCATGCAAAGATCCTCACATGGAGTACCAAGTCCAGTACTAGATTTTTTAGGACAAAAAGCCTTCTTAATAGGGAGGATTGATCCAAAGGTTAATAAAAAAAGGTCTTAAATTAGATTGAAACCTACACCATTGCATAGATCCTATTGAGACCTTTCTAATAGCATGTAGAATTTAAAAAATAGAGCTCATATGTTCCTTGTGTAGCTAGTCAAAGCTCCAGTCAAACTGGTCAAAGTAGGTCAAAGTTGGTCAAAATGTAGAAATTAAAAAGCATGGAATGATTTAATAATAAATCCAATTTATATATTTCATCAAGATATTTTTGACATAACTTATGGTTCACAAAATATATCTCATATGTGTAAGATATTATGCTTTAAAGATCGAATCAGGCAAGTAAAAAAATTGGGGTTTGAATGGAACATCTAATTGGACATCAACAAGTGGCATGGTGAGTGGTTGATAAGTGGTGTGAAGAGTGGTAATCAAGTGGAAAGAGGATATTGGACCATGTGGTGGCTCTTCAAGCCACCAAATGGCTTGCCACCATCTAATTAACTATCATGGTCCAATTTCATTTTTTGAATGTTCCAAACAAACCATATTTAATTTTCCACATAACCCTATACCTACCACATTATATATCTGAACATTCATATTCGTGTCTTAATATTCCATGTGGAACCCAAAAACCACCATATATATTCCACATTATATACCACACATGCCATGTGAATCCCTAAATATTCACAAAATAGCCAACATACGACCACATTTTAACCATATACCACAAAATGCCCACCTAAATATATGTTTATGCCAAACACTTGGCAATGGAAAATGTGAACTTATTGATATTTGAAAATTTTTAAAGCTACCCACTCACCAAATGTGGGATAAAAAGATTTGATTTAAACGCTAAGCCTATGCAATGTGTTTCAAACCCTCATCCTTCTAGATAAAATGATAAGTGTCCCACCATAAAACCTATGGGATGAAGCACTATATAAAGTTTTAAGACTCATATTTTAATGAAATTCATAAATTCAAAAGCTTAGTAGCCAATGCTAAAGGCTAAATTCATAAATAATCTTATGCAAAGGGAGTTAGAGGCAAAATCACAAAAAAGTCTAACAAGAGACTAGCATTATTTTTGCCTGAAGAACAACTTTATATTTGTTCACTTTTAAATTTGAAAACATTTGTAAGTATTTTTCAAGCATTTTTCCTAATATATTGGCTAATATTAGACGCGAAGACGTAGGCCTTCATGTCAAACTCCATTATCAAATTATGTGTTGAATGTTGTGAATTATTTTATTAAATTCATGCTTTGTAAGTCATTTTTTAAAGTAATAAAGTCAGCAACATCAAATTATGTTAGCATATTATTGATTAAAGTTTATAGATCACATAGTGGGGGCATCCCTTGTAAACATGGTATCCACACTTACACTATTTCCAAATTGGTAAAATAATACACAATATATTATTTAGATTCATAATTGTGGAAAAAAATTATACTTCAGTATGATATGCAATGTGTGCCTAATATTTTAAAATCCAAGCCAATTTCACATTCTAAAACTCTTTTATGGATTGTTACCAAAATATAAAACTTTTTATGTATTGATACCCTGAATTACTAACACCTAATCAAACTTTCATGGACTATATTGAGCCTTACCCATATGCAACAGTTAGTTCTTCTTCTTTTTGATTTGATTGGAAGGATTAAATCAGCTAATCTCACCAAGTTATTAGGTGAAAATTTTTACATCACTCACCCTATATTGAGCCATATATATATATATATATATATATATATATATATATATATATATATCTCTTTTGCACTTAAGTTGTACTCATTGGGAAATGATACTATTGATGGTTAAAGCACCACTCTTCCTATATATATATATATATATAGGAAGAGTGGTGCTTTAACCATCAATAGTATCATTTCCCAATGAGTACAACTTAAGTGCAAAAGAGATATATATATATATATATATATATATATATATATATATATATATATCTCTTTTGCACTTAAGTTGTACTCATTGGGAAATGATACTATTGATGGTTAAAGCACCACTCTTCCTATATATATATATATATATATATATATATATATATATATATATATATATATATATATATCTTTTACACTTGAATTTTGCTCATTGGGAAATGATACTATTGATGGTTGAAGCACCACTCTTCTTATTCCAATTTGGGGGAATTATCACCTCCCAACTCTCTTTACTCTATGTACAATGCAACCATGGTGAAGAACACTTAACCAATTTTAGGTTTACTCATCTTTCTGGCTAGAAGATGGATGAGGTTGCAACCCCCTATCTACTTTTCCAATTTTTATCACTCTAAAACCATTTACCACATAACACATACACTGGTGTATTATATCCATGCTATTTATTTATGTTACTTTTTTACTATTTATTGCATACATATTAGATATGTTAGTTTAATTTTTTGACATACTCTTGGTTATAGGTAATGTTCAAATTAAAAATTGAAGAAAAACTCAAATGAAGATAAGGTGTGTTATCCATACCACAGTATGCATTTATTTTTATTTAAACTAGTAATTCTAGTTTTTCATGCATTACTATATTAAAGGGGTAAAATTTAGACACCCATTTTGGTACAAGTACACATATTTCTAGTCTTATTATATGTATATACCTTTTTACTGAGAATTAGACATCTAGTGATGTGGTATCTTATGGACCTTTTTGGTTCCATCTTATTTCACTTGACTTACCTTCCCATTTGGCCTATGTGCTATGTTTTTTTATCTTCATCAAACATATACTAGATATCCCTATCTTTTGTGCCTATTTTATATAAATTTTAATCTTTTAAACACTTTTGTCTATCCTGAACACTAGGTCAATGTTAGTGTCTAGCTTCGACTCCTAGACACTAGTGTCAATGTTTGTTTCCAACTTATATACAACTATTCATGCTTACCTTTTTGTATTTTTCCTTATCTTTCACTTTGTGACCTTATTTTAGACCTATTTTGCCATCATATTTTTGTATTTTCACATATTAATAGGTTCTAATTCAAACTCAAAATGTTATTATATATACAAAGGCTATAGACTAATTAAGACACCTAACAATTTGATAAGGAAACTCTCTAATTATAAATTATTATTTATTTCAAGCTATCAAATTGAAATGCAACACTAAATCAAATATTCAAAGCATTCCAAAGGTCAAATATACTATTTCATAGCTTGTACCAAGGATTAATAGGAGAAAAAGCATATAATCACATTACTACAACTCTACACATATGCATATGAGGGAGAATAACAAGTGAGTTTGAGGAAACACTTAGCAATGAATGGGGTTATTAGGGCTAGCTTGACTCATGTGGCTAACCCATTTTACTAGGTTTCAATAGGCACAATGCAAAGGGATTAAGGTTGCTTATTATCTAGATGTGGGACATAAACAAACATAGTTAGAGGCATAAAATAATTACATAATGGACAACATAGGCTTAGTACAAATTTGAAGTCACCCATGTGTATATCTCTCACTGTATACTAGAATTAGAGGTGGACATATGAATCTATGTTACTTTCCATGATTGACACAATTGTCTAAAGGTTAAAAATAGTTAGAATATAGACTAAATAAATTTTAGATCTCTAAGATAAGCATGTGATGATTCGTGATCACTACCATAATCTAGAATAGAATAAATAACAAGATAGGCTCTTTTTATCCATTAGTTTCTTAGTACTTTCTATATTTATTACACATCTCTAAATGATATATAATGTCAAATTAATGTATTACATTATTAATATAAAAATGGTACTTGATGCATTCAAATAACTTTATTGCTTATATGTTTCACTTATGAATCCAAAAGCATTAAAAAACTTCTCAAATGACTTTTTTATTAATGAAAAATAAAGTGACATGGGAGTAGATAACATAAAATGGATGAATTTTATAGTAGTGAGAGGTGACAATAAGAGAAAAACAAAGGTTCAATACAAACACTTTGCATAAAATCAAAGCTCAAAATGATTTAAGAGAATGCAATGAACTACCATGTAATTTTGAACCTAGATATTTTTTTTTAATTAAGATAAGTGGAGAGCTAAGGAGACTTTTAGAATTAAAAAAATGGGGATGGGGACTAGAGAAATTATAAATTGAAGCCACAAGGCATGATGGAAGAATTATGGCCTACATTTTTTCAATCAATAAACTCAAATAAATATGAAACTGGGATTGGGATCATACTAAGCCAAATAAAATGGACAATCAATAAATAATAAACCATGTGACATAGTTAACAAGGATGAAAATAAATAATCAATCACTGCAAGTCAATAATTATTTTTGATTCAAAAACAAAGAGTGCTCATACAAAAATAACCACTTATAGGCTTTGATTAGGAGATAAAAATAAGGTAATATATATCTATCCATAGGTAATAATCCAAATTAATTCATAAAATTTTGTAAATAAATTGGAATATTAACAAAGAGAAAATCTTCATGCCCTACAAAATGATGATTCCCCCATTTTATTTATAGATAAAGGATAAATTAAAATGTGTGAGAACCACTCAAAGGATTCTAATCTATATTATCATAGACAAATCTATTTAAGTCTTGGTTGAATCTATAATGGAAATTTATTGGTATTGGAACACCACAAAAGGACTCAATTCAGTGACATTAGGGGTGATATATATTTTTCACTAAATGATATATAAATGTGTGGAGTTTAATTATTTGTAACTCTTCAATAATGAATTTAATAAAAATATGGATAATTTCCTCAAAGGTAATATGAAGTTATGTTTCTCATATTATTTACATAATGGAAGCATATATAAGGGCTAGTAAAAAAATATGACTTTTGGTGAGCAATCACTTTATAAATATGTATTTCCAAACATAAAGAGGAGCCATTCAAGCAACAAAAAAAATGGATGTTTTTTTAAAGAAATTAGGAAACACATTAGCAATAATCCTTGAGTACCAAAATAAGTGAAGACATAGCTCACACTGTTGGACACAATCACATTATTACATGATGGAGTGGTCATTTTATCACATGGATTTGGTCTATGAATGCATAAAAGTTACCAGTCTTCATTATTCTAGATAACTAATTCCAAACTGAGTAAATAGTAAAACATGAATATGGATAACATGAAACCATTTTAAAAAATTTCAAAGTAGGGAAAATGTATCAAACCTAAAAAAAAACTAAGGAATAATGTTCATAATAATCTTTAAAAACTTTGAAAAATAAGTATAATAAATAAAACAAGAAGGAATAAATTGCACAAGATTCATTAGTGTAAATAAATGTACCATTAGAGTCATGTTTTCCTAATCTTTTTATATAATTATATTATGAGAAACTAGGTTTTTCTCAAGTTGAATTCTAAGACATTGTACTCATAAGTATTCTATAATTCATAGAATATGAGAGAGAATGTTTTGTATGGAAGGTCATGTGAACTATAAAAATCCAATCCTAGGTGTAAGCTATAAAAATCCAATCCTAGGTGTAAGATAGTCATGCAATATATCTTAAAAAAATGCCCAAAAACATTAATAGGGATACATGGAATGAAGATAACATAACATATGGAAGTCATAGAATTTAATCTCAGTACACTTGTCGGAACAAAATCACAAATAAATATTGTGCATGTAAACATTATATATGAGCCCTAACCAAACCCAACTTGACCACTCATAAGGAATATAAAATATGAGCTCGAGTAATGAAGTCTACAAGCAATACAACTATTTTTTTGTTTTATGTGTGTGGAAAATATGAATATCCAGATGTGAGTCCTTGCAAAATAGTTTGAATATATCCTAAGGGATGGGAAAGGAAAAAATGCACACCTAATGGTGGATGTAAAATAATAACAAAGGATGAAGTAGTAGCATTAAATTTTGAGGAGAAATAATCATCATATATGGAATATATTTTATATAAGAAGGAAATGAATAGTGAGAATAAAATTATGAAATAACTAGTTTTAATTAGGAAGAAATCAATAATGTCAAAGTAAGACACTCTAGCTACAACACAAGGTTTGGCACCTCCTTCCTCTCCCACAAATCTAATATAATATTTAAAGACACAAATTCCACCACATTATCCACCTTCATATCCACTAAAATATAACCCACCTCACCCCCTCTAAATTTCATACTTACACCACCAAATTCTCCCATTATAATGGTTACTTCTTTTGTACATTCTCCTCCCAAGTCTATAAGATCACCATTAAATCCACTAAGGTCATAATATATCTCTTAACTTGTTTTTTTTTAATAATATACCCTAGAAATCTCAATATATAATTCATAGGGGCTAGTGATGTGTAATAGGATAAAACACCCTCTCCTACCCATACAAATTAGGTGAAACCATTGGGAATGGACACCAATAAAATAAAAGGAAAGATTGTATTGTTTTATAATTTTTTAAATAAATAATTTGACTAGAAATTAAAAATAGAAAAGGAACAAAAATAAAAGGATGAATAATAGAAAGCAATGTAAGATAAAGAGACACAAGACAAATCAATTTAGAAAAAAAAATCTTGAAAAAATAAGAAAATGAGAAGGAGGAGAAATAAATGACAACAAAGGAATAAGATGAAAAATACAAAGTTGAGAAATAAAATGGTGCAAAATAAAAGACTCATAAGAAAAATAAATACGTGAAAAACAAGCATGCTAAATATTATTGTGTTATAAATAGGACATAGAGAAATAAGAGAAGAAAATGGAAGAAATGGAACACACACACAAACACACATGAATAATAATAATAATAATAATAATAATAATAATAATAATAATAATAATAATAATAATAATAATAATAATAATAATAGTTAAAAAAAAAAAAAAAAAGGATGTAAAAATAAGGAAATGTAATTAAGAGCAGTACAATAGTTGGAGGCAAATAAAAATATTTAAAATTGCTAGGAAAAAGTGTAAGATATGGAATCATTCCATGACACCAGCACCAAAGACATATAGGTCTTAGGTGCATGACCTTAATCCCAATCCAAATATTCAAGGCATTAACTACAAGTATTAACATAGCATAACCTATAAAAAAAAAGGTAATAATTTGGTAATTGAAGAATCAAGATCACATGATGAAGTCTCTTAAGGAGGAGATGATGTATTGGGATCTAATAGATCAACCCATTAGGATGATAAAAATAATAATGAATTTTTGCATGTCCACTACATAATTAAAAGTCAATAAATATGAGTAATGTAATAGACAATACAACTCACACTCATGAATCTTGCATAAAATTTGGCAATTAAATGGCCAAGTTGGTAGTATAGTCAAATCAAGAAGTAAAAACACATTCCATTCTATAATTAGAAATAATATATTAAGATTAAAGTAACCCCACATTTGAATAGTGTGGGTACTATCCTTGGACACATCAAGAGGTTTGGGTATCCCCTAGTCAAAAACAACAAACCAATATTTCAAAACAACCCCAACAATAGTCACCATAAGAGAACCAGGTCTCCTCCTAGCTAGAAATCACTGACTAGGAGTACAATGAGAACCCATCCAAATAAGTAACTACCAATTTTGAATGGATCAAGAACCAACAGAGGAGAATGAAATAACACATTTTACTAGTGTAGGAACTAACCAATTTTGGCTAGATTACAAACTAGCCTAGTATATAATGAGGCCTAGGTCTTAGGATGCCATCAGGGTCCCTAAGGGACTGATGAGACTATTTTCACTAGATTGAGAACTAGCCTAGACACATAAGGAGGTCTGTGTCTCCACTCTAGATCCAAATGTAGGGAAAAAAAACCCTATGAATTCCCTAATGGGACCTAATAGTAAAATAAAAACTAACCTTTTAAAATGGGCAAAACACTAATTTTAATTAAATTGAGAACCAACAGAGGAAAATCTAATACTTCATTTGACTGGTGTAAAAACTAACTAGTTTTGGTTGGAACAAAATTTATATTGGGCTAAAATGAGGCCCAAGTCTCAAGAAACAATTAGGGTCCCCAAAGGATAGATGAGATGATTTTTTATGGATCAAGAATCAACCTAGACACAAAAAGAGGTCCAAGTCTCCACTCTAAGGCCAAAAGCACAAAAAAATACTAGAAAGTCCCCATTAGGACCTAGCATTATTACAACATTAATTAGTTTTAAATGGGACAATAACCATCTTAGACTGAAGAATCATGAGGCCCAGGTTTCTAAAAAACCTTTTTTTGATCCCCTAGAGAACCCAACATACCATAAGTCAATCCAATTTTAGCTAGATTAAGAACTGGACTAGACACAAATAGAGGTCCAGGTATCTAAAATAAATTATTACCAATTTTATATGGATCAATATCCATTCTAATCTTAAAATAGATTGAGGCCTAGATCTCTAAAGAACCCTTCCGATCCCCTTAGGGATCTAGTATACCCACATCAACCACTTTTTACTAATGTAGTACCCAATTAGTTTTGATTGGACCCAAAACTAGCCTAGATATAAAAATCATGAGGCCTATGTCTCAAAATGAGCTATCCATGTCCTAAGAAGACCAACATACTAATTTTGACTGGATCAGAGACTAGCTTGGACACAACTAGAGGTCCAAGTCTCCAGAGTCAAAAAATAGAGAAAGGAACTCTGTAGGGTTCCCAGTGGGACCCAAAACCAACAAAATACTATTGAAATTAGATAAAAAAAAACCTTCAAGCCATGAAGGTATGAACCTAACCCTCAAGCCCTAAATATGAAAAATATTTGGAGAAATAAAACAAAACATTTCAAGGTTGCATATCAATGGCCAACATAACCATATCCAAGAGTACTCCACATAAGACATTTGTTTGTCATTGTTAAAGTCCTTAATGAATCTTCCCTTCCTTAAGCAGGAACATGACATAAAACTAATTTTTTTCGAGACTCGTGAAAAGGTTGGAAAATACTTATAGACCGAGCTAAATCCACTTATTCCTAGTCAAGAATGCTATCATATCTATATAAAATATTCATGGAATGGAGGCTCAAATCAACCCTTGAATGCCATGTTTCTAGAGGCCATATCTTTTACCTCCCAACTATCCACCAAGCACCAAAAGATAGATAGATATTTTTCTTGAGAACTAGTATCATTTCCCTCACCTCTGGCATTCTTGAAAGCATTTCCCTCTATCAAAACCAACCTAAAATTCACATCCTCTCCCTCATTTTCACATCTAATAATGAACATTTAATTGGATAGAACCAAATTAAAGTTATTATTAGTCTCTTAGCCTTATGCCAACATGTTGAGCCTAAAGAGAGGCCAATTAGATTGATAAATAGTCCTACTCATAGTCTTAACTCCTAAAGAGTTTTTAATTGGAAAATAATATGTTGTAATTCCTCTTATGGAATTTTATTTTTGAGGATATAATATCTAAAATAATAAATGTGATTGAATAAATGTGCCTAGAGTTGGTAAAGCACGTGATATTGGATTTAATAATCTTTTAAAAACTCTAATCACATTTTTTATTACTGAATTGACATAGGATTGGCACTCCAACCATAAAATGGAAAGGATTATTTCACAAGTGTGAATAAAAAAATAAAACCTACTCCATAGTTTCTCTCTTGGAGAAGTAAAAGAAAGCATTGACCATAATGGTGAATAATGCAAAGAAAACTACATAAAATATGGTAGACTATAACACAAAGAATCAAATGATGCTCAATGAAAACTATGAGCATGGGTAAAAAAACACAATTTACACAAGCCATTTTTTACATATAAAAGGGAAGAAACACTATCTTCTTGGAGCACCTTAAAAATGTCATCGACTGAATCAAAACCTAGGAGTTAGAAATGCTTTATAACACATTTATAGGTGTTTATGAAAATATATCCACATAATGGTTTGATAAAGTAAGGGGTTACATTAGAATGAGAATTTCAATAAACATACCACTCATTGAATCTATATAAGAGGATGATTTATTTTATCTAATGCAAGTATTAGCATAATTTCACACATATTTCACTAATATTTTTGAAGGGTTGAAAGACACAAAATTTAATAAGTTATATTTGTTAAATATGATGGCCTCCCTCAAGGATAAAGTGTATGAGCTCATATGCATACTACCCAATAATGTGTTTCCAATCCTACATGGCCAAACATAACTTATTATGAAACCAACTCAAGGATCCTCTTCATCATAGCAAAGTTTTAGCTAACCAAGTTAGATATAATAACTACCACCTTCTCCACTAAATAGGGTAGAACAAATGTGTAAATTTTTGTCAATTTTTTATCTAACTTAATTTTTTAAAGAAAAGAGTCTCTAAAGTAGGATCATAAAGGTTAAAAATCCATAAATACATCCTCTTGGTTAATCTAGTCTATTAAAATGTGCATAGGGAATTATGTTATTATTTTACCTAGGAAACAACATGCAAGGTGTGTCTAAGTAGTGCATGGGAAGTGAAAATTGAAAAATAGTACTTTATTTGAAAGTAAGATTTAAAATTTGATGCAACACAAAAAGAGATAACATGAAATAATCAAGTGATTTTCATTTGTATAATTGTATTTTTTCATGGGATGAGAAAACTATTTGAGCTCTAATAAATGTTAGTGGGACATTTTGACATGTGTTTGGAAATTATTAAGTAAAATGTGTATGAAAAACAATATATGTGATATATACAAAATTTTAAAAGGTTTTATAGGTATAAAAGTTAATTATAAGGTGTAACACATCCTAAGAAGAAAGGTAGATGTGACAAAAATTTAGAAATGTGTATTCATAGAAGCAATATAAATATTGTAAAGATTACACAAAGATATATTGATATTCCCTATCCTTTATATTTTTCCTCAAAATAAATGAATATGATTATCATTTATAATTATATGTGTTATCCTTTAATAAAACTTATTTATATTTATTGTATCATGTTTTACTTTTTTATTGTAGTGAACCATGAATATGTTTTGTTAATGTGAATTCTTCAGTTTTGTTTACATTTCTTTTGAGGGTAGTTTATATGTGTATATTTTCCTGAAATCAAAGTTTAAATTCATATAATAAAACCTTTGTATATCATCATTAGGATTATATGGCCATTTCTAACATAAATGTGCCTCCACAAATAATTAGGATCTAAAAATAGCAAACATGTAAAGATAACAGTGAACTAGAAAGCATATGATAATATATACATGAAAGACAGGAAATTAAGCAATATAATATAACAAACTAAAATTAAAATTTCTATATTATAGGACTAGTGATACTTACCTTAGTTTTAGTTTTTTTGGTGTATTAATCTCCCTTTTTTGTATAACTTTATGAGATATTTTTATAGGTGAAGTCAAGGTGTATATAAGAATACCTAAGTAGACCAATTTTTTAGGCTACAAGTACTTGGTAAACCTTGTTAGTTAGACTTATATCCTTTATATCTTTACATACATTGTTTATAAATTTCAAGACCTTAATGTAAGTGTTTTAGCCTTAATTCATCATATCCTTTGTAGCGTTGATTTACAAGTGTGATTAGAGCATAGTGGATGTCTTGTCTTGAATAAATGACAATTATGAACTATATAAATATGAATTTAATTTTAATTTATCAGCTTGAATAATGGCATAAAAAAATTCCCACATAGTACATCATCAACTTAGTTACTAATTTTTATTAAATAAGGGATCATAAAATTCATCATCATTCCCATAGATGAAATTAGATAAAGATGCAAAAAGGGGAAAATCTAGATGGAAAGTGAAATTCGAGTCTAGGAGGATATGATAAATTAATGTATGATGATTTTAAGGTGGAATTAGGAATGGTAATGCATGATAAAATCTCTCACAAAGTACCATGAGGCAACCCACCATTATCGTAGTGTATTTGTAAGGATGTACACTAATGGATATTAATAAACTAACAATTATTGAAAAATAAAGTGTTAGTAGGTGAAAATAATGTGTAGACATATGTTCCACCCATAAGTCATGACATGTCACTAAAGTGTAATGTGGGATGGATTTTTGAGAGAAAACATAGAGTTGTAAAGATAATAATTATTGTAACATATTTTTAAATAATGATACAATTAAAATAAAATCAATCATCATTGGTGATAGGTCAAATCCTCTAAATAGGTAATAAATCAATGCTAGGATACGTTTGGAAAACCTATAAAACATGTGGTCTTTTATTTTTTGAAAAATATTTAGCTAATTCCATTAAATTCCTTGAAATTCCATGATTATATCACTTCTTTTGGTTTTTCAATAGAATCTAAATTTACTATGATATATAAATGTTGTGTAAGTTGAGAGATGATTTTTAAAATTTTATAAACTTTAATTATAATATATGAAGAGGGTGAAGTGCCCTTCATTTTTATATTATAATTAAATATTTTATGATTTCACAATCCATACACAATGAATATAATATCTTTTTGGATAACATGGTTCTTTCCAAAATCTATTATATTCATTATATTAACATTAAATATTTTGAGGTTTTTGGCATTGGGTAGACCCTTTATATCATAGAAAGGGATGATGTTGAGAGGATGTAGAGGCAAGTATAGGGGAACAACAATGAGGCTATCCATAAATATCAATGATGTATATTTTTCACTTATATCTAGAATGGAAGATAATATACATTGGAGAAAATGGGCACTAGGAAAAATAAACTTAGTATAATTTACCCCAAAGGTCATTAAAATTTAGGCAATAAAGATGTGAATAATGGGTTTGAATTAGAATGATTTTTTGATGAATGTGAAATTTATAGGAATCATAAATGTGGTCGCATAACTCCAAAATGTCATTGGTTGGGCCAATGACATTGTACATGTGGAAACTCATAAATTTTATGATGATATATTTCTAATTATTGATGTAATTAAAAAATGAAATATTCAATGACGTATTATCAAAATGGTCAATGAAGCATGAAAATTTAAGATGGTTGATGACATCATGTTATATGGTTGATGATTTTTAGTTTATATAAATGGTTGATGAATTCATGTGAAAATGACCTATGATGTATAATGTGAGTAAATGGATGATGTGGTTATAGATTTGTAGTTTTTTAGATATTTGAACTTTCTATATTTTACCTAATTTTTATATTATTTGAGATTAACTAGATATTGTTGTTTGAATTTTTTTAATAATAGAGACAATTTTAGTTATGGAGGATTATATATGCCTCATGGTTATCTTAGTTTTGGGGTAAACTATTAGATATAGGTAGGGATATTTTGATTAAACTTTGATTCTTATGGATTATGGATATTTTTCAGGTCTCATTAGGTGTAGGCATCTTAGTGATGTTCATGAATTTATGGGAGATACACACCAACACATTTAGGTGGGTGGTAGATGGGAAAACTAAGTAGGTTTCATTCATATTGGAAGATGTCAAAAATATTATAGGGATACACATTGAGGATATTTCTATGATATGTGACATTTGTATATGTGGATATAGAGAGACATGACTTGATTTGATTTGCCATAAGAGAATACGATTACCATCAACACTTTCAAATTATTCATCTTAGGGATATATATTTAGTTTCAATTCTTGATACTTGAAAGGCATACATTTTATTTATAGTGACATAGATTTTGTGTCAAAAGTTAGATGGAGGAGTACCCCTTTTGATATAGGGATGTTTAAAGAAGCATTAGAGCATGGAACAATGTACAACATGGGTGTATTCATAAAATTAAAGTTGTAACATGACATTTAAAACATTTTTTCACAAGATAAAACTATGATAGGGTAAATTATATTCCTTTTAGGTTGTATTTATGATAAATTTCCCACATACATGCCTATGTGGACACCTCTAATGGTACAAAATTACATGTCCCATAATGTGTGTTATGTTTTGAGGCCTTTGATGAGAAATTATAGTGGTTTTTAGTGATTATATTCAATAAATAGGAGGATACCATGTGTACTTATATAATTGCAACATATACATGGTCTTAGCTTTTTCTAACTTAATATTAAGGTTCTAAAAATCTAACTGTAGATACTAAAATATGATTTTATATGATAAAATAGCCTTTTACACTTAAAAAATATCACTCATGGCTCAATCATAGAAGGATAACCTTTTTCATTGTTGAAAGGCTTACATTCACCATCTCCTTATGCCTAAATCCTTATCATATAGTCCATCCTTGATATTCTGATTACCTATATCACCTCTAGCCCATACTTTACATAAAATTTACTTTATATCCCACTCTGGAAGTTACATATCTCTAGTAACTTTCTATCCTCTTGGACACTACCATTTAGACTAACATCAATTCTAGTGTCCTAGATATGATGCTAGTGCCCAAGCCATACAAACAGTCAAATTTGTAAATCTTTAAACATGTATGGGCCAACCTATTTTTATTAATTAATCCTCCCATGAGATAATTTAGAAAGGCATGGTATAAATATAATTAAAATAGCATTCATTATAATAAAACACACATCTATTTTATACCAAGTAAAACCACCTCTCAAGCTTACAAAACTATCATATTCTTATATATTTCCAAATTAGTCATAGGAGTAGTCTTCTTAAAGGTATTAAGCATTCAAAGATAAATCCATGAGAAATATTTGTCAAGGTATAATATATATCACTACATGTACCCACATATAGTATATTTCATATTTGTTCACACAAAATCCCACATAAGGGGGAAAACTACATCGTTTAGAGGCTAGTTTTGGAATATATGGCTATGTAGGTAGTGTTCATTGACATAGGGGTATTTGAGGTTAGATCAAATTCAGTTGAGCCCTATAACCACTATTTTTTCAAGGTGAAATTCCATAATTAGAGTACATAAGGTTTTCAATTACATAATGATATTGAAAACCTATGCATAATATACTAATTGGGAATTTATATAGTGAAATATAATAGGTACATGTGTTCATTCTAGAAATGATATTTATTTATATATGATAAAAACATCAATGTTGGGATAAAATCATTGATTATAGTGTCCAAATCTTGATAGTAGTGTCCAAGCTAATAGAGAGATAAATTATATAATATGAAAAATCATAGTGGAGTATTAGACTATTTCCTTTTACACCTATATTTTCCATATCTTCTTGTGCACCAAAAAATAAACTAATTATTGTTTTTTCTTCATGTTTCTACATTAAAATTACTATTTTTAATTTTACTCTTCATATTTAACTTACTTTCACCCTTTTCCAATTATTTATCTTACTATTTGGCATTGCACTCTTCATATTTAAATTATTTTCACACTTTAAGATCGAAAGGGTGACCCTAAGTAACATCTCTGATATTTATATGAAACAAGTCTTCAATGTGCTTTTAATGATAAAATTTTGAAAAAAATATTTCCAAGAATCCTAAATGACTATTATTTAAGATGGTTGTATGATATACCATTATGATCAATAAAATCATTCAAACCTCTAGTGGATTAGTTTCTATCACATTTATCTATCAAAATTATTTAAAAGATGTCATATGAAAAAATTTAAAAAATCAATCAAGGAACCAATGATCCCATCAATGAATTTTTTTTGAGGTACAATACAATTTTGGCCAAAATGACAAATCCAATGGTAAATAAAGAGATTCAAAATATATTCAAGAAAAGTTTACTTGCCACAATACACGAGTCTATTTTCTTCAATAAGTTTAAATATGTTAATGACTTATGCCATATTTTTGGAGATAGATAAATGAAACTTATTTCCTTGAAAAAGATTAATTATTTATCAAACACACCAATTATATCTAATATCATTTTACATATCAAACTATGCTATAATTTTATACCTACAAGTGTTAAAAAGGAATAAATAAATAAATAAATAAAGTGAATACAATTTCATAACAACCTAATCAACTCATGTTATCTAAATCACCTAAGAGACAATTTACATAATTACAAAAGTTTGTAGCTTCACTCCTTAAGAAGTTAGTGGATTTTTATATAATATCTCTCCCTCTTCCCTTAGAGGTTGATACAAGTCAACCTATACCAAAAGGATATGATGAAAATACTTAGTTTTACTATCACCAATGTGTTGGGTAGCCTATAAATATATGTTAAAATTTGAATCACAAGGAAAAATACCTCATTGATAGTGAAAATATCACATTTGATGATTTATCAAAGGATTTAGGATCATAACATGGTGACCATAAAACTAGAGTATATTCACTAGTCCATTATAAGATTATTCTAAGGAAAAAATAGAAGTGAAAATGGCATATAATGTACATCCTCCTCCATAAAATTATGGACACCCATTAGATGGTATTATTTGCACATTTACACATGAGATACATCCTATGGTTCAGAGGCCTTCTATTACATTTGATGATAGTGAAATTATGGATGATGATTCAGATGTTCACTCATTATTTATTATAACATATATTGATCATAATCATATAAATATTTTTATGGTTGATAGTGGTTTTAGTAATAATGTATGTACCATCAAATTACTAACACATTTTGGGTATACACATGATTATTTCCACCCTTTGGCCAAGATGGTCAAAGCATTTGATGGGAAAATACAAAAAAAATTGTGAGATTGATTTACCATTATAGGTTGGTAATGTATATGTGACCACAAAATTTTCTACTATGCCATAAGAGTCTTTGATATTTTATTAAGATAACCTTAGTTTAATAATATCTATACAATACCCTCCAAAGTGCATATATATCTCAAGTATATTCATGTCAATAAGGTAATCATAATTTATGGATTTATTATGAACATCCACTACAACAAGAGAACTTTATTCCAAGACAAATAATTATGCAACCTATTAAGGCTAATAATGAGTGAAAAGATAAGGAAAATTTTAATCCCTTTCCTAGGTGATCAATACTTGAGAGGTTTTTATATCAGAGATATATATTGGAATCCATGGAGTCCTTGTATACACTTAGACAGGTCAGCTAGTTACTAAGATCAGATTAACATGTTTCAAAGAGGTTACAAAGACCCATAATTACATTTGCACTAAAAAATCCACATAACACTAATAAATGGGTTTCATGAACCACTATAGCTTATACTACTACTTCAAAACCACATAGTCCTATGAGGTATATGCATATTATTATAGATCCTTCAATCAGAGATTTGGCACATATGTTGTATCATTGGCACCATAACCAGTTTTGTGTACCCCATCATGAGTCCAAAGCATACTATGAGCATCCCTTATATGGGATCATTGGCTAGCCTTCTCCTTCCTAAACTAAAAAATTCAAAAAATTCAAAAATTTAAAAAATTCAAAAAATAATAATTAAATGAAAATGCATTCAAATAAATCAAAAATACTTAGAATCTACATGTTTATTGGATTTTACATATGTTTTTTAATTTTTTTCATTAGATATCATATCCTTTATTTTATATGCACACATATGTTTCACAAGAATTTGAGTGTGATATATGCATACACTAGATCTATGATACATGAGAATACATATGTTGGACCTTTATTGTACCCTTGTGATGCACTATTAATCATTATCGATAAAGGGTACTTTTTTTTATGATCACTTTGCATTATAAATATGATTATATATACTAATGATTGCACATTTTTATACCCATGCCTAACTCTTACACATTATGTTAGATATGTTATGCTACAAGACATTTTTTCTAACACATGTATGTAAGAATTAGTTTGATATGATTATGCTGGTTTATTATATTTCACTTATTAATATTTCCAAATCTTACTTGAGTGTACTTATTTTATACCATGTTTTGATTGTGGAACATTTGAACATGTTCCTTATCTATAGGCCATTATTCTACTATGTGTTATTTATTTGGTGTGTGGACATTTTAACCTTTCCTCCCATTGAGTGTGAGAAATTACAACATTCCCATTTTTTATGGTCTCCTTAGACCCCTTTTTCATGACATTGAGTGCTCTTGTGTGTTTATTTTATTGTTTGTTGAGCTTGTGTTTGTTACTTCTAGATGTTGAAATGATTCATATCATGCATCTCAAGGCTTTTTATGATTGGATACTATGATATTCAATGATAAATATATACATATTTATTTACTATATGATTTATATAGATGTACCAAAATTATCTTGTCCTTTTGAGATAAGGTGACTATCATGTTACATTTTCCTACCTCAAAATGGGGGGCATATAAAAGAGACATGATTACACACACATATAATTGATTAAACTGATATAATTTTATAAAAAATACATGATTTATATATACACTTGGTTCATAATCTTATGAATTTGCTACCGATTTTACATATTTAGGATAGATTTTTAAGATTTATGACAAATATTATACATATTTTATAAAATAAACGTTACATTTTGATAAATAATTAATAATTAGATAAATTATAGGTGCATATTCCATAAAAATTAACCAAATCATAGATACATATTTATATTATATACAAATTTATGCATCAACCATACCAAGATGCACCAACTAAGATTTATCTATCTATATCAATTAGCTCCCTTGAGTAGTGTGATTCAGACTCAACACCATTGATGACCTTAGAACTAATTCCATTTTATAGGTTGAGATATTTAAATTATTTGACCTAAGTGATATTATTTATATTATGTACACACTTGGGTTACATGATTAAGATTAAAATATATTAATGACCTTAACATAAATCAAACTTACACCAGATTGGGGGAATGGTCACCCTCCAATTTTACTTTTCACATCTCCAAGGTTTAGTTGTGAACCTCTTTATCAAATGCTTTGTAAAATAAGCATCATTATTAAATAAAACTACTAAGTAGCAACATGGTTACATTGACACATAGGTTTACTCCTTACTCTCTTTTCTTTTAGTTATTCTAATTATTCAATTTTTAGGTTGTATGCACTAATTAAACTATAACATGATATTAGTTTCAATTAATACACAAACAACAAATTAAAAAAGGATTAGGAAATGGTTAGGAAATGATATTACTTTGGTAGGTAAGTTTTTCTCATTTCGTCCTAATATTGAAATGGTTAGGAAATGGGTTTTATCTAGGTGGAAAGTTAAGGGTAGTGTTTCAATCACTGCCATGGCAAGAGGCCTATTCCTTTTTAGATTTATGAATAGGGAGGACATGATAGCTACTCTTGCTGGAGGACCATGGATTCATGGCCCACATTCTCTTGCCTTATGCTCATGGAAACCAGGATTTGATCCTAACTCAGACCTTAATAAGTCTGCTCCTACTTGGGTAAGATTGCCAGGGTTCCCTTTGGAATTTGGGATGAAAAAATCTTCATAGCTATTGGCAATTCTATTGGCTAATATGTCACTATAGATCACACAACCAGAATAAAGTCCAGATGTGTGTATGCTAGACTTTGTGTCAATTTTGAAATTAATAGGACTCTCCCTACATCTATAGAGCTAAACTCTAAATATGGGACTTGGACTCAGCCGATCACATATGAAAATGCTACCACTTTCTATCAAATATGTAAGAGAAAGGGACATTTAATGACACAATGCAAAGCAAAGCAAATGGGAAGGAAAGATGATTCCCAGTTTGAAGGGGAGGATCAAGCTCTCAACCACAGGAAGAATAGCAAGCAAGAAATGAAGAGTAATGTGGAAAATCCCAACAATACAGAAAAGGTAGAGGAGATGGGGAAGGAGGATATCACTAGTAGTGAGGGAAAATCTATCCCAAAGGAAAATATAGTATCAAATGATAGTCAAAAGGCTATATTAAACACATCCAACCCTCTAGACAAATAGACTAATATGTCTAAGGAAGGAGAAAGAGGTAACCATCTGATAGAGGAAGACAATGTAGAAGACAAAGTTATAAGAGATGGACAGGAAGAAGTAACTCTAGAAATATATCCCACTAAAGGAGAAGCAGACTTACACTTAAACACAAACATTTTCCATGCTCTAGAAGTCATAGACCAAGTAGGATACTATTTAGTAATAGGTGAAATAGGACAAAGTGGTAGTAAAGAACCAGAGGAATGGGTTACCCCAAAGAAAAAGAACCGAAAAGGTAAAAAATCTATAGATGTTGGCACTGAGCCCAAACAAGGGAGACCAACCCTAAGAGAAACAAGACAAAGAGAGATTGCTAGGGAGATTGCCAGTGGTAAATAGAAAACACTAGAGACCCAACCCCTCAAACCCTCTAAATGAGAATATTATCTTGGAACTTGAGGGGCTTTAATAGTCCCTCAAATTAGTTTGAGGTTAAAAACTACATTTTAGATAATAAATTAGATATTTTATTACTCCAAGAAGTCAAGATGAATGAGGAGAGTTTTAGGAAAATTGCTGACTATATATGGCCTAAGGCAACTTTTTGCATTAGTCCAGTTGAAGGGGCTTTAGGGGTATTGTAACTATGTGGAGTAGTGCTAAAATCTATGGGTCTCTTATGGCTTATAATAAGCACTTCCTGATTACCAATTTCTCTGTGAAATCTTTGAACTGGTTGTTGATCAATGTCTATGGACCAAATAACAGAGCTTTGAGGTAGAAATTATGGATAGACTTGAGCAGTTTCAGGAATAATCCCTAGAACACTAGATGGATGTTAGCTAGAGATTTTAGCACTCCTATATACCCTTCTAAAAAATAGGGTGGGATTATGGATTACTCAGATACCATGTTCGACTTTGTCAAATTTATCAATGATTGGGGATTATTGGACATAGAACTACAAAACCAAAATTTTACCTGGACCAATCGAAGAAGAGGAGATCAAATGATTCAGGTTAAATTAGATAGATTTCTTATCTCAAGTAACTGGAAGGATTATCATAATATGCAAGTGCAGGCTTTTCCTAGAACCATGTCTGACCATTGCCCGATCTTCCTCAGTTAGAGAGAATAGGGACAATCCAGACCTTCCCCATTCCATTTTGAAGCTATGTGGATCAAACACAAAGACTTTAAACAAATGGTGGCCCAATGGTGGAAAATTCCTACTCAAGGTACTCCTATGTTCAGAATAGTCAAGAAATTTCAGCACATTAAACAAGAAGTTTATGGATGGAATAGATATAGCTTTGGGCAGGTCTTTCAGCAGAAGAAAAATATAGTGGGAAAACTCAATGATATACAACAACTGATAAATCAAGGGGATGACTCGAAATACACTTTAGAAGAAGAGAATGTCTTATCTTCTGAATGGAAGAATCTTATGGAAAGAGAAGAGGTTTTTTGGAAACAAAAATTTTGTGTTCAATGGCTTAAAGAGGGGGATAAGAACACTGCCTTCTTTCATCTCTCAGCTATGAAACATAGGAAAGCCAACTCAATAACTAAGATTGTTTTGGATAATGGTGACATTATAACCAAGGATAATGAGATATGGGAACAAGCCAGGGATTTCTTTCAAAATCTACTCACGAAAGAAAATAATAATGATAGAATTGATATGAACCAATTCATTGATAAAATCCCCTATTTAATAATAAAAGAATATAATCTGGAGATGTTAAAGCATATATCCAAAGAAGAAGTCCATGTTATTTTATTCTCCATGGGTGCATTCAAAGCCCTAGGTCCTAGTGGCTTTCCTCCTATATTCTTTCAATAATATTGGGAGATAGTAGGAGCGGATCTCACGGTTGTTGTTCATGATTTTTTAAGATTAGGTAAACTTTTGAAACAAGTTAATAATACCTTCATAGTACTTTTTCCTAAAAAATAACAACCTTCACACCTTACTAATTTCAGACCCATTAGTCTATGCAACACTGTTTATAAGTTATGTACTAAAGTGTTGGTTATGAAGATTCAACCTTTACTAGACAAAATTATTTCTCCTGCTCAAAAAGCTTTCATCCCATGTAGGCAGATTCTTGATGTTGTGATCACCACACATGAGACTATTCACTCCATGGATAAGAGTAGAATCCATGGTATGGCTCTCAAGCTAGATATTTCTAAAGCTTATGATAGAGTCTCATGGACTTTTTTGTTCCAAGTGATCAGAAAATTTGGGTTTAATGATAAAATGTCTCGCTTGATATGGAATGCGGTCTCTTTTGTAAAATTATTGATGCTGGTAAATGGTGTACCTAGAGGGTTTTTCTCATCTTCAAGAGGAATTCATCAAGGAGACCCTCTCTCCCTGTACTTATTCATCATTATGGCAGAGGCGCTAAGAAGATACATACAAGTAGATATAGCCTCAAAAAAGCTAGTGGGCATCAAACCTACCTCCTCCCTTCATCCTATGGTGGTGTAGTAGTTTGTGGATGATACCATCTTCTTTGGCATCTCATCAATGATTGAAGCTAGAAGATGAAAGAATATTTTAAATAATTATGCCAGAGAGTAAGGACAAAGGATAAATTTCCAAAAAAGCAATGTGTATTTCTTCAACACTCCTAATGAACTTAGACATATAATCATTGATATATTAGAATGTGTTGAAGCTGCTCTACCAACTACCTACCTAGGTCTCCCACACATGATCAAAGAGGTATCTCCTAGTTTTTGGAATGGAATTGTGGAAAGAATGTAGATGAAACTTCTTGGTTGGAAAGGGAAACTACTCGGTAGTGTTGGTAAATTACAACTTCTTTGGGCCTCGCTACAAGGTATTCCTACATACTTCTTATCTCTTTTTAAAATTCCTAGGTATATTGCTAAGAAACTAGAATAGATCCAAATAAAAAATTTATGGATGGGGGTGGAAGACAAATAGAGAATGTATTTATTCAGATGGGAAAAAGTGTGTCTTCCAAAATCTCATGGTGGACTCAATATTAGGTCTATCAGGAACATGAACAAAGCCCTTCTCTCAAAAGTTAGTTGGAACCTAATCCATAAAAATAATGATTGGGGGGAATAATGTATGCCAAATACATGCATAGCATTAATAATTCCAACTTTCTTCAACAAACGAGATTACCCCAGGGATCTATGATATGGAATAAAATGCTAAAAAGTAGAAGCCTTCTTAAACAGGGAATTAGATGGAAACTTGGAAATGGCTAGCATATTAAATTCTAGGATGATATCTAGTTAAAGGACAAGGATCTCATCACATAAGGAAACTATGGAGAGATTTCTAACTTGGCTACCCAATTTTTGGAGATAGGGTCAGTGATTATATGGAAAATAACAATGGGATGAGAAGCTAGAAAATTCTATTGGACTATTGTGATCACCGGCCTAAGCTTTTCCCTAGAGTGTGAGAGATCTAGCAGTGCATTCAGGAGATTAGAATCCCTCTCTTCCCCTAGGAGGATGAACAATACTGGTGGCCAAATAAGAATGGATCATTCTCTATCAAATCTACTTACCATCTGCTCATTCTTGAAGCTCAGAATAAATATGTATGGAAAAAGGTTTGGAATCATAAACTAATTCCAAAAATTAACATTTATAGTGGGCTATTGCTCATAACAAAATCCTAACTCGAGATAACCTTCAAAAGAGAGGGTTTACACTGGTTAATAGATGTTTCTTGTGTGGTTCAAAAGAGGAATCAGTTTCACACCTCTTCATCCACTGTGATTTTGCCCAAGAATTATGGGGCATAATACTTAACAACTTTGGTATTGAATGGGTCTACAATTTTGACCTTAAAGAAGTAATTCTTAGATAGAATCCAACCTTCACACATCCCTGGCTTATGGAATTATGGAAGCAAAATCTGCCATGTTTGAGCTAGATTTTATGGAAAGAGTGCAACCACAGAATTTTCAGGGACACTGCTAGAAATGCATCTCAGATATTTAACTCCTTTGCTAAGACCATTATGGAAAGTTTCACAACAGCTCATATTCATGTTGAGGAGAAACCCCTATCTCAAATTGAAAACTAAATTGCATCCAAATGGAATGTTTTAAACTAGATCCCTGGGTATAATAACTCTAAAATGCTACTGAGACTAAATACTAAATGGGTCCCCCCAAAGCCTAACTAGATGAAACTCAACTTTGATGGGGCATCCAAGTCGAATGGTAAAGCTAGTGGAGGAGGAATTATAAGGAATGATAAAGGATGGATGTCTATTGTTTATGCTGGTGGAATTGGATGCCAGAGCAACAACTATGCTAAAGTAATGGCTCTACTATGGGGGTTAAAGTTAGCTATATCCCTAAGAATAAGGAACTTGAGTATACGAGGATACTCTAAAATGGTCATAGACGCTGCATAAAATGTGTGAATTAAGCTAAAAGACATCATTAAAGATATCCAATTTCTTTTGTAAAAGTTTTTTGGAGTAGAGATTTCCCATATTTACAGAGAGGGAAATAGGGTCGTTGATGCTTGTGCCAACCTTGGTCAGCAATTTTCAAGTTGGAGGGTGTGGCGATAAGGTGTTCATATTCCCTTAAACATTAGGGAGATTATTCAAAAGGAGATGACTTGTCAATAATGAGGCACATTGATGACAAGGATAGCTCTCAGAGGCGGTCCACTTGGAGAGGGCCATTGGGGATCTCAGAACTTGATAACCTTGGTACTTTTTTGGCAATCATTCATAATTCATTGTATCATGAGGTTGAGGTGCATGGGTCTAATCATGAAAATCAATGGGAAATAATTTCTAAGCATGGGAGTAGACAATGTCATCTTTGCAGGGTATTTTGAATAATGAGCCATCACATCTTCATTATGCATAAACGGAAACAAGGGTTAGCAACCATTTCAAAGCTAAACGTTAAACTTAGGAACTCCACGGTTTGAGTCCACAATACAAAATGGGAGGATACCATACTTGAACTGAACCTATCTCCTATTTTGAATTCAAATATAATCTGCTAGTTTGGCATTATTGTAAAGAATGGGGTATCAACCCATATTTGGAAAGGCTTACTGGTTATGACAAAAACTTGTTCGAGCAGTTTGTGAGATCCTAGTTAAATAGGTGGGTCACAGTGGGTAGAATTATTTTTGAAATCTCTAAAAAGGTGATTTCTATGGCCATGGGAATGACCATGCAGGGAATAAAACTTCAAAGGAAAACCAAAATTATGGATCTAGCAAGCCATAAACTGTTTCTAGGTGAGGGAGAATAACTCATCCCATATCAAGGAGGATTTGAGCGCGCTAAACTTATAGAGCCATGGGATGGAGTGTTCTTCATTCTCATGAAGTAATTCATGCTTGAAGGGTGATTTATCAGGTTCTACAATTACCACCTCCCTTTGTTAAATCACTTCAGGTGCAATGCTATTATTAGTTTCCCTTTTTACCTGTTCTCTTCTTTGGAACACTCTGTTCTGAGGGTGAGAGCTAAAATGGCTAAGAAGCTAGATATGAACCCTATTCCCCTACACCAAGGGATAATTTTTTGTATACAACTTTCACCATGCCCTAGAGCCATCCAATATTATCAGAGTTGATAGTGGAGACATTCCTTCCAACCCAGTGTCCAGTGATGCTATTAATGAGTCCTATTTTTCCCATGTTCCTACCAAAACAAAAGATGTTTCTTTCTCCACCCCAGAAGAGACCCCTATTGATACCCCTAGCTATTTTGTGAGAAATAAGTGTAAGAAGAGAAAGTTTGATGAAGAGGAAGAGAATATTAAAGAGACCACGGAGGGGACCCACAAAAATTTGGGTAGGGCCACAAGGGGCCAAGGTGGTAAATCTCACAAGTCTTCCAAAATTAATAAGGAAGGATTCTCCTTCAAAGTGCAAAGGTTGGGGTGGATTGCTGGTAAACCTTACCCAAAGGCCAAACTGATTGACTACTCAGAAAGTGCTTCAGAAGAAGCAACCCAAGAGGAAGAGTCTAAGGAGCTAGAAATCCAAGAAATTTTAGAGGACACTGGAGGGAAGTAAGAGACTAGGGATTTTGAGGTTACTAAGGAGCATGGTGCTGACACTATGGAAACTAATAACAATAAGGGGAAAATGTGTGTCGAGGAAGCTGGTGAGGATATTGAGAATGAGTGATTGGAAAGCTAAAATTGGGGCCCTGAAGGATCGTATTCAGAGGCTGGAGTAGAATTTTGCCAAAGGACTTTGGAATACAATTCTACTGAACATGTCTATGCTAAAAGAGGTGGGTAATACTGGGCATGCTAAAAATGCAAATAATACTAAGAAACTTAATTATCTTCTCAAATCAATGGTTATGTAAGGAGAGTCCTCTCTGACTCTGGTCTTTTCATTTCTTGTGTTTTATTTCTGTGTCTATTGTTTCTCGACTAGTGTTGTTGTCTCTTTGAAGGCATATTTTATTTGATTGCCTTCTTGTCTTTTTTTATTGTAAAGGGTTCGTCCCCTAGTTTTCCACCTTACCTTATCAAAAACAAATTAAAAAATGGATCAAGCAAAAAATGAGGTGTGTTTTACATACCATAGCATACATTTCTTTCCTTTGAACTAGTCATTTCATTATGCATTACTAGATTAAAGGTGGTGAAAATGTAGATACTAAAATCTAATTTTATATGATAAAATAGTCTTTACACTTGAAAAATATAAATCATGGCTCAACCCTTTAGTTTATTACCTTTTTATACTAAAAGTTTCACATTCACCATTTCACTATGCCTAAATGATTATCCTATAGTCCAACCCTAATATTTTGATTACCCAAATCACCTATTGCGCATAATCTACATAAAACCTTATTTATATCCTAATATGGTATTTAAAAATATTTAACAAATTTTAATCATCCTAGACACTACCATCTAGACTAAGACACTACCATCAATGCTAGTGTCCCAAATCTAACACTAATGTATTATCCTTATAAATGGTAAAAATTTCAAATATTTTGACATGTATGGGTTAACCTATTCATCTTAATTAATCCTCCCTTGAGATAATTTAAAAAGGTGTGGTATAAATATAATTAAAATACCATTCATGATCATCAAGTAAAAATCAAGCACATATCTATCTTATACTAATCAAAATCAATTCTTAGTATTATAGAACTACCTATTCTTCCCTATACATAAATTAGTCATACGAGCAGTTTTGTTATAGGTTTTAAGAATTCAAATAGTATCCCATGAGTGTTATTTATCAAATTATAGGATAGATCACTACATGCACTTGCATATAGAATATTACATAAGTGATCACACATAAGCCCACATAAGGAGAGAACTAAATCATTTTGTGTCCCTCTTCAAAGTAGATGTATATGTAGGTATCACTAATTAATAGAGGTTTATTTGAGGTCAGCTCGAATTCACTTGAGCCCACTAACCCCTATTTTTATAAGGTGACATGCCCTATTAGAGGACCTAAGGTTTTTAGATACACATTGATATCCAAAACATGTGCACAAGATCTACATTGGGAATATATAAGGTGATAGTGAGATCTAATAGTGGAAATTTTTCATTCCAAAAAAGGACTTGAATTTTGTACAGTGTAAATGTGTCAAAATGGGATAGAAACATTGAAAATAGTGTTCAAATCTTGACTATAGTATCTAAAATAACATAGAGATAAATTTTGGAGCCCTACTTTGCCTCTTTCTAGGATATGCCAAGGCTTGCTTTGATCTCTTTCCCCTACATCTGGGTCTTATCACGATGGGTTTTTGAGATGCTAGTCACAAGAGTAGTTATGCTCAAGGAGAAGATGATTATAAGTCTCACCTTTTAGACTAGGGTAGATGAAGTTTTAAGCTCAAAGTCATTAGAGGGAAAGGATATTTGTCTAAAATTACAACTATTGATTCCTCATTTTGAAAACCTAAAATTTATCATGACTATGGTGTAAGGGCAAGCTAGTAAAAAAGGATATTTTCTTAAAATCCTAGCTATGTCAAATTCTAAGGTTGAAACAACCCTGGATTATGTTGATATGGATCAAATAAGGGTTTTAAAACCCATAGTGGAAAATTTTAAAGGTAAATCTCTGGATGAGATTTATGAAAGTGAAGCAGGGTATTTGGAGAGGGGCCTAATCTATTACATTGATAGGTTTTGGTCGTCTCTTTTAGATCTGCATAAATGTCTTTCTCTTTTTTGGTGACCATTATTGATAGGTGAGATGGAAATTTACCCATGTACAAAAAGTTTTTTTATAGTGTATTTTAATAATTTGATCAATCAGAATAATATCCTTCAAGAAAAATCTTGGTAGAGGGACAATCACTTTATTTTGTTGACACCATAGTTTCTTGATTTTAACCCATTAATTGAAAATCTTTTCATTTGTCTGATTTGGGTAAGGCTACCGTATCTTCCTCTTTGATTTTGGAATGAATCTAGTTTTATAATTATCAAAAAAGCTTTGTGGGCATTACTTGAAATTAATGCCTCTTCACTTAATTTTTCTAGAATGACTTTTGCTAAAATTCTAGTTTATTTAGATATCTTGCAAGTTTTACCAGATAAGATCGATTTAAAATTAAAAGAGAGGTGTTGATCTTAATCCATTAATTTTGAGGGAATAAATTTTAGATGTAGAAATTTATTTCAATTGGGTCATGTTTTAGCTTATGTCCCAAATCTAAGAGAAAATTAGTCTCTTCTTGGGGGAAGAAGAACAATGAAGAGCTTCTAATAGTCTTCTTGGGTAGCAATCATGAATTGTATTCAGGTAAAATAGCATATTATTTTTCAAAAAAAATCATTCAATAAAAAATCAGCTATGCTCTCTTATCTGAACTCCAAGATCACAAGATCAAGTGAGAAGAGATAAAGGGACTTGAATATTAAGAAGAGAATAGATAATGGTAATGCTAAAAACTTAGGTGGAGTGAAAAGTAGGATTTTAGACAATTTGAATAATCAAGAAGAATGGAAAGTAGTCACAAATAGAAAGAAAGGTCGTATTATTCTAAAATTTCCTATAAGGACTTTAGGTTCTCAAGGTTGATGAAAGATAGTAGAGCATAAATTTTTGGAGTTAGTTTGTTTTTATGGTCTAAAAGTAAAAAAGCTTTCAGATTATTGTCTCTTTTATTTTTTTGTTTGCCATATGTCTTGGTGGTTAATCCACTAAGCTAGGCATCTTTTAATTTTTGGAGTATTTTATTTAAGGGATAGGGACCCATTTTTTCCCTAAGTAATGATCTAAAAAAAACATAGAGCTAAATTTTAAAATTTGATGAATCATACCATAGTATCAAACTATCTCATTTTACACATGCATTTTCTCCAAATGCATGTGTATCAACAAATAAGTTTTGTCTCTTCTTCATGTTTCTACATTCAAATGATTATTTCACATTGTACTTTAAATATTTATCATAATTTTATATTTCAACACTATATCAAAATATTATGAACCTGAATTATTAATTAGGACTGATTTTAGAATAGCTTAGCCATGTGTTTTATTAGGTTTTCTTCCCTCCTTACCTTATTTACAAAAATGGTTAAATACTAACATGACACTTTTATAAATGGATGGATCATACTTCTATTATTATGTTACAGGATATCTTATACTATAATACTCAGCAACACATATGGACCTTCCAAAATATAAAGAAAACATGTTATGAAGCCACAGTGGATAGGAGATATGGACCATGGTCTCATGTCCCAAGTTTTAGACCTTAGAGAGATCCTTAGTATCAAACAAGGAGAGTAAACATGGTAGAGGAATATATATATATATATATATATATATATATATATATATATATATATTCCAAATAGGAGGAAAAATTTGGAGGGGAGGCTGAGATAGGATAATCCCATGATAGAGGAGGTTTCTTAGGTGAAAATAAGTAGGAAAAGGAAAGACCCCATTTATAGGGGTGGGTCTGAAGATTATAGAGGCTAGGTGAAGAATAATCAAGACCCATGGGTCTTAACATTATGTTGATTTTGTCCATGAATATATAGTAGTGATGATACCTTATGAGTTAGAGGTCTTATTTTTTTAGAAAAAGTGGGAGATGAAATTCAAGCCAGGTGGTATGATGGACATAAGAGGACATGTGGTACATAGATGAATGCAGGACATATTGATTTTTTGTGATAAGCCATATTATATAGGTAATAATATTATGTAATTGTCACTACATGTCCTAGTATTATATATATATATATATATATATATATATATATATATATATATATATATATATATATATATATATACTAAAAATTATAATAGTGATGTATATGAGTTTAATTTTTATATATAGTAGCTAATGGTTTTTCATTTATTTATTTTAATATATGGAATTATAAGGAACATTTAATTGATGATACACATCATTAAATAGTAAACTATGTGTTTGCATTCATGTCAATATAAGAACATAGGATATATCAACACTAAGAGAAGGAAAATGTATGGTAGTTCATCTAGTCAATGTTAATGTTGACATTGATAGATCATATGTATGTATGTTTCTCACACACACACACATGTAATTATGTGTCTATGTGTGTATTTTAGAATTTACTTACATTGTGTCCAATATGTGTATAATGTTCTTGTTTTGAAATTCATTTAAATTTTATCATGGTAATTTTATGTTATGAATTTGTATGTACCATTGTTTCATTTGAAAAAATTGATAATTAATATGTCTTAAAATGTGTTGAGTATGATGCCAATATGGGCACTTGAGTTTTATTTTTGGAATTAGTATATTTTGGTTTTTTAGGTGTTTTGGAAGGTTAATTAATTTATTTATAATATTAATTAGTATTTTGGTCACTTTAGGACACTTTACAATGATTTCCTAAAAAATAATTAGTGTTTTTGTGTTGAAGGAGGATAAAGGAGGTGAAGAAGTGGCATTTCATCTACCAGCAAGGAGGAGGCCTTAGCATTGAAGGTGTTGGTAGTCTATTTTTAAAACTAAATCAATTTTTATCAGTCATACCAGCCATACAATGCCACACCTATCCAAAATTAGAGTTCTTTTTTTTGGTGTGTTTGAGTGATATGTGGTCTGTATTGAAGGAAACAAGGTGTGGAACTACCAGTTAATTGCCAGTTCACTTTAGTTCATTATAGTTCACTTCAGTGTACTCTAGTTTAATATTTGATACTTAAATGAGTTTAAATCATTATACACTCATTATCAAAGAGGAATCACATGGTTTCTTGATTATATGACTTAGATTAAAGTTAAACTGAGTTAATTTGCTTTAATTAGCTTAGTTAATTAAGCTAGGATGTCTTTTTACTTGTATGTTTGACTTTACTATTAAAGAAGGCTTCTTGCATGATGTCCAAATATTTATAGTGAGTTAAGTTTATTTATTCTATTTTTATTTAATTTTTAGTTCACTTAGTGTTATTGGATTTATTTATTATATTTTCTAATTTTATACTTAACTTGTAATGCAAGTTATATTGTAATAATCTTATTTTGGCTTTCTTTATTAATAAGAATTTCACACAAGTGTTGTGTAGTGAATTAATTATAATTGAGAATCTTATTATATGGTTTATCTATAATATTATTTTAGGTATAAAATATTTTATACTATAAATCACATATTTTCAAGTTCAAATCTATTCAGTACACTTTTTGATCAACAATTTCATTCATAACACAACTAGTTTGACAACTAGTTATTTTGGGACTTTTTTGTGGACACATAGTTTCAATATTAGAGTGGAAAAAAGATAATTTAACTCATAAAATCATTAAAAACAATAATTTGGTATCATATCCACGTTCAAGCTAGGTTGATAAGGTTTTTTAGGTCATTTTAAGAAGATACAATGGCTTCAGTGAATTAGCTTCCATGAATATTGTTGTTTTCAAATATGATAACTTTGAGTATTAGAGAGATCAATTAAAGATAATTATAGTGTGTAAATGATTTTAGGAGAAATTTTACATGGGTACACATCAACTCAATATTTTAATACCTTGACACAAGATTAAAAAAGAACAAAAAAAGATTAAGAAAAGGGAGATGCACAAGATTTCTTTTATATTCAAAGTGCCATAGACTGATGAATTTATCCAAGAATTGCATGATGAAATAATTACCATGAGGCATGTAATACCTTAGATAATTCATATACAGTCCTTATTAAGTAATAAAATCAAAAGTCAAAAATTGTAAAATGAATTTTGAGAATTTGAGAATTACATAGTATGAAAGAGTTAGAGAGTATTGCATAAGGCTAAATGATTTAGTTTATAGAAAGAGGGTTTATAGAGAAACTATACAAGATAGTGTTATAGAAAAAAAGATTTTGGATTATATAAGATAAATATGGTTGTATATTGTTATTATTCTTTAAGAGTGTAAATAGGTTAACACTATAAGTGTTTATGATTTAGTGGGTTCTCTCTTATATCATGAGGATAAGATGAGATTATATGCAAGAGATCTAGAACATGGTCTAGACCAAGCACTTGAAACCAAGGCAAGGGTTTCAAATACCAAAGAGAAATAAAAATTAGAATTTAGTGAGTTTAAAAAAATAAAATTCAAAGGAAAAAACTTAATCAAAATTCATAAGTAAGATCAATTAATAATTTACTTTTAATTACTATAAAAAACTAAGACACATGATAAAAGATTATAGGATACTAACAGCTAAGAATCAAACCAATAAAGAAAGGGAAGAGAAGGCCTTCAAAGATAAAAAATTAAGTTTAAATAGGGATAATATTAATGTCTCATATGTTTTTTGGTAATATAGGAAGAAAATAATTTATTGTCTCATAATTCAGGTTGCTCAAATCAGGTAATAAGTCAGAAAAATGATTTCAACAAGGTAGATGATTCCTTCAATATCTAAGAGAAATTAGGAGATGGAAAGTCCATAAATTTTGAAATAAATGGTATAATTAAATTCACCATAATAAAATTTAAGGGTGATATATTTTTTCTTATTAATTTTGATCATAGTATCACAAGTTATAGTGATGAAAGTAAGGCATATAAGTTTCATAATCCTACTAGTAACTCCATAATTATTTCTAGAGATTGTAACTTTTTTGAAAATGAAGTATATGTTGATCATATTCATGTAGAAAAATATTTCATAATTGAATTATGAATATTTTTTTTGAGGGATTATAAAAGTCTTACACTGGTTTCTAGTTATCATAAAACAATACTTGCTCTTTGTAAGAGACTAATCATCCATCCACATCAATGTCAAGCAAGAACAAAATTTTTTTCAATCCTCATCCACCCAATAAAATTTTGGATTATAACTATTATATGAGGACCAAAATGTTACAACATCAGTAAGGTAACTTATTTTTTGATGTTTATGATGAAAATACTATGTTTGTATTACCATCAATGAGTAGTGAACCTAGAAATTATGCAGAAGCTAGTCAAAATAAAGAATGGGTTGATGTTATGAAATAGATATGGATTCAATTTATATTAATGATAAATTGAATTTATTTAAACATTAATTGAATAAATATGTCATTGGTACAAATTGGGTCTACAATACCAAAGTTAACAATGCTTTCCTTAATGGAGTGAGTGAAGAAGAAGTATATGTGGGAAAACCACAAGGTTCTAAAGTAAAGGGTAGAGAAGTTTAGGTATATAAGTTGAATAAATATATTTATGGTCTGAATAAAGTTCAAATATATTGGTACTCAATAATTTATATGTGATTATTGGATCAAAGCTTTGTAATAAGTCAAAATGAACCAACTTTTTACATATAATCATTAAATTTTAATGTTTTATATGTATGTTTTTATGTAGATGACTTGATATTTATAGGTATCTATATAGATATGTTCAATATATTTAATTAATATATAAAATAATATTTTTATATGACTGATCTTGTACTTATTAATTACTTTATTATCATGGAAGTTCATCAAAAGAAAGAGGAAGAATTATTATTAGTTATAATCTTCAAGATTCCAAGTCTATAGACTCTCTAATTTCAAGTGGAGAAAATATTATGATGATGGAAGTCATTCAGCTAATTAAAATACTTTTAAAAACAATGTGGGAGGTTTGATGTATCTCACTATGACAAGACCTAATATCAGTTATGAAATTTCATTCATTTCTAGATTTATTGGCAAACCATCACCCAAACATTTGTAAGTCTTTAAGATAATTTTTAGATATGTAAGATGTAATTATAATAATGGTATTCATTTTAGATTATAAAGGTATTTATGTCTCATTTTATATATAGATTCATATTGGGGAGGATCTCTTTATGATATTAAGTCAACTTCAGGGTATTGCTTCACATTGGGAAGTGGGTTGGTCTCTTTGTATTTAAAGAAAAAAGATACAATTGCATTATCCTCTATTGAATCTTAATATACATCCCTTACATTATATTTTATAGAACTAATATGGTTGATATTTTTGAATAAGATACATGGAAGACTCAAGGAGATGATAGGAATCTCACCTCTTTGCATCAAAGGGGGGAATGTTTAGTATGATGCCAATATGGGAACTTGAGTTATATTTTTATAATTAGTATATTTTATTTTTTTACACATTTTTTAAGGTTATTTAATTTATTTATGACATTAATTATTATTTTTTTCACTTTGAGACACTTTCTAATGACTTCTTAAAAAATAGTTAGAACTATAGTTAATTGTCAGTTCACTGTAGTTCACTTAAGTGTACTCTAGTTCAATATTTGAGCACTTAGTTGAGTATAAATAATTATCCACTCATTAAAAAATATTAATTTTGTGGTTTATTTATTATATGACTTAAATTAAAGTTAATTTGAGTTAATTTTCTTTAATTAACTTAGTTAGTTGTCTAGGATGTCTTTCTAGTTGCATGTTTGACTTTACTATTAAATAAGGCTTCTTGCATGATGCCCAAATATTTATGGTGAGTTAAATTAAGTTTATTTATTATATTTTTAGTTCACTTAGTTTTATATAATTTCTTTATTATATTTTCTAATTTTAGACTTAACTTGCAATACAAGTTATCTTGTAATAAGCTTATTTTAGTTTTCTTTATTAATAAAGATTGAACACAAGTTATGTAGCGAATTATTTAAAATTGAGGAGACTATTATATATTTTATATATGATATTATGTAAGGTATACAATATTGCATACCATTAATCATATATTTTCAAGTTTGAAGCTATTCAGTACACTTTTTGATCAACAATTTCACTCACAACATAGATAGTTTGATAGCTAGTTATTTTGGGACTGTTTTGTTGATACACAGCTTCAATATTAGAAATAAAAAAATTATTTTCACTCATAAAATCATTCAAAACCTTAATAATTAAAATAATTAATGATAGTTTAAAAACATGGTATAAATTTAACTAACATCTAATGCAATTAGATAGAAAACATAACAATAAAAAAATGTGATAAAATTATGAGAAAAGTGATATATAGAGTTTTAGTAGATCAAAAAATATATCAAAATAAAGGATGGAATAAAATATAATAATAATGAGAAATATATTGTAACTAGATAGGAAATATAATAAAATAAAATAAATATCATTAAAATAAAGCAAAGAAATGATTGAAAACAAAATCAATACTTTATGCTATAATTTCTCATTATAATAAAAATAGCATATAATTCCACATCTAATATGAAAATAAATAGTGCATATATATGTGTCTGATAACATAAGAGGAAATAATTTGTGTGGAAGTCATGGTTTAATCCCTAAGGTAATATAATCTTAAAATCAAAAACCTTTATTTCTAGATTGATAAAATGAGTAAAATATGAAGTATGAGTAATTGTTTGAAATAAGTGAATGAAACACCACAAGAACATAGTGAAATCCTTAGAAGGGATGAGAAAATATATTAAAGTTTTCAAGACTATGAGTGTTCTATATTGAAAGGTTTAGGAATATTGGTATGTAAGTTTTTGGTCTATAAAAACAAGTGAATTATAAATATATATCCTATGAAGGTTATCCTTGAAACATAAGTTTGCCTACATTTATATGATGTGATTCATATTCCTAATGATCCAATCAAATTCATCAATTAAATAGAGTATTGATAACTCATGTTATAAGGAAGGAAACACATATGATAGATATATGGCCTCATATACTATTCTAATAGCTTGCTCCATTCCAATGGACCTATGACTCTATTATGAGCTCAACTATGGTGATTTAGTTTACACTCATATGGGAGCATGCCAACGATTTGATCATGGATTTTATATTTTTTATTAGATTTTGATATTTTTCATTTCCATTTTTCATTTCAATTTTGATATTTTGATTTCATTTCTATATTTTATATTTTTTACTTGGTTTTATTTTCCTCATCCATATGAATTTAAAAGACCAATAAATGGGTTTTAATAAGACAAAACCTAGGATGTTGCACCTAGTCACTATAGAGGAGAACTTATAAACCAAGTTTATTAGGCTTCCTAGACATGTAGTTTAGAAAATAGTGTGATCTTATCTCCAACCTAAGTGTGCCTCAAGTGAGAAAGCATAAGAAATAAAATTCAAACTTTGGTTAGTATTTATAAATGGAATTTCAGTGTAATGATTGCATGCTATTAATTAACCATCAAAGTGAAGGTTTTTATTTTTTAATAACTATGAATAATAAAATTTGGAAGTACATGTTATTGTGAATAAAATCATGGAATAATTATATGCATGTCAATCTAAGCTTATGTAATTATAAAATAGAGGTGAAAATGTAGCAATGTCACTAGATATAAAATGTAAACCTATGAAAAATGCATTAAAATCAAATATGTAGGTAATACCCAAGAGGAAAGAAGCCATAATATTAAGCTACCAAATATATAAGTAGCACAATGGCTAGATAAATCCAAAAGGAAAAGAAAAAAGTAAAATTTAAAAATTATAAGAAAGAAACAATTGTTGGATAAACCTAAGAGAGAAGACAAAAATAAATATATCAAGGTCATAATAAGTTAATACTTATGAATAAACCCAAGGGGAAAGATATAAATAAAACTAAGAAGGTAACAATAAGTTATCAACAATAAATAAACACAAGGGGTAAAAGAGTGAAATAAGTAAAACTACCAAGGTAAGATATGTTTAACAAGGCCAAACTAACTAAAGAGGGATCAATAAAATAGAAGTGAATGAAATATTAGTGGTAAATACAAATATATATAAATAATAAAAAGATTAAAATGATAAAACATATAACAAATCATAAATTTTAAAAACTTTCATTACATATTTCATCAATATCTTCATAGTTTTCATATTGTAATTTGTATCTTTCTTTGATCGTGGTTTCATATACTCTCTAATATCATTTAATAAATTGTGTTGTGAATGGAGTCCATGGATAAAATAGGCAACATAGAATCAAGAGTATGTTGATCCTCTTACAATTAAATAGGTATATGGAGAGGTTATTCATATAACCTATTAGGTTGTTATTAAGTTTTGTTCCTATATACATTCAAATTCCTTTCATGGAGGTTATTCCCGTGTTCATCAAAATTATTGAATACATGGTTAATATGTTAAAAATTCATATGTGGAGTATGAATATAAATTGTGTACAAATAAATAATGATTCAATTTTTTGGGTAATTACATAACATCATTCTTAGGAGATAGAATATTCCACTAACTTGAAATCAAGGGTGATGTATCCATTAGGTGTAGAGATTCTGTTGATATTTTTTATAGTCTCAACAAATTATTGTAAAATGTGTAGCATTACCATAAAAATTATCAACTCACCTAGATGAAGAATTATTTTAACTTATTTCAAACTGAGTGAATCTAAATAGGATAATACTATTGAAATTCATATTCCTTGAGATATGGAAAAAGATAAAATTTTATGAATTACTAAATATATATTAACTAAATTAATAAATGTGTAAATGACCAAGAGATAAGGAACATAGATAATATCATGTTTTGTGTTGTTCTTTTTCGATGTATATTCACCTAAAATTATTTTAAATTACTCTATGGCTACTCCGCTAGGGAAACATACTATCAAAATCTTCTAGGGTGCTTCCATAAAATCCAAAACACCCATGGAAATTGGTCCCATCCACTATCTTCAAGAACTGTCTCTATTAATTTTCCAATCATTTATACCATATATCATTATGTTTGTCTATCAAAATTATTTTTGTATAATTCTTTTTCCATTGTTCATGTGTGCAAATCTTGATTTTGCCTTTAATTTCCTTGAAATTGTGGCTCTACTTTCCAAAAAAGTTTGACATAAAATGAGGGGTTAAAATATGGGTTATATATCCCAAAATACTCTCTATTGTGTGGTTAAGTGTTTCCCCTAAGTTCTAATACTTTGAAGAGGGCTCAAATTTCATATAGTTCTCTAACCTATGTGTGTGTGTGCTCAATTATGTTCCACTAAAATGCAATGAAAATTTATGGATTTCAATAATTTAAAACATAAAAAATGAAACTTTTGTTTGTTTTCAAACTTGGGTTTTAGGACCATTCCTTTAAGGGCTATTTAGATTTCATCATTAATTAACACATGAAATGTGTAAATGCGTACCTCTGGGAGATATTATAATTTTATAAATAGCAATTTAGGATGCTAGGAAACTAGTAATTAAGGCGAACATTACTAGTATCCACTAGCGATCATCTATTTTTGGTACTATCCAAGAAAGTAAAATAAATTACCTATAATATGGAGATATTTTGTTTATTATTATAGATTATTCTAACATATACTAGGGAATGTGGGTATGAATTACAACAAATTGGGTTGCTTAAGTTGATAGATAGACAAATAGATAGGGAAGAATGTGAGAGATTAAAATTTCCATGAATAACTCATGTTAGCTAAAAATAATTTTTAAGAGTGTTTAATACCAAATTAATGCATTTAAAATCCCCCCTTTTAGTCTAGCATTTAAAATTCTATATTAAAAGTATTAAATAAATAAATTTGGTACTTGTGTATAATTACATATGGTGTTACTAGGTATTACCAAAATATCCAAATTTATCCATGAAAAAATTATAAGGAATAATATTAAAATCCATGATATAAAATATGAAATAATCCAAATCATTGAAATACTTGAAACTAAAAATTCAAGGAACAAATACATTCATGGGTATGCGAACCAAGTTGCCCTTTGTTGAGCTAAATTGAAGATTACCATGGAGTGATATTTCCTCAAGGATATGTAAATGTCATCATAACTATTTTGGTGGAGCCTCATAACCAAGTTTTTATGTAAAAGGTGGAGTCTTAAAATAGACTATTATGTAATTTTGAAACTTTGAATCAATCAGTGGAGATATATTTTAGACCCAAAGTGCTTATGTAGTACCATTAATCACATCATACAAATATAAGAATAACATTCATACTGCCAAATATGATTTATATATACCTCAAGTGAATATACAATATAATACTCTTTATGTCAATTTGTTAAATATGACAACATGCTCAATATAACAAATATGATAACCTACTTGTTGATGTAGGTTTTAGTTACACCATAGATAACGAGGAAACCTATAACATTTTAGGATATAAATGAAGGTATACTCCTCCATGGCACAATTTTTAGGTATGAGTTGAATAATCAAGTATTGGAATAATAAGTTGATCATGTAGTTTGTTAACTAGGTATGATTAGATGAGTGAAACCTAAAAGAAATCGAACCATATTTGAGTTAGATGGATGAAATTTATGATAAAGTGGGTAGATCTTAAAAAAAACTCCAAAAGGGGGAAAGGTAGAGTAGAAAATAAGGATATATGATCTCAATAATGATTACTTGTAGGCTAGTCTCTTTGTGGATAATTTTATTAAAATTAATAATTGCATTTAGTAGTTGTTACTTACACACATACAAACATAGTAAGGTAGTCCAAGGGAAAATGATATAGTAAACTCTAAGATCTCAACTAAATGTTGTTCCTATTTAGAGTAGTTTTTACACACCCTTTTCAAAATATTATATCTTCAATCAGATAGGTATCTAAGGTATATATTTCTCAATCCTATAAATGTATATCATGGGAAACACTTCTACACAGATAAATGAAATAATCAACCTAGTTTCATAAAATCAACAATTCATGATAATAATCTAATATCTATTGCACCTCTTATATCAACATACACCATCAATAGAAATAAGGAATCCTGGATAGATTTTTCACACTTCAAATTACTAAATCAACCAACCAGGAAAATAATTATAACTAATTACATAGAATTGAAATAGAAAGGCATAAACCCAATTGCATGAAAATCAAAAAATATTTCTTCCTATATTTATAAATATCTCCAATCAGCCTCCTCCATGAAAATGAGAGGTTTAAAAATATAAATAGATTTTGGGAGGGGTTTCCTCATCCTCCAAATCCATGCATAACACAAAAATTAAATGATGATAAATAGAATGAAAGTTCTAATTGATGTAAATTCTACATGTATAATTAAAGCTAGTCAAAATTGTGTCTTTGAAATAAGACTCATTATTATAAAATAATGCAATGTGTGTATGTTTACAAAATTATTTAATTTTACATTCTTTAATTCCATTTGCAAATTTACATGAAAAATACATATAAATTTAACGTAAGAAAAATAGGTTTACTCAAATCTAGGGCCTATATGGTTGAGCTTGTAGTAGTTAGAGGGACTGAACTAGATGGTGGAGTTGAGCTAGATGAGCCAACCATAACATATTTATTTATTTATAGGTATTAAGAGTTCTTATATGTAATGATATGATGCAACCTAATTACATCCATATTCAAAAGAGATGGCACCCTGGTGACTTGAGATAATAAGTACACATGTTTGACCTTGGTAAATCTAAACTCCACCCAAAAAAATATACTTCGGTAAATTTATTTTGAGTAAACCCTATTTATTGTTTAATTCCTCTAGCATACACCCTTTAAGACTTCACTTCAAATTAATAGACTCTTTCTAGAGTAGTGTATAAAAATTTTACCTACTTATTATCTTTCCCTAGGGATATCAGGCCTGAGATAGATTTAGCTCATCCAAAATTTTCAATACTTATTTTGCATGCTTTACTAGATTTGGAATCAAGGCTTGCACATTTTATACCTAGTCCTAGGATTCATGTGTCTTGATGACCACCAAATTGAGAGCATTGGCTGCCTCAAATGGTGTCATCAAATCCAAATGGCCAAATTCCCTATTTTTTATGTACAATAAAAGGAATTTAGTTTATTCTCATCATCTTTAAAAGAATTGAACAATTTAGACATTTCAACAGTATGGGGAAACACTTTTGTTATCATAAAACTAATGGTGTCCAAGATATTATACAACCTAATATTTTCATTCTATACATCACTCTCAATTTCCCTAAGAACATGTTGTTGACCATTTTTTGCCCAACAGGCCAAAAATCAGTCCCCCCTTTTTTCATGCTGTTCTAAGCTAGTACTTTTGATTTTGCATGAGTCTTGAAAATTTCTATAGACTCTATAGGTTTTATACGGACTCCATAGGAACTTCTATGAAATCTACAGGTGTAGTCTTTCAGAAGATGAAGAACCAATTCAAAGAGTGCAAGGTTTTAAAAAGCTTTTTTGAACTCTTATTGTCTAGAAAAATTCACAAGGAAAGTTAGCATCTTTGAACCATTTCAACCATTTAACCGGTTCAATCAAATGGTTCAACGCTTGGTTCAAAGGACCGGTTCAATGCAAAAGTTCAAGAGAGCCTCCCGAAGGACAAGTGTCCTTGCGAAGGGCACTTGGCCAACAAAAACACCCTTCGAAAGGGTCATTTTCAAGAAATCCGTAAAGGTAAGTTCTTTCAAAAAAAATTAATTAAGGCAGTCGAAAGGCAAAATCATAATTCCTTCAAACTTTTTGTCTGAAGGAATTCTTTCGGACAAAAAGTTTGAAGGAATTTAGAAAGACTGCAAACCAAATCCCACAAAAAACTAAGGCATTGAATTCTTTCAGACTTTTTGTCTGAATAAATTTGGAATGGAAGATAGCTGTAGGGAAAGTGGCTAGGGAGAAAACTCAAAGAAATCAAAGTGGCTGAACAATTCTTGTAGACTTTGTCCATGGGAAAATTATTTGTGGAAAAAAGTCTACAGGAAAAAACCCGCTGAGGAGCAAAAGGACCCCAAAGGGTAGGTGCCCTTGCGGGGACTCTCAACCAAATGAAGGATGCTTTCAAAAGGCCTAAAGGTCACTTTCCCTTCGGGAAGGTGCAAAGAAGGAAGTCCATAGAAAAGGTAGAGGCAAGAAAGCTGAAGAACATTTTCAAGCAATGACGGGTGTGTGGACGTCAATATTAAGATGATGAAATAACTATTTGTTTTTAAAATACTTGAGTGCCAATCAAAAAAGAGCCCAAGGAACTCAGTGACCCACCAAAGAGATAGCCCCCGAGGGATCAAGGAGCCAGAAAGGGACAAAATGAGGAGGAAAAACAGTGTAGGAAAAGACAAGACAGTCTAAGTGGTGAGAGGAGATGTCAACTCAGGGATTTATTCCTGTAGTTAGAACAGCGCTTGCCAGGTGGTCACCAAATGGCACAAATAGTAAATAGCATGGCTTGTCTTCTCCATTTTATATTTATAAGGGGACAAACCATGTGAATATCTAGAAAGAGTAGTTTGTTTGTGGAAAAGAGGCATGGCCATGTTTTCACATTAATGTGGAACACCAAAGTCAAATTAGGAATCGATAATCAGATGGCTTCCTCTTCCCAAGGCTTAGAGCACACATGGCCTAGCTTGCAAAAGAGTGCCAAAAGTCTTTTCCAAAAATCACCAAGTTCCCTTCTCTTTTCTATATATTGTAAAATTTCTCATTTGAGGACCCATCTCTCAGCCTTAAGGCAAAACTCTGCCCAAAAATCTCTCAAGACTTGTAAGGTAGAACTCTACCAGATTTTTCCCTTGAATCAAGACGTAGCATTTTTACCTCCATTTGGACTTGCACTCAAGCACATGTCTATGTTTTATTTTATGTTAAGTCATTTTCTTTGATGCTTTTCATAGAACAACTACAACATGTCTAGTGCATTATGAAGTTTCTTTTTTGTAGGTCTGCCAGAAGTGTCTACAGCAGGAATATAGGCACATGTGAATAGGCTACCAAAGTGTGTCTCAGAACACTTTTGATAATTCCTTCCTCCCTGTATCTCTATGAACCCCTAACTCACTGATATATAAGATTTTCCCACATCAAATGAAGTGTATGGGCACTTCTTCTTGGTGAAAAGTGTATGTTTGGGCCTGAGTGGATCAAACTTTTCTGGTGTATCACCCCTTTTTATTTTATAGGTTTAGGTTCTATTTCAACATCTCTCTCTCCCTTTTCATCCCCCCCCCTTTTTCATTTATTTTTTAGTAGTAGGAGAAACCATGGCCTAAAAGATACATCAGAGGGAGATATCCCTTATCTAGAGACTCTCCCCTCCAGCTTCGTCAGTCCCATAGGTGAGAGGGGAGTTTCCATTGTTGCGAGTGGAAGGGTGGGAGCTAGGCGTCCTACCCTAGGTGTAATCCACTACGTCAATAGTTTTTAGCATGCCTAGTGGGACCAACTAGGACAAGTTGTGTCTAAAGAGTTGAAGAATTTTTAGTGTGTTCTTCAACCAACCAGCCTTTGGAGGCTTTTGCATGAACACCAATGGTGACTCTGAGTTAAATCAACTGGTTAAGCAGTTCTAGTACCATCAAGAAATAGTATTTTAGTATGTATAATTCCATCATTCAGAACCATGGACCCTATTTTCCTTGGCCAGCCTGGCTATGATCCTTACTAGCCTTATGTGTCAGGATTAGGAGCATAATTGATTACCTTGTATAAGCAACTAAACACAGAATTTAACCAGAAGTAACAAGTAACAAGAAATCAGAAACAACACAAAATTTGAGAGATAATAAAATCTTGTATTCAACTCATCCAAAAAGAAAATACAATAAATAATATGCCACTTCTTCTCACACCTCTGAGGCTTCCCACACCTCTAGGACTCCTAGTAATTCTCAATCAAGAGTTCTCTCTCTCAATTATGGTCACAACAAACAACTCAAACACAGAGTTGTTGTTCACCTCCAACCAGTCAGTAACAATACTGTCAGTACACAAGTACTCAAAGTACTTCAAGTAGATCTCCCATGAACTTGAAACAACCTGCAAATCAAATGATCTTACTTACCATGTAGATCTAATATGATCATGCACAACCTATAGATCAACTTGATCTTACAATTGGAAGGATCTCTTCCTTGCCTTAATTACAATACAGCCCCATGAGTCTATTATATAGATCCCATGCAAAAAATAATTAAACACATAATTATAATAATTAGACATGTAACTCAAGACTAAAATTAGCCTTTTACATGTAAATAATTAGTTTGTTAACAAACTATTTGTGAACTAACAGTTATGGAACCGCACAGGCAACCGATGTCAGTCACTGTCTATCTGGAGATGACTGACATCAGCCGATATTTGATCGATGTCAATAGCTTCCTATCCACCCCTGACTGACATCAATTGGCCTAACCGACACTGGTGACTGTGACACTCGGTAACCTCCTCCATGTCTGCATACAGTGAAGTTTTTAGCTCCACAACCTAACAATCTCCCACTTGGAGATAAACAGCTGCACTTGTACCTATACATCATCTAATTTGTTTCATGGCTTGTATCCCTCTTCAAGATCAATCTTGAAGACCAACCACCACACAACCTATGGTGCAACGCCTATCATCCAAGTCCCTTGCCACATCTGATTCTACATACCCATGTAGAGAAGTGCTTGACCCTGCATCGCATGTATACCTACTGCTAGTCCCTCTCAGATACCTAAGAATCCACTGAACAAATTTCTAGTGCTTCTTTCCTAGATTGACCCCAAACTCGCTGACAACACCCACTGCTTGGGCAAACTCAGGTCCAGTACATACCATGCACTTAACCTCATTATGTGAATTGGGACACTATTCTATGAACTGTCCATCCATAGGTATATAAACTGGTTCTACATCCCACATCTTGAACCTCGCCACTACCTTATTCACATAATCATCTTGAGACAACATCAACCTATGATCATCCCTGTCTCTAGGAAAACTCATGCCAAAGAATCTTACTACTCCCAGATTCCTCATGACATACCTCTAAACTAACTTTACCTTTAGCTCAATAACTCCCTGCATGTGTGACCTTGCAACAAGCATACACACCACATATAGTAATAGGATAATGTAGCTAATATTATCCAACTTGGTAAAGAAAACACAATGGTTAAACCTCCATTGTCTTGTAGCCTGTTCAAGACCATATAGCATGGCCTTCTATCTCACGTGTCTATTCTCTCTCTTCTTTGACCTGGGAATCCATTCGTCTCTCAGTGCTTTCTCTCTAGCTAGAAACTCTACCAAATCTCCCATTTGTCTCTCATCCAAGGAATTCATGCCATGCTCCCACTATTTCCTAGATTCTACCTGCTCTACTTCTTTAAAACTTCCTGGTTCTTGACCATCAGTGAGCAACAAGTAATCAAAAGGGGAACAATGAATTTGAGGCTTACTTACACTTTTAGTCCTCTTCATGGGCATTTGAGACCCCTTGACAGCTTGTTGTCCACCCAAAATCTATTCTGACAGTGACTGTCATCAGTCACCCCTCAATCTGCATCTAATCGACGTTGGTTCCATGCGACTAACCTAACTGCCAACGTTGGTTCCCTAACCGACATCAGTCTTAACCTGCCTGACACCACTGACTCTGATCTACACATGACCAACATCGGCACCTATCTATTTGATGTTGGTTCCTGCTGACTAACGTTGGTACCTGTGTTTACCTGTGTTTACCTGTGAGTGATGACTTTTTACACTCGAGCTTACTTTGAATCATTCCCTTGTTCAAATTGCCCTGCTCATAATTCTTTAGCCCCTGTGACTAATTTTTGTCTGTCATCTTCTCCTTGAACACCAAGGCTTTCTTTTTCTTGTCAAAACCATTAGATTTCCTCTTTGTGCAATAGACCTGATCCTTTCTTGTAGCATGAGTTTCAAGAAACCTCACTTTCTTTTGTTGCTTATAGAAATATTGATCTGTGCTTTCCAGATCTGAACTCTTACCCTTTGACTCAAGAACATGCATCCCCTTCTTATTCATGTGACCAATCCTATGAAGCCACATCTTCAAATCTACAGTTAAAGTAGATAAACCAGAAAGAGAATTAGTAATACAAGTAGATAGATAAAGAGTACCTACTTTCTTACCTCTTGCTAAAACAAGTGCACCCTTGGAAACTTTCCAAGAGTCCGCTGTGAGGGTTATTGTGCATCCCTCATCACCCAACTTTCCAACAGAAATCAAGTTCTGCTTCAGGACTGGGACATGCATGACCTCCTTCAACACCCATGTGTTGCCCGTCTGCAATTTTAGCTACACTTTCCTTTTGCCAACCATTTGACAAGGCTTACCATCCCCTAAATAAATTTCTCCAAAGTCTCCCTAGACATATTCATGAAAAAATTCCCTATTTGGGGATGCATGGAAAGAGGCACCAAAATCTAAAACCCAAGATTCTACTTTATCCAAGGAACATACCAGAGCATCCTGTGTAACAATATCTACAACATCTGCTTCTTCATTTCCTTCTTGTTGATCTTCAACTGACCTGCAATCTTTCTTCATGTGCCCTGCCTTTCCATAATTCTAGCAGATTACTCTACTATACCTGGACTTGGATCTCCTACCTATCTTTGACCTTGATCTCCCTTGCTTGATCTTCTCTCTTTGCCTTCCCTTACTTTCAACACTTAAAGCATTCCCTGATGATTCACCTGTGCTTTTCCTGTGAATTTCTTCATTCAAGATTACACTAACATCATCGACTTTTAAGATATTTGAAGCAGACGTAGTATTACTAACTACCATTACCAAACTATCCCAACTTTTAGATAATGAGCACAAGATTAAGAGAGCCTTAATTTCATCATCAAAAACAATATTGACTGAAACTAACTGGTTTACCAAACCATGGAAATCACTAAGATGACTATGTACATATCCACCTTCCAATATTTGCAAATTAAATAACTGCTTCATAAGAAATACCTTATTCAAAGCTGAGGGTTTTTCATATAAATTTTCCAAAGATTCCATCAACTCTACCATTGTCTTTGCCTGTGATAAGCTGGAAATCACAGACGATGCAAGGCTCAATCTTATAGATCCCAGAGCCTTCCGATCAAGAACCTTCCATTCTTCATCTTTCATATCTATGGGTTTGCATGCAACCCCACCCAACAGTAAGTAAAAATCTTTTTGATACCCCAGCTCTGATACCACTTTTTTAGGATTAGGAGCACAATTGATTACCTTATATAAGCAACTAAACACAGAATTTAACTAGAAGTAACAAGTAACAAGAAATCAGAAACAACACAGAATTTGAGAGACAATACAATCTTGTATTCAACTCATCCAGAAATAAAATACAATAAAGAAGATGCCACTTATTCTCACACCTCTAAGGCTTCCCACACCTGTAGGACTCCCATTAATTCTCAATCAAGAGTTCTCTCTCTCAATTACGGTCACAAAAAACAACTCAAGCACAGAGTTGTTGTTCACCTCCAACCAGTCAGTAACAATACTGCCAGTACACAAGTACTCAAAGTACTTCAAGTAGATCTCCCATGAACTTGCAACAACCTGCAAATCAAATGAACTTACTTACCATGTAGATCTAACATGATCATGCACAACCTACAGATCAACCTGATCTTATAATTTGAAGGATCTCTTCCTTGCCTTAATTACAATACAGCCCCATGAGTCTATTATATAGATCCCATATAAATAATAATCAGACACCTAATTACAATAATTAGACACGAAACTCAAGACTAAAATTAGCCTTTTACATATAAACAATTAGTTCGTTAACAAACTATTCATGAACTAACAGTTCTGGAACCACATAGGCAACCGACGTCAGTCGCTATCTGTCTAGAGATGACCGACGTTGGCTGATATCTGACTGATGTTGGCAACTTCTTGTCCACCCCTGACTGACATCAGTTGGCCTGACTGACGCCAGTGATTGTGACACTCAGCAACCTCCTCCATGTCTGCATACAGTGAAGTTTTTAGCTCCATAACCTAACATTATGTTGATCCTTATTAGGTCCAATATGACCAACCTCAGCCCCATCATGAGCTATATAAGCCTTATGCCTAGTCTTCTCAATGTGTCACTTCTCCTACTCAACCTAATCTCTTTGCCAATCAACCCATTTCCACCTTCAAATGAGCAATGTTGGGATATGAAAAGTATGTAGTAGAGCTTGACACCAGAAGGGGATGTGGCCAAGAAATTCCTGATCATGTCATCCATCAAGTGAGAAATGCATTAGATCTGGTTAAGAGGGAATGGACTCCTATTGAAAGAGCTAATTGGTAAAGGCTTACAAGTGAGATGCTAGATGTGAGTGGTTTGATTGCATCTTTGGAAAAGAAGCTGAGTATTCATGAGAGGCAGCCTTACCAAGTCTATCAACCTGCATACCCACTACCCCAAGTATCATATTAGTCATACACAGTGCTTGCTTATGAGCCGAGTCAAGCCTGTCAAAGTCCTTTCCCTAATCTTGTTGAGGAGAGTTCCGAAATAGTAAATCTTGTGTTTAAGGCTAATCTTGATAGATAGATTAAATTGGCAAATCTCTAAATGCAGCAGTCTATTTTGGTAGTAAGGGAAGTAGAATCCAAACCCTCACTACCTTCTCACATTATGGTCCCATCACCCCAAAAGGAGATGCCCAATCCTAATATCATGAGCTAGAATAAAGTGATTGAGTCATGGAATAGCAAGGAGGAGAAAGACATTGTCTAAGAGTGTGAGGTAAAAAATGAGGTTAGTCCTTTTCAAGTCCCTCCCACCCTTCCTCAAGAAGCTTCTTGCATTTCATGGCAACCTTCATGCAGTCCCCATCTCTATGATGATTCTTATGAGCTTCAAGAAAGACTCTTTCAGGATAATCTAGCTAAGCGAATTAAGGAGTTAGAGGGTAAGGGAGACTGCTTAGGGAAAGAGAGGTGGAACTTTTAGACCTTCTAGAAGAGCCTATGCCAAAAGATACCTCTTCTACTAATCCTCAAGCTAATTTCAATATTGATGAAGTGTTGGTAAAGTGGAGAGACAAAAATCAAGTGATTTTGGCCCAAGGTCTGCCCCCATTTTCTCAAAAGGTTTTAAAAGGATCCCTTACTTCCCTTTCCCAACATATTTTTGATAAGCCTTGTGTGCCCCCTCCTATTCTAAATAAATCCCCCTCTTGTGTGCCAAATCCTTTCTATCAGATGGCACTTGCTCATTCTGGCTCATTCGATGCACCAATCGATCCTGCCCTTAATCATGTGTGCCTAGCTTTCCAGCACACCTCTCTTTAGATAGCTCTTCCTATACATCAGCAGACCCTCCCTAACCTTCCCCAACTTCCTCAAGTCTCTCAGTATGATCTCTAAATCCCAAGCTAGAAGAAGGAACATCATGAACTAGCTTAGGACCTTGAAGAGGATAAAGTTGCTGCCTGTTCACAAGAGCAAGATTCCAACCCCAAGATCATGAGCTGGAAGCAAATAGTAGAATCATGGGGTAGAAATGAAGAGGAGGAGAAAGCTTTTTCTCTAAACCTTAAAGAAGATGAGGCTACTCGTACTCCTGATGATGATTGTGACCTCCAAGAAAGGCTCTTCCAAGAAGATATAGACAGGCAGATTGTAGAGTTGGAGTCCAAAGCGAGTTTCCTCAGCCATCATGTGATGGACATTTTAGACCAAGTAGCAGATTCCATGTCTGAACACACTCCATCTACACACCTCTAAGAGAGCTATCAGGCCACACCTGATATAGATGAAGTGCTACCAAATGGAAAGAGGAGAATCATTCGATTCTAGCTCAAGGACTACCTCCTCTTCCACATGAGTTCATCCATCAGCCTTCCATTTTCCCCCTTCTCAAGGAGGAACCTATCTTGGAAGAAGCAAGTGAAGAGGAGTATTCTCAGTTCATGACTAATCAGGGAGACTTCATGAGTGTGGATGAGGAGGAGATCACCATAGGTACCCCCTTTGATGAACAAGAAGACAAGTCACAAGCTTTTGCCTCTATCTCTGATGAGGAAGAAGTATTTTCTACCCCTTTTCTCATTTTGAAAGACGTCATGGAGGGGAATGGACACTTTCTTGATCATGTTTTGAATGATTTGTTTGAAGTCATTAGGGCAGGTTACACTATTCTTCAAGGGGGCTATGAGCTGGCTAAGAGTGGAGAAGGCAGCATTGGGACTCAAATAAGTATGCAAAGAGGCTGCAGGCTTTCAAATTTATCCTTTCAAGAGGTTGGTGAATTTGAAGATACTTTATTTGAATTCATTAAGGAGGATGATCATACCATGTAACCCAAGCATGAGGCAGAAGAGAACAAGCTTGTCAATGATGCATATCAAGGGGCTTATGGTAATGACCCAACAATGATTGATTTCTTGATGAGATACACCAGCATGAATAACCAATAGGAGGAAAGCTTCCAAGAAAAAATAGAGTACATATATGTTGGAATCATGTTTGAATCTAATCCACTCAGATACAAGCCAATCCAGGTGGCAGGCAAGAGGAGCAGGTCACCAAGTCTCCACTTCATTCAGCTACTTGTCTGGCACCATAAGTCTCCTAACTAGGGAGGAAACTTAAGAAATTTTCCCTTTGATCTCGGAGGGAAGCAAATATACCTGGTTAGTTTTACATAGTAGTTCTTTCATTTTCTTTTCCTACTTTCCCTAAGTGCAGTTTGCACAAGTAGTGTTTTTAGTCTTGTGTGTGTTTTCCCTTATGTCTAGGGTAAAAAGCTTCATGTTTGATTCTTAGATCTATCAAGGTGGTTGCTAACTCTTTCAAAGTTGCATTTGACTCTGTGCCCAATGGAATTTAAGGCAACTAGTCTCTAAGCATAGCAAGCATGCTTCCCCTGGGAGTCACCAATTTGTTGACCATTCTTTTCCCAACAGGCCAAAAATTGGTCCCCCTTTTTTTCATGCTATTCTGAGCCAATACTTTTGATTTTTCATGAGTCTTGCAAATTTTTATGGACTCTGTAAGTCCATTTCTATGGACTCTACAGAGCTTGTATTTCTACAGACTTAGCAGTGAAGTTTCTACAGACTCTGTAGGTCCATTTCTATGGACTCTGCAGGTCCATTTCTATGGACTCTATAGGTTTTCTATGGACTCCACATGAACTTATACAAACTCTACAGGTGTAGTCTTTCAAAAGATGAAGAACCAGTTCAAAGAGTGCAAGGTTTTACAAATATTTTTTGGACTCTTGTTGTCTAAAGAAATTCACAAAGAAATTTAGCATCTTTGAACCATTTGAACCATTGAATCAGTTCAATCAAATGGTTCAACACTTGGTTCAAAGGATCAGTTCAATGCAAAAGTTTAAGAGAGCCTCCCAAAGGACAAGTGCCATTGTGGAGGGCACTTGGTCGACAAAATCACCCTTCAGAAGGGTTATTTTCAAGAAATCCGCAAAGGTAAGTTCTTTCAAAAAAAATTAATTAAGGCAGTCGAAAGGCAAAAGCATAATTCCTTAAGACTTTTTGTTCAAAGGATTTCTTTCAGAAAAAAAGTCTGAAGGAATTTGGAAAGACTACAAACCAAATCCCACAAAAAACTAAGACATTGAATTCTTTCAAAAAAATTGTCTGAAGGAATTCCTTTAGACAAAAAGTTTGAATAAATTTGGAATGGAAGATAGCTATGGGGAAAGTGGTTGGGGAGAAAACTCAAAGAAATCAAAGCAGTCGAACAATTCTTGTAGACTTTTTGTCCACAGGAAAATTATATGCAGAAAAAAGTCCATGGGAAAAAACCCATCAAGGAGCTGAAGGACCCCGAAGGGCAAGTGCCCTTGCAGGGACTCTCAGCCAAATGAAGGATGCTTTCAAAAGCTTGAAGGGTCACCTTCCCTTTACGAAGGTGCAAAGAAGTAAGTCTACAAAAAAGGCTGAGGTAAGAAATCCGAAGAAGGTTTTCAAGCAATGATGGGTGTGCAAACATCAATTTTAAGACGGTGAAATAGATGTTTGTTTTTAAAATACTTGAGCGCTAATCATAAAAGAGCCCAAGGAACTCGGTGACCCACCAAAGAGATAGCCCTCGAGGGCTGAAGGAGCCAAAAAGGGACAAAATGAGGAGGAAACAAAGTGTAGGAAAAGACAAGACAATCCAAGTGGTGAGAGGAGGTGTCAACTTAGGGATTTATTCCTGCAGCTAGAACAGTGCTTGCTAGGTGGTCACTAAATAGTACAAATAGTAAATGGCATGGCCTATCTTCTCCATTTTGTATTTATAAGGGGAAATTTTGCATGAATATTTGGAAAGAGTAGTTTGTTTGTAGAAAAGAGGCACGGCCATGTTTTCACATTAATGTGGAACACCAAAGTCAAAGTAGGAACTGACAATCAGACGGCTTCCTCTTCCCAAGGCTCAGAGCACACATGGGCCAGCTTGTAAAAGAGTGCCACAAGTATTTTCTATAAATCACCAAGTTCCCTTCTCTTTTATATATATTTTAAAATTTCTCATTTGAGGATCCATCTCTCAGCCTTAAGGCAAAACTCTGCCCAAAAATCTCTCAAGACTTGTAAGGCAAAAAATTTCCAGATTTTTACCTTGAATCAAGACTTAGCATTTTTACCTCCATTTGGACTTGCACTCAAGCACATTTCTATGTTTTCTTTTGTGTTAAGTCATTTTCTATGATGCTTTTCATAGAATGACTACAACATGTCTAGTGCATTGTGAAGTTTCTTTTCTGTAGGTCTACCAGAAGTGTCTATAGTAAGAATATAGGTGCATGTGAATAGGCTACCAAAGTGTGTCTCAGAACACCTTTGATAATTCCTTCCTCCCTATATATATATGGACCCCTGACTCACTGATACAGAAGAGTTTCCCACATCAAATGAAGTGTATGGGCACTTCTTCTTGGTGAAAAGTGTATGTTCGGGCCTGAGTGGATCAAACTTTTTTGGTGTATCACCACTTTTTATTTTGTAGGTTTAGGTTCTATTTCAACATCTCTCTCTCCCTTTTCATCTCCCCCCCATTTTTCATTTATTTTTTAGTAGTAGGAGAAACTAGGGCCTAATAGATACATCAGAGGGAGCTAGCCCTTATCTAGAGACTCTCCCCTCCAGCTTTGTCGGTCCCACAGGCGAGAGGAGAGTTTGCATTATTATGTGTGGAAGGGCAGGAGCTAGGCATCCTACCCCAGGTGTAATCCACTATGTCAACACATGTACAATCTATTGCTACTCTTTTACCTACTCTAGCTCTTTCTAGATCTCTTGCCTAGCTTGTTCAATGCCTGCATGGAGTTCCAACAAGGCCTCTATATTGGCCTGAAGATAAGCTTTAAAATCTTCATTATATAGAGACTCTCTAAGCCTTTTTTATTTCTCTTGGATAAAGATAAAACATATTTTCTTTCCTTTGGAATCACACCCATGCCAAATTCATCTTGGTTATTCCTCTTCTTGACCCTCTGAATAGTTATTATCGATTTATCAAAAATGGAGATCATAGTAGTTAAATCTGTAATGACTATATTTGGTCTTTATGGAGCTTAAGAATATAAGTTTTTTGTTTATTTTTGAATCACCAATTATATGGTATCAATTGGCTGAGTTTCTTAGTAGGAAGCCTCCCATAAAAGATCCCCAAAATACTACATTAATGCCTCCACATGTAGTGGGTGTAACAAGGAAGGGAAGATTATTTTGGACCAATCCACATTACTAAATTAGGGCATGGGATGTACTATATAAACAACATTCTTCTTACCATTTTTTGTAGATAAAATAATGGAAGTGGCTTGATTAGTACTAGAATAAAGCATTGGCAAACCCAATAGAGTATAAGACACATGAATTTGGGCACTTTCAAGGGACCCCCTATTTTCTTAAAATGTACTTTATTGGTCTTAGAAATAGTGGGGAGAATAGTAACTGGGGTATTAACAAGAACATTAGATACATTAGGGGCCAGTGAAATAATAATAATATTATAAATAATAGGATATGAAGAAACAATAGGAATAGAGGGGAAAATAAGAACAACAAGAACTGAAGAAACCATATTAACTAAAAAAATAATTAGAGTAGTGGATTACATTAACAATGACCTCCCCTAATCCTTTAGCCCTAAGTGTTACCTTTCTTTTTATTCCCTAGAGGATTAGGACTTTATCCCTCTGTAGTTATTTATCATCATCCTCAAGCTCACTTTCTATTGATGGTGCTCCCATAGTTGAACTTATAGGGGACTCTACTTCTTGAAGAGCATCCTTAGGATATTTTTATTTTATCTTGTAGTAAATTAGTTTATTTATAACTATGGATATATTTTTCTAAGTGGTGGAAGATACAACATACACACTTGTAAAAATAAGAATTAAAGAAGTAACAAGAAGACATGTATCCTCAGAGTTGGAAAAATTAATGTAAATTGGTTCTTATGCTCCTCCAAAGGAACTTGTAGCAACAAGAATTTCCTTCACCTCTTACTCTTTTTTAACATCCTTAATTACAATTGGTGGTGAAGCTTGGGAAGGTCATCCTTACAAATAACTTAAAATAATAAAGGTTTTTTCCACACCATGTTACTACTTAACAACCATCATCACAATGGGTGGTAGTTGTGATGACATTCCTTAGCCCAAAGGTTACTAGGGAGGCTAAAAGGAACAATAATATATTACAACCCATCCACCTAGAGGTGAAATCTTGGTGTGCATCTCTTTAATTATGATGGAGGTCTCCCATTATATATCCCTTAAATTATCCTCTATTAATCTATCCACTCATGTGTTATACAGGACCTCAGCATCATCCTTCATATTTAATAAAATAAAATCATGATCATATGGTTTTTGTTGGTAGGGAATGCTTATGACTAAGATATGATTTTGAAAAAGGCTATGGGGTTCCCAATCCATATGTGGCAAGGATACCAATGAATATAATTCTATACTTTTCCCAACTTATTCGAAGTGATTCATATTGGTGTAACACATTTAGTTTATCATCAAAGAAGACTCATAGAAAATTCCCTTATGTTTCATCTTCATATCTTCATCAATACTCCATCATAGCTAATAATTTATTTCTTGTTCACCCAATTTTTTTGGGACATACTTGGTGAGACACAAAGGGGAAATATGGTTATCCACCTTCATGATTATTGTATAGTCTAGTTATAACCACTAATCCCCCCTTGGATATAATGTTTTCCTAATGCCTTCTAATAGTGGATCCAGGGTTTCCTTATGAATTTCCCTCCAAACTTGGGGATAAAAATTCTCATCAATTTTGATAATATTACTCATATACAAAGATATGTGAATGAAATAAAAGAAGTCACATGTTTGGTTCTTGATACAGTCTGAGGCTGGGCTACAAAGTGATCCATTATGAATGTAAATGGTGACCATGAATTCATCAAATATATAATACATTATGTATAAATTGTTGCCCATGGGTATTTTATCCTTCTTAAACATCTGATCTTGGAGCCTAGCTTGATTATTTCTCCCAGGAAAAAAGTTAGTTCTGAGGTCATCAATAAGTCCAACAATGACACCCATTCCAAGTGAAATAAGTGAATTATATTTTAACCATATAATTTATTTAGTAGGTTTATTACAATATAGATTCTCATCCTAAATTTGGTGATTGGCAAGGGTTATTTTTCCTTATGGGTGACCATTTCCCTAGGAGCAATCCATTTCCTTAACATATTTTTGATTGTGATTGTCTTCTTCCAAAATTCAACTTTGTGTCCATTAAATGTGGTATATATGGTGGGTAGTAATAGGTATCTCTAGAAATAATCCCTTGATATGAAATAAATAACTATCTTATGGCTTATGTGGTGAAAATGGTCATCAGTCACCTTCCCTATGAATAATAAGCCTTGAATTAGGTTGATGCAGGGCATGAATTCATTCTTGGCTACTATCAAATGTAGTTGTTAGTGATTTAGTGGTGGTAAGTCAACTACCAACTACTATTTCTTGGACTTCATATTTTCTTTAAGTTAATGGGCATCTACATTCTTGATTACATCTCATAGAGTTGTGTAATTATAAAATTCATCCTTGAACACTATTACATCAAAGACGATGTTTATATATTCCAGTAAATCCTTGATATATAACTTTAAAGGTAGAAATACTCACCTGAACGCCTTAGATGATGAATCCATTCTTTATCAATTTTAGTCATGTAATTATCATCTTCAATTGAATTGTTTTCTCTCTTACTATAAGTAATACACAATTGAACACAAACAACTAGGGCTTTAAGTTCTCTTTGGAATTCAAATTCATTCGATATTTTAGTAATTAGTAGTCATGATGTCTCTTTAGAATTTTCCCATATATCTTTGAGTATAGGAATTTAATTCTAATTCATGCACCATTAATTTCCAACATCTCCAAGTTTATTTTACTCATTCAATTCAATATTTGTAACTTAATGTGGTAGGTATGCCATGTAGACTTTCTATGCATTTGGAGGAATACCACATTTTTATATTGGATAAGATTCACCCTACCACTAATTATATGTAAAGTTAGCTATGCCATGTGGCATGCCTTTGGAAGTCAAGTGTCAGAACTTTTGTTAAAATAGTGATAGCCAAATTTTAAAATGCTTTGGATGCAAGAAACATGAAGACAAAAGTTACAAAGAATGAATATCATGGAAAAATTTTATGAACAATATTTGTGAACAAAATTTCCCAAAAATATTTTTAAAGACCCCAAAGCTTTGAGATTCTAAAGACAAAAGTTGTGATAAATAATTTTTTTGATGCATAAAAGTTCTGACAAACACAAGTTCTAAACAATAGTTATGATGAAAACTTCTTGTGAAGACAAAATATGTGAAGAATAAAAATGAAAAATTACATGACTTGAAAAAACCAATAATTATGATGAAATTTTTTTTCTAAATATCAACTTCTTAGAGAGAAAAATACGTGAAGTCCAAGATTTCTGAAGTACCAAAAATATGCAAAATTTACAACTTGTGAAGTGAAAATACATGAAGTTCTAAACTTAAAATTTTAGTTATGTAATTCATGAACATATTTTGAAAACCTATATATATGCAAAACTCTCTAAGGCCATTAATATGTTAGTAAAAATAATTCAAATAGTGAAATGTGGGTGACGGGGAAATTCCCATTGCATTCATATTGAACAACATGCATAATGAAAACCATCCACATAAGGAATAAGAAATTTTTAAAGTTTTGAACCTAGATAGGTGAACATATGAATGTTAATAAAAACATATTTTCAAAACAAACCTAGGCCTTTTATCCCATATTGGGTCCTCATTTGAAAAATTGAGAATGGATGTGTGTTGAGTACAACAATTGGTGACATACAGTGGGAATACTCCTGAGTATTCAAGAACCCATAATTTTTTGTTAGAAACCAAAAATAAAATATGAATCCCATCAAAAAATAATAATTAGATTAGAAATATGAAAGATACTCCTAATACATTATGTAACATACTAGCCTTGCTCATTTTTGGATCTATGTGTGATGAAGTGATTTTATTTTACCCTTGTTTTGAGGGTTTTAGCAAAGACTTGGAATAAAATGTAGGTTTCATTTTGTTTTATTTTAACCATATTAAAACTAGGTAAAATTAGGCATTTATATGTTGTTATCTAGGCATCCATAGTCTTGACAAAGATACCTTTTATCCCTCCCCCATTCTCCCTTCATGAACTTGCATGATGCATGATACATTTATCTTATTTCATCATGTGAGTCTTTGATCACCTTTAGATTTTGTTTTGGTTTAATGATCACTCTTTTAGGATGAATTATTCCTCCTTTTTTTTATAATATGAATGGAAGAAGGAGGGTAGGAACCACTATGAGATAGTATATGTGAAAACTTGATTTATAAGAATGCCCCTGCTAGCTATATCTGTATCAATGGTTATTACTTTAAACAAGTATTAAGTGAGGAGTGTATTTGATCCAAGGAAATAAAAAAACTTTTTAAATTTGTATGGATTAATGAGATAAGATTTTACATACCTCATATAATTTTTCAATTGTGATATAATCATCTCTAATTTTTTATTGCATAACTAAATTATGAAAATATTAGACACAAAGGTATAGAACTTGCAAACAAACTAGTTTGTGTGCTCCATTTTATGTTCTTCCCACACTTTTTCCTTATTTTGTAACCCTAATCATGGATTCAACATATAAATTCAATCATTCATGTGTTGTACTTAGTCATTTATGTCTGAATAATTATCATTGAGGTCAAAGGTAGCATGTGTTATCATGCATTAATGACAAAGGTGTTGCGTTGAACAGAAGGTGTTGCATTGAATAGACTTGTGTGTGTGTTGATTTGAATAGACGTGTGTGTGTGTTGAGTTCAATAGACTTGTGTGTGTACTTTTAATTCATTTTTTTAGATGGTTATCTTGACAAGATATGGCTAAGAGCATAGGATGATGTTATCAACATTTTGCATGTATGGGAACATCTGAAGGAAATGATCACACTATGATAATCAAATTTGTGTATATTTTTTGTGGTCTAATTTATATATCATAACGATGAATAGATAAAATTTTAAAAAATGCATAAGGTTGTTCTTTAACTAAAATCCTACTAATTTTCCATACTTAGTCAATTTTTCACCTTTGTATTTGTCGAGGGAATTCTTTCAAAAATATTGGTAAAGACAATTCTTTCAGAAATATTAGTAAAGACAATTCTCTTAGACAAAAATCTTGTAGCAAATAAGGGAATTCTTTCAAGAAAATTTTAAAGTCAATTCTTTTGGAAAAAGTTTTGAAGACCTCTCAGAAAAAAATCCCACATCAATTACTCTAAATCTTTGGAATTCTTTTGAAAAAATTGTCCCCAAGGAAAGTTACGAAGGAAATGAGTCCCATGCAAAAGTTCTGAAAGGTATGTTTCAAAAATATCAAAGGGTAAGTGATCCAATCAAAAGTTTAAAAGGGTAAATTTTTAAAATACCGAAGGTCAAGTGACCCAAAAAAAAAAAATTTAAGGGTATGTATACCATTGTAAAAGTTTTGAATGGTATATGGACCATTGTAAAATTTTTGAAGGGTATGTGGACCATTTCAAAAATTTTGAAGGGTGTGTGTCTTACATAAAAGTTATAAAATATATGAGCAGAGAAGTGAAGGACAATTCAAAAATATTGAAAGGCACTTAGACATTTTGTTAGGGATATTGTCTCGAAGGGCACTTAGACAAAAAGTCCACAGAAATTATCTTGAAGGTCACTTAGACAAAAATCCCACATCAATTTGTTCGAAGGATAGTTCAAATGAATAAAAGACATTTGCAAAGTTTTTGAAGGACAATTCAAAAATATTGAAAGGCACTTAGACATTTTGTTATGGAAATTGTCTCGAAGGGAACTTAGACAAAAAGTCCACATAAATTATCTTGAAGGTCACTTAGACAAAAAGCCCACAACAATTTATTCGAAGGATAGTTCGAATGAATAAAGGACATTTGTAGAGTTTTTGAAGGACTCTTATAAAGGATAGAGGACACTTGAAAAGATTTTGATGGACACTTCTGAAGGAGAGGACACTTACACATTTCTAAAAGATAGTTTGCAAAATCCCAAAGGGTAGTTTTAATGAAGAAAAAGGACACTTGGAAATTTATCAAAATACATAGAACACTTCCACAAGTGTCGAAGGATAATTGCGTAGGACACAAGGCCATTTCTAAAAAGTTGAAAGGCTTCCATGATAAAATCTCAAAATGCATATAAGAAAAGATAAATATCAATCATGTCTAAGAAAATTGAAAGGAGCAAAATCAATACATGAATGACAAATAAATAGAGATGAAGTCAACATGCTAAAGTTTAAGGACCAAGCCAATATAAATAGCATGCATCTTTAAGAGATCAAATGGCACATGGAATTTAGCTAGAAAGATTGATGGACATGTTTCAAAGTTGGAAAAAAAAATAAATGAAAAACTATGAAAGTGAGTTAGCTACAAAAATATGGTACGATGGTTGAAGAAAATCAATAGTCAATTTTTTAACTAACTATAAAATAAAATGATTAATCATATATTCATTTCTAGTGTGTAAATGGTGTATATGAAGTGATAAGGGAAGAATTTGAAGAGGCTTATAGAATGGAAGAAAAATAGTCATTTCCTTGGAATGATAAGAGATAAGCAATGGATGCAAAAATCTAAAGTGATGAAGAGTAGGGATGAAAAACTCATTTTTGGAATGAGAGGAGTCGAGTCGTAGATGTAGAAATATGAGACTTTTATGATCATAGAGTTGTAATGGTTGAATTGGAGAATACCAAAGTGTCAAATAGATAAATTTAGACACAGAGAAAGGGTGCAAGAAGAGTGAAGATCACACAAAAGTGTGTTGAATGAGAAATGAGTAGTTTTAGATTAGACATGAAATAAAGAATAGAGACTTGGATTCATTTGTGAATCTGATTCATTAATTTGAAGTGTAAATGTTTGATTGGTTGGTGCCATCATATTAAGCTAGGTTGGTGCTCAATATATGGAGTGGGTAATTCCTTAGATTTGGTGCTCTTAAAATAGGGGATTGGTGTCTCTTTGGGATGGGTGTCCTTAAATGTAACTAGTGAGGATCAGTCAGTGAGACAAACTTTGTGAGGTTGGATTATAATAGTAGCTTCTAGCAGTATTCTCACTATGGTTTTTCCCTTTGGGTTTCCATGCATAAATATGGTGTTGTGTGTTGTGCTTTTGTGCATGTGATATATTTCATTTATTTGTTTAAGACTTCATATGTTTATATTTTATCTTGAAAGTTAAAAAAAATCATTTTTGAGATCTACTAATTCACCCCCCCCCCCTCTCAATAGATAGGTGTGTTCAAAAATTGGTATCAGAGCCTTCAGTTCCAAAAGAGAATCTTAATCAGCTCAAGTTTATCTTTGAGTCTGAATACAAAATGGCCAATCATGAAGGAACTTCATCAAATAAGGCACCTTTATTTGATGGGTCTAACTATGCCTTTTGGAGCATAAGGATGGAAGCATATTTGACCTCCTTGGGGTTTGATGTCTGGATGTCCATTGAGAATGGTTACACACCCCCTGTTGTTTCTCCTACTAATCAGGTAGTGAAGAAGGCATGTGAAAACAATACAATGCAAAGTAAAGAATGCTATTCTTTGTGGATTATCAAACAATGATCAAAGTCATGCATTGTCAAAGTGAAAAAGACATATGGGTCAAATTAAAGATCATATATGAAGGAGATGACAAAATAAAATGAGGCAAGCTTTAAAAACATAAGGGACAGTTTAAGAGCCTCAAGATGAGTGAGGAAGAGAAGATTGTACACTACCTCCTTAGGGTAGATGAGATTGTAAATGCAATCAAAGGACTTGAAGAGATAATGGATGAATCAATCATTGTAAAAAAGGTTTTAAGATATCTGACAACAAGTATAATTCTAAAATTTTTAACATTGAATAAGCAAGAGATCTGAACAAGCTCATAGTATATGAGTTACATGGAACTTTCACTGCATATGAGATGAGGTTGGGAGATACAGAGTCATCCAAGAGAGAAGTTGTTTTCAAAGTTTATAAGAAGGTAGAAGAAGAAGAATCTCCTAATTTTGAATCTAAGGAGATTGATGATGTAGAGGCCAATTTTATCAAAAAATTGAAGAAGGGTGTAAGCAAATACAAAGGTAAGTTATCCTTCAAATGTTTCAATTGTGGAAAGATAGGTCACTTTGATTCTAAATGTCCACATAAAATGAAGGATGGCTCTGATTCTACTAAGAAAAATCAAAAGGAGAAATCCTATTATCCTAAGAAGAAGAAAAGCTTCTTTAATAATAAAAGGGGTTGTACTCAAAAGAAGATAGTGACTCAGTTGATGATCGCAATAGTTCAACGGATGAGCATAATAGTGATTTTATGGCCAAACAAAACAAATTTATAGTCATGACTTATGAATCAACTTATTTATGCCAAGAAGAAGACTTAGATGATGATGAAGAAGAAGAAGAAGAAGGAAAATTAAATTTAGAATGTGAACTCATTTGTGATTTAAAATAAATTGAAAAGCTTAGAAAAGAAAATTTTAAACAAAAGAAGCTTAGTCAAAAGGAGTTTTAGAAATTAAATAAAATAAATGAGGAATCAGATCAAATGATAGTGAGTTTGAAGACCCAAGTTGAGGAGTTAAAGAGGATAGAGGATGTGGTCAAAATTTATTTGTAAGAAAAATCCTTAGAATGCTTGAAGATGGAGGAAGAAATCATGGACCTAAGAGAAAAGATCAAAAAGGCTAAAGAATAAATTGATAAAACCCTAAAATTGAAAGGAGGATCTACAATACTAGATGAGATTATCAGCTCACAATAGCCCCTCAAAGAAAAATTAGGTCTTGGGTATGAGAAAGACAAGAGTCCCATGTTGAGTAAAACTGGGAATTTGTGTGAAAACTTTAAGGTAGAAATAGAATCAGGAATCAAAAAATAAGAAAATCACATTCCTAAAGAGAAGAAGAAAAGTAATAACTCTATTCCTACAAACACCAAGGTTGTTGCTACAAAAATAAATATAACAACAAGGAACATGAAGAGGATAGAGTTTAGGAGACCTCCTTTATATCCCCAAAGGAGAATGATAACTAGGTATTCTTCATCATTTTATGGTTATTGTTATAGTTGTAATCAATTTGGCCATAAAGAAATTGATTATAAGATTGTACCTAAGAGAAGGATAAGTTTCTTAAGTAAGAATTCATTTTCCCCTTTGCTAGATCTAGATGTTTTATGCTACAACTATAATAATTTTAGGCATATATCAAAGCATTGTAAAATAAATCTTGTTAAATCAAAGTCTAACAATGTAAAAAGGGTTGAGACTCCTAAAGTGAACAAAGGCTAATAAATGACACAACAAAGAAAAGTATAGTCAAAAAACCCAAGGAGATATGGAAAAAGAAAAATTAGTCTATGATCACTCAAATAGCACTACATGCTAAAAAGAAAAATATATGGGTAATAGATAGTGGTTGCTCAAAACATATGACCAATGACAAAAGTAAGTTCACCAAATTGAGTCGATGCAAAGAAGGGACTGTCAGCTTGGGAGACAATATTTTAGTCAAAATCAAAGGCAAAGGAACCTTACACATTGATGACAAGCTTCCTACACATGATGTTCTTTATGTTAAAGGACTAAAACATAATTTGTTGAGTGTTAGTTAGATGTGTGAAAATGGCTATAAATTCATATTTTATGCTGAAGGTTGTGAATTAAGGTCTGTAAAAAATGTTGCACAAGGAAAAAGGAATAAGAGTAACATATATAATCTAATTGAGGTAAATGATACAAATTGTCTCATGGGAAAGATTGATGAGAGCTGGTTATGGCACAGAAGGATGGGTCATATTAACTTTGACAATTTAATTAAAGTAGGCTCTAACAATAATGTAAGATACATACCTAAGATAACCAAGCCTACTGACATAATGTGTAGAGAATGTCAACTTGATAAACAGACCAGGTTCTCACTCTAAACTAAAGATTATGCAACTACAAAACCTATATAGATAGTTCATACTGATCTTTGTGGACCAACCAAAACAAGAGGTTCCAAATGAGTGTATTATTTCATGTTATTTGTAGATGACTACACTAGAATGACATGGGTAACCTTCTTAAAGGACAAGTCTCAAGCCTTTGAGAGATTCAAGATCTTTAGGGCCATAGTTGAAAATGAAATTGGTAGAAATATCAAGTGTCTCAGATCTGATAAAGGTGGTGAAATCACTTCAAATGAATTCATAGACTATTGTGAAAATCATGTAATTAAGAGACATTACTCTACTGCAAGAACTCCATAGAAAAATGGAGTTATTGAGAGGAAAAATAGGACTGTCGAGGAGATGGCTAGAATAATGTTGAAATAAGCCAACTTGCTAGATGGTTATTAGAGAGAAGTAGTCCAAATAACAATACACATCTTAACCCAAGTTCAATTGAGAGTAAATAGTGATAAGACTCCATACAAACTTTTGTATGGAAATCTTGCATCGATCAAGTATTTTAGATTGTTTGGAAGCAAATGCTACATTTGAAGTAAGGAGAAAAAGATAGGCATTTTTGAGTTGAGATGTGATGAGGGAATATTCCTTAGTTATTCCACTCATAGTAAATCCTATGTCTGCTACAACAAAAGATTGCATAAGCTAGCAGAGAGCATCCATGTTAAATTTGAAGAGATTCTCAAAGAAGAGACTGAACTGTAAAGGTGATCAAAATTGAAGAACTAAAAGAAGTTGTGGATGAAATATCAGATAATGAAGAAGAGATAAAGAGGATTGAAAAGGCACACTCATGTTCTATTCAAAAGGATCATCCTAAGGAGCAAACCATTAGCAACATGAATGAAGGATTCCAAATGAGGAGAAGGGTTGTAATGAGCAAAGAATAGGTAATTTTTGATTTAATATCTGAAATTGAGCCCAAAATCTATGTTGAAGCTATAAAAGATGATAATTGGCAAAAGGCCATGGATGAGGAACTAAGTCAAATAGAAAAGAACAAAACTTGGTAGCTAGTTCCAAGACCCATAGACAAGAATGTCATATGCACAAAATGGGTCTTTAAAAACAAGTTGATTGAAGATGGAGCTATTGTGATAAACAAAGCTAGACTTGTTCATAAAGGATATCCTCAAGTAGAAGGTATAGACTTTGAGAAGACATTTACCCCAGTGGCAAGATTGGAATCCATCAAAATGTTTTTATCATTCTCAGTCTTTAAAAAATTCAAATTTTATCATATGTATGTTAAGTCAACTTTCCTAAATGGAACCTTGGAAGAAGTTTATATTGAACAACCTAAAGGTTTTCAACTGATAGATGAGGAAGACTATGTATGAAAATTGAAGAAAGCACTATATGGTCTAAAATAGGCACCTAGAGCATGGTATTCAAGGTTGGATAAATATTTTAAACAATAAGAATTTATCAAAGGATGTGCAAATAGTAAATTATATGTTAAGTCTTAAAATGGACATATGTTGATCATAGTTATCTATGTTTATGACATCATTTTTGGTCATAGCAGCAATAATATGTGTAAAGAATTTGCAAATCAAATGCAAAATGAGTTTGAAATGTCCATGCTGGGAGAACTTTCATTTTTTCTTGGTATAAAAATTGCATAATCCAAAGAAAGTATATTCATATCCCAAACCAAGTATGTGAAGGAGATGTTCAAGAAATTTGGTATGGAAGACAGCATACCGATTAGCACTCCCATGATAAATTGATGTAAATTAAGAAAAGGTGATGAATCTCCTAAAGTGAATCATAAAATGTATAGGTCTATGATTGGTAGTTTTCTATATCTCATTGCATCAAGACCACAAATCATGTAGGCTATATGCATGGTTGTTAGATTCTAGGCTGCACTAAAATAAACACATGTAAATGTAGTAAAAAGAATCTTTAGATATATCAAAAACATAGTAGACTATGGTTTATGGTATCCTTCAAGTGATGATTTCACTTTAACAGCATACATAGATGCTAATTATGCAATAATCATAGTTGATAGAAGAAGTACTAGTGGTATTCCATTCTTCCTTGGTAACGACTTATTTCATTGTTGAGTAAAAAATAAGAGTTAGTTACACTATCTATAGTAGAAGTAGAATATGTTGCAGTAATGGCATGTTGCACTCAAGTGTTTTAGATGAAGCAGTCACTAAAAGATATTGAAGTAGAGTTCAAAGGACCAATTCCCATTCTATGTGATAATTTAAGTGCTATAAATATATCGAATAATCCGGTGATGCACTCCAAAACAAAGCACATATAAATCAAGTATCACTTTCTGGGAGAGAAGGTTGGTGATCAAGAAGTCACAGTGGAATATGTTCTAACAAAAGATCAAATTACAAATATATTCACTAAACCTTTTCCTAAGGACCAATTTGAATATCTAAGATAGCAGTTGGGAGTGGTAGTTCCTACACCACATCACTAGTTCCTAGTGATCAAGCATGTCTCTAGGGGGATTTTAAAAGGAACATCACTAACCCCTGGAAGAAGAAGAGTTTAGGCAATTATTTTCTTGGACTAAGGGGGAGGTTCTCATAAATAGTTCTTATCTTATAGGTCTGAGGATTAGAACAATGTAATACCTAAAGAAATGCACTTCAGGTGGAGGTAATTAACATTTTTGGTAGAAATGCTTTGTCATTAATGTCAAAGGGGGAGAAAAGAGCAGGCTATAAGTGCAAAATATAGATTGTACTACTTTTTTTTCCATCAATGACAAAGGGGGAGATTGTTGTACTTAGTCATTAATTTTTGAATAATTTTCATTAATGTCAAAGCTAGCATGTACTATCATGCATTAATGACAAAGGTGTTGAGTTGAACAGACTTGTGTGTGTGTTAAGTTGAATAGACTTGTGTGTGTGTGTGTTGAGTTAAATAAACTTGTGTGTACTTTGAATGCCTTTGCTCACATGGTTATCCTTTTAAGATATGGCTAAGAGCATAGGATGATGTTATCAACATTTTTCATGTATGGTAGCATCTAAAGGAAATTATCACATTATGATAATCATGTTTGTGTCTATTTTTTGTGGTCTAAGTTCTATGTCATAATGATGAATAGAGAAAATGTTGCAAATACATAAGGTTGTTCTTCAACTAAAATCCTACTAAGTTTCCATACTTAGTCAATTTTTCACCTTTGTATTTGTAAATGAAATTCTTTCAAAAATATTGGTAAAGACAAGTCTTTAGGAAATATTAGTAAATATAATTCTTTCAGAAATATTGGTAAAGACAATTCTCTTAAACAAAAATCCTGCAGCAAATAAGGGAATTCTTTCAAGAAAATGTTAAATGCAATTCTTTTGAAAAAAGTGTTGAAGACCTTTCAGAAAAAAATCTTGCATCAATTAATCTGAAGCTTTGGAATTCTTTTGGAAAAATTATCCTAAAGGAAAGTTACAAAGGAAATGAGTCCCGTGCAAAAGTTTTGAAAGGTACATTTGAAAACTGTCAAAGGGCAAGTGATCCAATCAAAAGTTTTGAAGGGTACATTTACAAAATGCCAAAGTGAAAGTGACCCAAAAAAAAAATTTTGAAGGGTATGTGGACCATTATAAAAGTTTTGAAGGGTATATGGACCATTTCAAAAGTTCTAAAGGGTATGTGGACCATTGAAAAAGTTTCAAAGGGTATGTGTCTTACACAGAAGTTCTGAAAGATATGATCAAAGAAGTGAAGGAAAACTTAAAAATCCTAAAAGGCACTTAGACATTTTTTTGAGTAAATTGTCTCGAAGGGAACTTAGACAAAAAGTCTATAAAATTTTTCCTGAAGGTCACTTAGACAAAAAGCTCGCAACAATTTGTCTGAAGGATAGTTCAAATGAAGAAATGACATTTGCATACTTTTTGAAGGATAGAGGACACTTGTAAGGCTTCTGAGGGACACTTCTAAAGGAGAGAAGGAAACTTTCAAATTTATAAATTATTTTTTACAAAATCCCAAAGGGTAGTTTAAATTAAGAGAATGGACACTTGAAAATTTACCAAAAGACATAAAACACTTCCAAAAGTGCTAAAGGATAATTTCATAGGACACAAAGCCATTTTGAAAAATCTAAAAGGCTTCCTTGAAAAACTCCCAAAAGGCATATAGGCAAAGATAAAGATCAATCATGTCTAAGATAATTGAAAGGAGCAAAATAAACACATGAATGCCGAAGAAAATGAGATGAAATCAACATGTCAAAGTTTAACGACCAAGATAATATAAAGATCATGCATATTCAAGAGATAGAATGGCATGTAGAGATAAGATGGAAAGATCAATAGACACATTTCAAACTTGGAACTAAAAATAAATGAAAAACCATTGAAGTGAGTTAGTTACAAGAATATGGTGAGATGGTTGAAGAAAATCAACAATTAATTTTTTGAATAACTCTGAAATAAAATGATTAATCATAGATTCATTCCTAGTGTACAAATGGTGTATATAAAACAACAAGGGAAAAATTTGAAGAGGCTCAGAAAATAGAATAAAAATATTCATTTGCTTAGAATGAGAAGAGACAAGAAATGGATGCAAAATTCCAAAGTGATGAAGAGTAGGGATGAAAAATTGTCATTTTTCACTTTTTTAATGAGAGGATTTGAGAGGATTCAAGCCATAGATGCAAAAATATGAGACTCATCTAAGTATAGAGTTGTAATGGTCAAATCAGAGAATACTAGAGTGTTAAATAGATAAATTTAGACATAGAGAAAGGGTGCAGGAAGAGTGAATATCACACAAAAGTGTGTTGAATGAGAAATGAGCAGTTGCAGATTAGACATGCAACAAAGAATAGAGACTTGGATTCTTTTGTGAATCTGATTCATTAATTTGAAGTGTAAATGTCTAATTGGTTGGTGCCATCATATTAAGCTAGGTTGGTACTCAGTATAGAGAGTGGGTTTTTCCTTAGAGTTGGTGCTCTTAAAATAGAAGATTGGTGCCTTCTTGGGATGGGTGTCCTTAAATGTAACTAGTGAGGTTTAGTCGGTGAGACAAACTTTGTGAGGTTGGATTAGAATAGTAGCTTATAGTAGCATTATCATCATGGTTTTTCCCTTTGGGTTTCCATGTATAAATTTGGTGTTATGTGTTGTGATTTTTTGCATGTGATATCTTTCATTTATTTTTTTAAGATTGCATATGTTTAAAATTTATCTTGAAAGTTGTAAGAAATTCATTTTTGAGATCTCATGATTCACCCCCCCCTTAGTAGATAGGTGTGTTCATCAGCATAAGATTATAATTAATTAGATATAATCTTGATCATACCAGAAGAATTTAATCATATTATCACAAAATAAAGAAGCCTATTCTATAAAATAGGGAACTAAACTAAAGGAAAGTAAAATGCTAAAAATAAGAAAGGCTAATATAGGAAGCATGAAACTACTCTATTGAAAGATAATGATATAAAATAAGAAACCTAACTATGAAAATAATAAATATAACTTACCCATACCTCTACGATGACACTTGTTTTTACTTAAGGACATGTCCATATGGTAGAGCCATGAAGTAGTGCTTCAAAAATTGCCCATTAAATGGATATGTTAGTTCATTACCTTGGAGGTACCTTAAATGAAAAACATTATTACCTAATATATTTGATATATGATAAGGTTTGATCTATAAAGGGGTAAAATTGTCATTTTCTCCTTTATTTTCATGGGCTTTGTCCCATAGAATCATTTATCAGATATTTTAAACGCCTTGAATTTTGCTCTTTTGTCAAACCACCTTTTGACCAAGACTTGATGTTTGATAAAATTATGAAAGGATTCAGTCCTTTAGTACTCAATTTATATTGTATACAATAATCATGACTCTAATTTATCACTTGGTTTCATGTAATCCTACATGAGTTGATATGTTGGCAATTTGAGCATAATTGGGAATACTAGTTGTCAACCATATACTAGCAGGTAAAGTGAAGCTTTGAAGGCCTACTTGTATCTTGTTTGATCTTCCCATAGATCATATTTTAGTAAATCATTCCACCCTATGGATTTATCTATAGCTAATTTTTTTATGGCATCAATTAGGTTCTTATTTATTGATTTAGCCAATCCATTTCCCTATTGGTAATGATTGGAAGATGACCTGATGGTAATTTGGTTATCATAGACCTATTTAGTGAACTTAGCTAATTAAAATTCTATCCCACTGTCATAAATTAAGTAAATGGGGGTACCAAACCTATTTGTGATTTTTTACTTAATAAAATTGATTACATCTTGTGCTTTGGAATGTTTTCTAGCTATTACTTTAGTCCATCTAGTGCAGTAATCTATGGGTGTAAGCACAAATTTGTGGTTGGATAAAGAATTAAATTTGATGACATTGATGGTATCCAATCCCCATTGATAAAATGGCATTATTTTCACCACAAGATGTAATAGCATCATTTCATACACTTCTCTCTTCACTAAGACCTGCCATTCATGGCATGTTTTCATATAAGTGTGTGCATCCTTAAAGATTATTGGCTAATAGTAGCCCATTTTAAGAATCTTATGTGATGTGGTGTTTCCAAATAGATGACCACTACCTATCATCTAGTCTAGGTTCTCTAGGATTTCTTGAGCTTCTTCTCTTATAAACATCTCAAGTGGATGCCTCCATAATTTATTATATAAAGAATCCTTTTTATGATCATATAGTGAGTATCTTTTAGCCTCAAGGATATATTGTGTTCTCTATTAATTTTTGGGGGGAAATTACCTATAATTACATATTTAATGATATTAGCATACCAATCTCCTCTAGATACCTAGGTCTCATAGACCTCCTCAATGGTGATGTACAAGTCAAGCTTAGTCTTTAGATGAATTATGCCTTATTATCTAATAATTTTGGATTGCTTGATTTCTATGTCAAACAACTATAGTTTTTTCATCCATTTACCTTTGTTTTCTCCCAAATTTTTCTATGCCAAAGTGATTTTGATGGTAGGGTCTGGCATAATAGAGATAGTCTTATTCCTCAAGATATAATGCAAGAATTTATCTACTACTTTGACAAGAGAAAAGATATGCTTTTATATCATGAATTAATGGATATTTTCTCCCTTTAAATTAATTCTCATAAATTTAATAGTATGTTCACTTTCATCCATATTCTAGGTAAGCACAATAATGATTGTGTGCTCTGAATCAAATGAATATAATAAAAAGTATTTATTGAAGTTTGGGCTTATTAATATTAAGCCTAAGATATGACATCCTTGATGTATTAAAAATATTTATAAGCCTCTAATTTCCATTCTACTTTGGTGTCTTATTTAAGCATTACATTTAGAGTTCTAACAATTTTTATAAAACCCAAGATAAACTTCCTCACAAAATCTATCTTTTCGAAGGACTTGAGCTCTTTTTTTTTTGTTTGGTAATGCAAACTTGGAAATGCCTTAAACTCTATATAGATCAATGGTGATATATTATTTAGTGATGATGTGCCCCAAAAATTTTCCCTAAGTAACACAAAATATGCTCTTTTTAGGGTTTAGTGATATGCCAAACCTTCTACACATTTCAAATATTGACTATAGATGGTGCCATAAGCATGTAAGAGCATAGGTGTGATAACAGAGTGGAAAACCATGACATAAGATATAATGGCATAGAATAGAGACACATGGGTGAATAACATAGAAGACCTTAGCATGGAAGAGTGAGTTTTGAAATATAAGGAAATGGAGAACAAGGAACATAAGACATAGGACTAAAAAAATCACAAGACTAAGATAAAGGTACAGAAAGTGGAGGTAGTTAAAAATTAGTTCACATAAGTATCAAAGATTAATGGAAGTGTGAATCTATCACTACTCATGAAGGAAGAGGAACATGAACATGAATATATATCACTTAGATATTATATAAGGGTTGTTAGGCTTGAATCAAAAGTAACTTAATTGTAATGGCTCACCATGATTTCTTTTTCTAAAATAGACATTAGTTTGTCATATATAATATATTAATGATATAACTTGAGAAGGGTTCCTCATGTGTATAAATATCCATTAGATTTGATTATAAAGTTTTGTTGGATATAAATGTGTTATTGCTATCAAGATAAATATCTAGAGAGATTATGTATTGAATGATTTAACTTTTTAAACTTATCAAATGAGATCAATGGAACTAATACTTTGAAAATATTGATGTGTTAAATCTCTTTAGTGTTAATTTTTATTTTATGATATTAGATAAGTACATAAACTATTTGAATGATTAAAAATGGATAAATATAGAATGATGTTTTAATTAAAAATTATTAAATGTGTTAACTCAAGTACCCAAGTAACATTTATCTATTCACCATCACATGACAAAACTGATGGGAATTGGTCTAGGCTACATGCCTTGGGTGAGCATATGAGATCACTCACATGATATGTTGACATGCTTACATTTTGGATTATTTATTCCTCTAGGCATGTGACTAGTACTTATTCATGCAAACTTAAGGATAAAAATAAAACCAAACAACATAGCCACTTTTTTGAAATCCATGAGAATGCCCATATTTGATTAAATAACATTTTATTTCTCCAAGCTATTAACTTTGTATTTCAATATTTTGTCCTAGGTTTTCACCTCTTCAAACTTTTCTCTAGATCATATGGCACATTCTTTTTATTTTATATTCTTGACGGATTATTCTAACCTATTGTGGTCCTTTATAAACCAACATAAGAAATCTTTGTTTAGATCAATCTTATCGATCAACTCTTCCAGTTTGCACTATTATTTAATCTTATCAAAAATGGTATTAATATCTCCACCACTCTTGCCCTTATATTGTCAAATTTATTGGTGGGAATATTTGGCTCAACCCATATATTATCCTTGAGAAGTTAAAAACCTTTCATAACCTCCTAAATTTTCTCATCAGATTCCAAGGATGTATTAGTGTTTATCCCTTCCAAGATTGATTTCTTGTGCTTTCTATTGTGCTTCTCTACCTCCTGCACAACATGTTTACTTTTGTATGAGTTTCTTAGGTTTCTATTCTGGTTACATAGGTCCTTGGGATGAGAATATATCGAATAAGGTATGTGGGAAGGACCTCTATTGAAACTATGAAAATATTTGTAAATGAGAAAAATTACTACATAATGTAATGGTAATTTATTCTTCCCTTTGTTGACATACATAACCAAACTCTCCAAATATTGAAGGATCTATAATGGTAGACTAATAGGTATATTATGTCTAAATTAATTAAGCATGGTGAAATTATAAAAATTAACCACCATATACATACCTTCAAGAATGATGTATCTCATAATATGTTTACGTAATTCATCATAATTCAGAGGGAAATCCTCTCTTAATATCATTATTGATACTCCTTGAGCTCCTCATCCTCCAATAGAAACTTGTAATTCTCACCTTTATAATACTTACTAGTTTTAGTGTAATTTAACTCTTAAATATTCAAACCAGTCACTTGAGCAATCAACACTTCACTCACCTAAATAGGTCCCTATTAAACTTGGCCACTCTCTCCTTCCATCTAGCATCAAATATCTTGGAAAAATTTTGTTCATTTCCTTAAATACTTTGAATTAATGTATAAAATAATCCTACATGAATAATTCCCACACCTCTACATTCTTCATCAGATCCTCAACTGAGGAAGGTTTAATTCTAAGTAGAATTTTTCCCTTATTCATGGCACCACTATACTCCCCAAAATAGTTCTCAATGCATCTTTGAAACTAAAAAGGATTAGAATGTTTATGGTTAAAATAGCTCACAAACCCCTTATATTTATCATCATTCCAAATCATGATAAACATAATGAGATAAGAATAAATTTGAATACCCTGGCATATGGATCTATGACTGGATGCAAAATCATAATAAATATGATTTAAGCTTTCTATAGAAATAATAACATAATCTTCATGCCATCAATATTATTAAGGATGGATAATTTAATTAAAAAAAATCTCACCACTATTAAAGACCCATATATGGATTTATATATCATTAAATAGGTCCTCTTTACCTATACAAACCTTGAAATTTTGAGAGAGCACTCCCACATTTGAGAAATAGTCAGATATTTGATTATTTTCCATATACACGTGTTGAATGAAAACATTCTAAAATGACTCAATGATTATCAAGTCCTTCTACATCATATGACCAATGCTCTATTTGGTTGCATTCTTCTTGGAAAAGTTGTTAATGAAATTAAGGGAGTATCCTTCTATGACCAAACAACGAGCACCAACATATCTATCTAGCTAAATAACCCAAAGATTTGATAAAGCTTTAGCCCAATGATTACATTAAATTCCCATATTACCTACTTAGGCAACCACAAACTCCCCTTTTTAATTTTGAAGGATACAACCCCCTCCTAAAGACCCAGGATTCCCTTTTGAAGCAATGTCAAATTTTAATTTCACCCAACCAAGGGAAGGAGTTTCCCATATAACACTTTTCCTAAGCTCAACCCTGGGATATAAAGCTTGTCTGACTTATGAGTTGAGAAGCCATTTCCTAAAAATGGATTCTTCCTCATCAACAAGATCCTTCTCTTTCTTGGGTTTCTTTCTCTGTAAACTCTCTAAGAGAACATCCTTAACCTTTTTATAAACCCTTAAGATATAAATCTTAACACCCCTTAAATTTATATCATTAATATCTTTCTATATGTTTCAAAGGAAGTGGGGAAGAGACATTCTCTATAAGCTTTAAAAATATGTATTCTTGAAGGGATATGTCAATGAAAACCATAAATACCAAAGATAGAAAGGTAGGGTCTAAGAAATTTGAAATCTCTCTAATGAAAAACCCTGCACCTTAAAATAAAAGGTGTAAACCTAACATAAGATGAAGATCTGACTCATTTTACATTACACAGAAGAAGAACCTATTAGCCAAATTGAGGCCTCTCTTCTGTATATTATCCAATGTGATAAGTTTATTCTATACAATCAACCAAAATATATGTTAACTTTCAGAATCAAGTCTTTGTCCCACAATTTAATCCAAGACACACTTTTTTATGTAGGATTGATCATCTAGTTTTATCATAATATGACTAATCCTATGACTAATATATAAATAGGGAAGAATATGGTAGTTTTGAATCAATGAAAGGTATCTTTGATAGATGTGTGTTTGGTAAGCTCTTGAATATGAATTGGCTTGTAATTAATCATAATCAATGGTATTTTACTTGTATTTATGCAACACCTTTTAAAAATATTTAAACAAAAGGGTTAATTAAACATATTAGGCTAAATTGTATATATTTTAAGATTTGAAATTTTGAGTGTTTAGAAGGCAAGCACACTTACATTAGATTAGGGATAATAGCATTAATGCTACTATCCAAGTCTAAATGTAATTATCCAGGAAGATGGAGTGTTTATAGAGATTTGTAACTGATATTGTAGGATATATATCATAATTTGAGTGTATTATGGGATACAGGTGATCTAGGGAATGAGAATATTAGGGTCATACTACAAGATAAGCATTTAGGCCTAGTAGGATGGAAAATGTGAGCATTTTAGATATGAGGAAGGTCTATAACTAAAGGGTAGAGAATTGAGTGATATTTTAAAGTGTATAAGAATAATTTGATATATAAATCTAGATTTAACCATCTACATCCCCCCATATAATCTAGTAATGCATAAGGATGAAATTTCTATTTTAAAGGAAATAAAATGTATATCATGGTGTGTACAACACACCTTGATTTTTGTGAGCCTTGTTTGAAATTTTTGTATGTATATGACCTAAAACCAAAAACATGCTAAATTTTTTATTAATGCATATAATCTAAAAATGAATAATTAAAATTATTGTAAATAAAAGAGAGCAATGAAGGAGTACATGTGTGTATCAATGCAACCATGTTTCCCCTTGATAGTTTACTTTAGTAATGATGCTTCCTTGATAAAGTGTTAGAGAGAGGTTCAAAACCAAACATTAGAGATGTGAAGAGGGGAATTTGAGGGTGATCATACCTCAAACGCAATATAAGGGTGAGTTGTGCCAAGTCTATTGAGAGCTCAGAATCTTAATTTCACAACTCAAATTTAACATAATATATCCAATCTTACCAAAGTCAAATGGTGTAACCACATCAACCCGTTATAATAGAATTAGTGCCAAGGCCATTTAGATCACACAATATTGATTAAAATAATTAAATAAGATACATTTATTAGTAGATACAACTTAAATGGTGTGTATTTGTAGGGTCAGTATATGAATATTAGTAAAAAGTGAATATGTATCTATAATTTGGTGCATGTGCATGGTGTATAGACCTCATAATGTGTCTCAAGATGAAGTATCAATTAAAATGTAGTCGATGATCTATATAATGTGTATAATATCTATCATAAATTTGAAAACTTTATCCAAAATCTATGCCAAATGCATATAATTTTGTCCTAAGTGTATAACTTATTCATGTAAAATTTTGTTAATTCTATCAACTGTATGTATCTATTTATAGTCATGTCTCTATGACATGCCCCCATTGATATGACCCCAATTTTTTAGTGAGAGGAATGAAAAAGTGACAGTCACCTTATCTAAAAAGGCTAATATGACTATGTTATATCCATGTGAACCACATAGTAAATAAGAATACATTAGTGTCATGTCAAATTAGATATATAAATGAATATTGAAGTATGCATACAATCCCTAAGATGCATGATATGGATCATGGAAACTTATATAAAATAACAATATCAAAGTAAAATCAAGCATACATAATAGAGCATTAAAAAATCATGTAAAGAGGGGTATAAGGAGACCAAAAAAAAAAGGGCATTTTAAAATGCCACACACTCAAGATGAGGACATATGCAAATTTCCACACCCAAAAGAAACAAGTAAAACTCAGGTCACTATGGCAAACAATAAAGGAACATGTTTAAATTATCCACAAGAATGACAAATAAGCAAACAATAAGTACACTTAATTAATCCATGTGAAGAGATGAAGTAAATAAACTAGAAGCAACTAGTATATGTATGTCATACTAGTCCATGCATGCATGTGTTATAAAAAAATGTCATGTAAAATAGAATATCAAAGTACACTATGTAAAATAGTACCACAAGGATAGGCACTTATAAATATTAGTATATAAGCTCAAATGGAAAAGATCATAAAAAAATATAACCTATATCAATTATGGTCATATTAAAGAAAGATGCCCCCAATGTAGTGTGTCACATAGGAATAGGAAAGGTCCAACATTTGCATGCATATATATCATGGATCTAGTGTATTCTTGATTCACTCTCAAGTAACTATGAAACATCAACTCAAATTTAACATAATCTATCTAATCTTGCCCAAGTCAAATGATGTAACCACATCAACCTATTATAATAGAATTAGTGCCAAGGCCATTTAGAGCACATAATATTGATTAAAATAATTAAATAAGATAAATTTATTAGTAGATACAACTTAAATAGTGCATCTTGGTAGGGTCATTATATTAATATTGGTAAAAAGTGAATATTGTATTTGTAATTTAGTTCATCGACATGGCGTATGGATCTCACAATGTGTCTCAAGTTGAAGTATCAATCAAAATGTAACCTATACTCTATATAATGTGTATAATATGTATCATAAATTTGAAAACTTTATCAAAAATCTATGCCAAATGCATACAATTTTATCCCAAAGTGTATAACTGATTCATGTAAATTGAATCAAATTTTATCAATTCTATCAACTATATGTATGTAGATTCATGTCTTTATGGCATGCCCCCACTGATATGCCCCAAAATTTTGAGGTGAGAGGAATGAAAAAGTGATATTTTCCTTATCTCAAAAGGATAATATGACTATTTTATATCCATGTGAACCATGTAGTAAATAATCACACATGCAATTCATGATGGGCTCAGTGGTGATGAACAAGATAGAAGATAACAATGGTGTTGTAGGTCAAGATGAGGCAAAAGGTCATGGGAAAAAAACCAAAAGTTCAAAATCAGACTTAGAGAGGGGAAAAATATATGGAGATAGGGAAGGATGATCGCATGGGCCTCTAGTTAGATTCCATGTCAGGGGAACCATTGGCACAAGGAATCTCATAACAAAAAGGTAAGACACTTGAATCTTCTTTCCCCAAGATGAATCCATACAAAACTTCTTGGTGTGATATATTGAAGGGATCTATGGATAAAAAGGAAATAAAACATACAAATTATCTTAAAACCATCAAGGATGGGAAAAGCTTACATGTATAAATCACCCCAACACTCATACATCAAGCCTCTTTAAGGATGAATCAGGGACTTGTGGGTAAGTTTATGGGTGTGAGACCCAACATAGATACATTCAAAACTTGGGAAAAAATTAAATGGATCACAAAGGGATACATGGAAATATTGGCAATGGTAAATGGGTTCTTTATGATTAGATTCAACAACCCAAAATATAGTGCCAATATTCTAGCCAAATGACCATGGTTTTTTGGCAAATTAGGGCTTTTCCTCAGAAATATGAACTGGGTTTTGACCCTAAAAAGGAAAATATAAACTAAATTCCCATTTGGGTTATACTTCCAATTCTTCCTATAGAGTTTTGGGAAGAGGATATTTTTGCAATCATAACCAAATATTTTGGCTATCTCATATCCTTAGACTTAATAACCAAGGCACAAACTAGACTGGTTCACACCAGATTCTATGTGAATACCTTTGTTAATCAAGAGCTCATAAATTCTATAGTGCTACACACACCTTATGGAATTAGAACACAAAAGATTGAATTTGAAAGATCAGCCTTGATGTGTGAAAAATACCATAAATTGGGCCATTCAACAAAAGTATGTCACTCGAACATAAATACTGCAGCATGGTTGAGAAAGGGTGGAGTCTCCTTCAAGAAATTGGAAACAAAAACCTCACTTATAGCTCCTAATGAATCTGGGTAGACTTATCAATAAAAAAAAATATGGGAAAATATATAATTAGATAAGGTAAACACATATGTCCTAGGTACATAGTTATCTCTAATTAATGTGGACTCAACTCAATTAGAATCAAAAATAATCCCATCTCAGGTTTTAGAGAAACAAGTTATAGTTCATCCAGGGAGAGTAGAAAGCCCAAATAAAATAGTATAAAATTTTTTGTAAGTTATTAATATCATGCAGGTGGAAGATAGGATCAATAATAAATTATACATAAATCAAATTCTAGGAAAAAGCAAGAAAATAACACAAATAGCCTACAACTTCAAAATAAGTATCAGATTTTGAAACAAGACATAGACATCAAAGATTAGAATGAACAAGAATAGAATTTAGAGGATAACAAACCAAATGAAGGAGACTCAAAAGAAAGAGGAAATTAATTAAATAATGAGGATAAAATGATAAATAAAACTCCAAATAATAACTCTCAGTTGAAGGCTTCATCCTCTAGACTTACCAGGAGGAGTGTTAAGGGCTCAAATATTAAAACCCCACCAAAAGTAGGTAGACCCTCTAAAAAATATTTTTTAAAATTTAACTCAAGTTGACTTAGTAGATGGACACCAAAATACTCTCCAATTCAAGGGGGACACCCCTTCTAAATAAGTTTCTTAATGTTGATTCTATCTTGGAACATAAGAGGGATACATAGTGTAGGTAAGCAGAAGGTCTTTAGAGATTTTAGAAGGAATAATAAGGTAGTTTTATTAGCCATATAGGAGTCCAAAATTGAGGAAAGTTATTTTATAAAACATAAAAAAGTGTATGGGAAGGAGGCTATAGTGGCTTGCATAAGTGCTTCAGGTACATCTGAGGGCCTGATTATTTTTTGGGACCCCAAATATCTCATAGGAGAACCCATCCTCAAATCATAACATCATTTGGTTGTTCTATTAATAGACATTATAGAGAATAAGCAATGGATATTCTCTAATGTTTATGTTATTAATACTAGGATAGCTCATAGAAAACTTTAGGAAGACATTAAATATTTTAGAAGTAATTGCACTCAAATTTTATGGATCTTGGACTTCAACTTGCCCCTACACCTAGGAGATAAAAAGGGGGGTAATTATGTTTGTATCGATATCATGGAGTATTTTTCCTCTTTTATTGTGGATATATAAATTGTATACCTTGAGCTTAGAGAATCTAAATTCACTTAGTCAAATAGGAGACTTGGAGAAAACCTCATCCAGTACAAACTACACAAAATTTTCATTTCCCTTGATTAGCTGCAACATAAAGATTTCATCCTTAAATATTTACCAAAAATATGTTTGGATCACTCACCCTTGGAGATAAATGTTATTGATCATCAAACTAAGGTTTAAAAATGCCCTTTCTAAATGGAGCACATGTGGTTTACTCATCTGGATATTCAAGATAGAATGAAAAAATGGTGGAAAAAGAGTAATAAAGGCCCAACCATGTTTAATCTTGTGGATAATTTTAAAAATATTAAACTCAAATTCAAATAGTGGAATAAATAGGTGTTTATAAATGTCTTTGAATAGAAAAAGACCTTAAAAGTAGATCTATCTAAAATTGAAGAAGAGATGGAGGATAAGGGGTATGATCTTGAGATCCAAAACATACAAAAATAAATGATATGTGAGTATTAGACCATAGTGGCTAGAGAATAATATATTTGGCTACAAAAATAAATAAATATCTAGCTTAAATAAGGTGATATAAATACTAATTTTTTCCACATGCCCATGCTCAAGCATAAGAAACACAATGACATTAGGGATATCATCAATAATGAGGGATAGCTAACTAATGATCAAGAAGAGGTTAAAAATGCACGTGTGTTTTTCTATAAGAACATGTACAAGAATGATTTCAAAAAAAAGCATTGGTTTTGAGCAAGAATTCTTAAATGTCATATCATAATTGATAATCTACAAAGATAATGAAATGTTAACTAGTCCTATATCTAAGGAGGATCTTGAGTTTGTAATCTCCAAAATGAATCCAGATAAATCACCAAATCCTAATGGGATACCTATCACCTTCTTCAATATTTTTTGGGCAATTATTGGAGAAGACATCACTACTATAGTAAATTAATTCTTGGATTCAGGACAACTGCTCAAGGAGTTCAAACACACTTTCCTCGTGCACATCCCAAAGAAAAAAGGGACTATGAAATTGTCATATTTTTGACCCATTAATTTGTGTAACTCCTTTTACAAAATAATCACCAAACTTATTTATATGAAAATGCAATCTATCATGAAGAAAATTATTCAAGTTCAGTAAGGAGGATTTGTTTCAGGTAGGCAAATCCAAGATGGAGTTATTGTGGTACATGAAGTTATACATTTAATAGAAAATAGTAAAAAAAATTCTATGATTCTCAAACTAGATATGTCCAAGTCTTATGACAAAATAGTTGGATTTTTCTAGATAGAGTGATGAACCAATTTGGTTTCAATAAAAATTCAAAAAAAATTAGAGCTTGCATTTCCACTTGCATGTTCTTTGTTTTAGTAAATGGTGTGGCATAAGGGTTTTTTAGAAGCACCAAAGAAGTAAGGCAAGGAGACCCTTTATCACCTTTCTTATTCATTATTATGGTAGAATCTTTGAGTAGATTCATATCTAAGGCTTTGGTGGATGGTCAGCTAAGAGGCTTCAAACTAGCCAAGAAATTTTAGTATATTACGCACCAATAGTTCACATATGACACTATTTTACTCACTAAAGCCTCAATGCAGGAAGCAAGGACTATAAAAATAATCCTAGTCATGTATGAAAAGGCATCAAATCAGAAGATCAATTTCAATAAGAGCTCAATGTATTTTTTCAACACCTTGGTGGTGAGACAAAATAGGATAGATGTGATATTGGGCTGCCAAATCAAAAAAATACCATCCACATATCTAGGTATGCCTCTTATTAGCAATCAACTCCAAATAACTTCCTAGAAACTTTTGATTGAAAGATTCCTAAAATGGCTTGCAAGATGGAAAGGTAAACTCCTATCTCAAGCTAGAAAAGTAGTTTTGATCAAAAGCATCTTGCAAATCCTCCCAATCTAAATTTTATCTTTGTTCCTTTGGGTTGTGACTGAGGAAAAGAGTAAATTTCATTTGGTAGGATGGAAAAAAATCTACAATATCAAAGTCTATGTAGGTCTAGGCATAAGAAATCTCCAACAGGTCAATAAGCACTAATATCCAAGTTTGTTTAGAGATTAATAACTACCAACTTAGTTTGGGGAAGTATTTTATCTTATAAATACCTTTAAGGGAGGAATCCAATCAACATATTGAATGAATACCAGTTTATCATAGGGTCACACATATGGAATTTTCTAACTAAAAATAAAGAAGTTATTCTTGAAGAATCCATCTAGCAGTTGAGTGACGGTAGGAGTATAAATTTTTGGAGGGATAAGTAGAGCATGGAGTTGTTTCCCCTATAGAATAATATTGATCCACACATCCAAGAGAATTTGAAGCTTAAATATGGACAATATGTTATAGACTACTGGCAAGTAAGAGACAGTTTTAAACACTGGATAGACCTTAGCTTGGATGGAGCTAATCAAAATGATCAGATAAAATTAAATGAACAAAATAAGGTTCTATGATCCATCCTGTTGTTTCCAAAATCAGCTTAGCCCATTTTTGGGAACAACCCCCTATGAAACTTATCTGTTCCATCTTTTGTCTCTCTAAGTTTGTTTTTGAGGTGGGTTTTTAATTCGTTCTCATCTTGGCCCAGGAAGGTGAGAGTAGTTACGATCTCGTTGAGACCAAGAACCCCCCCTCCTCCCAATTGCCTCTTTCAGAGTTGGTGTCTTTTCTTCCATTTTTGTGCAAGGGTGGCAAAAATTGCCACTAATGCATTTCCCTTTGAGACGCAAGGGCAACAATTTTTGCCACCCCTGCATTTTTGCCTCTAAGGGCAGAAATTTTTTCCGCCCCTGCATTTTTGCCTGCAAGGGCTGCAATTTTTTCCACCCCTACATTTTTACCTACAAGGGCGGCAATTTTTTTCGCCCCTACATTTTTTCCTGCAAGGGCAACAATTATTTATGCCCCTGCATTTTTGCCTACAAGGGTAGTAATTATTGCCGCTCCTGCATCTGCACTAACCCGAACATGCAAGGGCGGCATATTTTGCCGCCCATGCATGCCTTGATTTCCATGCGTAGTGGGTTGTTGGGGTTGTTTTTGACCCCATATAATCTGATTTGGGCCTCATTTCTTCTCATTCTTCCTCCTCTCCTCCTACCTTTTGCATTTGGGTGATCCGATGAATGAGTTGAAGTGCATTATAGTGGATTTATTCTCGTAGCATGCATGGCTTTCTAGGTAGGTCTTGTTTTTAGCTTTTATTGTCTTTTCTTTCCTCCTTTGCTTCTTTTTCTTCTTTTTGGTTTTATTGGAGTGTTTTTGTTGTTGTTTTGATCGGTCGGCCTGTTCTTGGGAGGGTGGAAATTTTTTCCGTCTCCCACCTCCCCCTCCATGTCTTTCTTCCCATGTTGGGATGGCGGTTTTCATTGCCCCTCACCTCTGTCTGTGATTTCTCACCAAACACGCACGGGCGGTGATTTTTGCTGCCCGTGTGTCTCGACACCCATCCTTCACCTTCACGGGTAGAAAAATTTGTTACCTATGCTTACCCATAAAAATTTGTTGGGTGAATATTTTGTCGTCAACTAACTGATGACAAAATAGGTATATCAACCACAGCATAGGGAGATTTACACCAATAAAAGTGTGGGTTTACTAGATCTGGATGAGATAAATCTATCCTCTCATCAAGGGGAGGTTCCCTATAAATATTTATACACTGTATATATATATATATATATATATATATATATATATATATATATATATATATATATATATATATATATAAAATTAAGTAGAAAATAACACATGGGGTGGTATAACAGCATCTACCTCTCTTTTTTCAGAGGTAATGTATAAAGAACAAAAGAGGGAAATCTTGGTCTTTAGCTAACAACATTCCTCTTCTTCCAGGAATGGTATCAAATGTGAAGCATAAAATCACCTGAAGTAACAAAGTTCACAAGAACACTCACGTAAGCACAAAGTCTTCCATAGCCTCCTTCATCGATTTAGAACAAGTATAACCGTAGAATGAAATGAAGCACAAAGTCTTCATCTGAAACTACAAAAGATAACTGAATCACAAAGATAAAAATAGCTCAAATTCTATCTTCTACCTTTTAGAAATGCTCTCAGATAATATTAACACACTCACTTTGCTTATTAAATCAAATAAACAAGATATTACTAGGAAAAAGGACATAAGAATTGTTTCCTAAATAACACATATAATTTCAACACAAAGTCTGAAATAAACCTGCTTCTCATTCATTTAACAAAATATGATTTACAATTTTGAGCACAAAGTCTCAAAAAAGTGTTTCAATTTCGGTAGAGTTTTTTCTCTCTATTATCTCAGATCCATTTACAAAAGAGGTCTCCACTATATATAGGGAGAAACTCTCAAAATTTAGAAAATATTAAAATACAAAAATATCTTAGTCAAAGATGACTCATCTTTGACTTTGAGATATTTTTCCAAACTTTTTACATGTAATTACATACTACAAAATTGCATGCACTTTTCACAAGACAAAAGTGCATAAAGAAAGAAGAAGAGAGAAGAGGGAAAAACTTCAGTTCTTGCTGCCAGACTTCTTCAGATGAGCATCATACATGGTAATAGATACCTGAATTCCTATACTGTCTGGCACAACTGTGTTTTTGGAGATGACTCTGGCTCTGATTAAGGTGTCCTTCAATGCTCTGATGGCCTTAGCATGACCAGTTAACCTAGATTTTAGATTATCTAGAGTTAACTGAGTGTCTAAAATATTATCCACAAAAGTCATTGAGAAGGATTTTTCTTCAAAATCTCTTTGAATCATCCCCTTGAAATTTTGAATCATTTCTTCTACGGAGAGGAATTGATTATCCTTGGAAGTTAGGTTGCAAGGCAATTCTTCTAGTTTATTGAGTAGGCATGTGTCGCTCTTCTCACTAGCATCCCTGGAAGCTTTGAGATCCTCAATTAAATCCTTGAGTACCTGGATCCTGAAAATCAATGACTCATTGATCTCAACATAAGAGTTCTTGCTAGAGATGACACTAATAGATATCAAGGTGCTTTTCTTCAGATCCTTCATCTCCCTCCATTTGCTAAGATCTTTTTTTGAACTATCAACCTCATGAGAGATAAGAGAGAAAAGGTCATCTAAATTTGCCCTCACCTTTTTCATTTTGTCCATCTTTTTTGCAACCTCTGTAAGCAAGGAAACTCTCTAAGTATGCATCTTTTCAATATAATCCTCCAAGACTTTCCCCTTTAAGTAAGTTTTCTCTGCCTTTTGAATGACAGGGTCATCTACGGAGAAGGCCTCTAGAGTTGCTACTTCAGGGGGAAGAGTGAACCTCTTTATTACTGTCGTCAGCTATTCTATCTTGGCCTTGTAATAGTCTTTCATCTCCTTTTCTTGATCAAATTTATGGACCATGATGTCCATAGCAGACTGAAGGTTGCTTTTCGCACCTTTGTGAGTAACTTTGCCAAGTTCAACATGAGAGATGAAACAGCTACTCATTTCAAAACCCTTGAGGGTTACCTCCTGTGGAGGCTTAACTATTTCCAAAAAAAATTGTCCTTTTTCCTCAACTAATATTGAGATCCTTGGCCTTTTAGGAGCCTTAGCTTTCACCGACACTATTTTGCCAAAATTGAATCATCTGGAGAGATGGCTAACTTCTCTCTTTTGAGCATGAAAGCTGACATCTATGGTGGGAGAGAAGTACCTATCGTAGCAATGGTTCCCTTAGCTGGCATTATTGTGGTAGCTTCTACACTGCTAGTGGTGATATTAGTCACAGTTGGAGTAACAGGTGAAACCGTACTAGCCATAGATTTTGGCTCTTGTGTATAAATTTCTTCTAGATTGAAAAAAGGAGATGACAAACTCAGAATGGATCCAGAGGAGCGAGGAGTACCTCCAAAAGCACCTTGAGGATCGCCAAATATAACCCTAGAAGGAGAGGTGGCTCCAAAAGAAGGGACACTGATCAGAGAGAGAGGAGAAGGGGGTGCCACAAGAGACTGAGGTGGAGAAGGAGAGATGCTTTTGAGCGGTTGTGCTTCTTCCTATGAAGGTAGAGGTTTAGTGAATGGCTGTCGTGAAGGCTGATCATCTGTCTCTATTAGTTGGGTTGCCTATGCCTGAGAGCTCTATTCTGTAACTCCTTTAGCCACCACTTCCGGCTCTTCAGTCGTCTTTGATTTTTTGGAAACAAAGATGATTCTAGGCTTGTGAGGCCTAGATGGGGAAGGAACATCACCTTTGTTCTTGGTTCTATTTTCTACTTTCTTCCTCATCTCTGCTTAGAATTTAGCCTTAGATCCCATGATAAATTCTTTTAGTATGATCCCTTTGGCTACTAACCAATCATTGGTGTTAGCCAATATCAGTTCAAATCTTTTCCTCAAAGAAGTTAGTTCTTTTTGAGACCACTGAGTTGGAGGAAGAGGGGAGCCAGCAACCTTTTCAGCCAGGTACCTGCTATTGATAATGTTTCCATCATCGGCTAGATTTAGAGGAATCTCTGTAAGCCCCAAATATTCAATTTGCTCTAGGGTCAGCCTGTAATAGTCCATCTTCCTAATTTATTTGGCTGTCCTCAGGTCTATCTAGATGTCTTCGATCATGGGCTCATGGAATTGAGTTTTCTCCCTGATTTTGTCCTTGACTCCCCTGTAGTCAAATTTATCCCTTCTCTTGAACTGTTTCAGGGTGACCATCTACATCTCTATTTTCATGACTTTGGCTTTGGCTGTTGTTGCAATAGAGTACCTACCAATTTCGACTAGAAACCTGAAACCTAGCTTTTTCAGCTCCATTTGTCTAATATGCATGACAACTAGTTGTCAGCAAAGTTCCATTAGAACCAACTTGTTAGAAGGAAACTTGGGGAGCATATAGGGGTAGCCTTGGAAAAAGCCAACCCGAAGATAGTAGAAGGTGGGAAATTGGAGGAACATACACCCGTAGTTGTTGATGACTATCCAAGCCTCATCTGATACTCTCTTTTGCTCAAGCTAAGGGTCAAAGAGGTATAAAAATATGGCAAAGAAAGTGTCATTCACCCTTTTTAAATGGCGGGTTGATCCTTGCAGAGTCAGCTGGGGGTAATATGAGTAGATTGGGGTGGTCTTTCTATCTCTTTCATTCATCAAACCTGGGAAGGTTCGCATCGAAGTAGCTATGTACACAAAGTACGAAGTCATATAGAACTCAGAAGAAGTTTATACCTTAGTTAGCTACTCGTGGAGGGCATTATTGAATTGTTCACCCCAAAAGATAACCTGCTTACCCTGGAGGATGATCTTGATGAATGGGTACATCCATTCATGGAACTATGAAGAAGATGGGAGGCCTCACACTCTACTGAGAAGGGTGATCAATTCACCGACTTCTTCAATAAAATCACTCCTCAGAAAGTTCCATGGCCATCTAGGTAGACTGGTTCTAGGTGTTCTCAGCCACTTGTTATTCATGACTTTCTTTTCCCTTTCAGGATCCTTGTCGTATTCCTTTTGGGCTTCTATGAAGTTGATCTTCGTTACTTCAGTAGCTGGAGGGCACATGAAGATTTTGTCGATGAATTCAGGATCCAGCCAAATTATCACATTATCGCTGGCATCTGAGACTGACCTTGTCTCTTTGTTGTAGAAGCGAGCACATTAGAGGATGAATTCTGCATGATGTGTTGCCACTAGAAAAGTGGCAACCAAGTGGATGTTGCTTTCAATGATCCTCTTTATTTCAGAGTTTGGGTTCATTGCCTTCATTTGAGCCACGAACTCAGCCATATCTACGTGGCCAATTTTGGTGTCTCGAATGTCATCGACATTGGAGGTGACTGAAGTGATTGGGAAGACTCCCTGGTACTTGTACTTCATCATCTTTGCCTTTTTTGGAGACGCTTCCGACATTAGAACTGGTCTTGATCGGACGGGTGTTGATGAGCAAGAGCCTTCAGAAAGAACTGTAGCCATGATCACATAATTTAGGGAAAAGGGAGCTAGTTGTGAAATTCACATATCAAGTGATCATGGCCAATGGAGGGCACTTAAAAAAGTTAGGTCAAAAATCGAGGAAGGAAGGGAAAGAAAGGAAAAGACAAAAAATCCTCTGGAGTTATAAAAATCTGGAGGAAGAATGCATGGGTGGCAAAAATCACCGCCCCTACAGAAGGAATTGACAAAAAGCAAGGGCAAAAAAATTTGTCACCCATGCAAGATCGGCCTGCATAGAGGGTGAATTTCACCACCTCTGCAAGTTAGGGAAAGAAAATTAGGGGCGGTGAAATTCGCCACCCCTACAATTTGGGTATGCATCAGCGGCAAAATTTTCTACCAATGCAATTCATTGGCAAGGATGGTGCGTGGGTGATGAAAATCGCTGCCCATGCATGAATGGGTAAGCACGGGTGGTGAATTTTGCCACACACAAAGGTGAAGGATGGGGGCTGAGACGCACGAGTGGCAAAAATTGCCACCCGTGCGGGTTTGGTGAGAAACCATAGATAGAGATGAGGAGCGGTGAAAATTACCATCCCAACACGGAAAGAAAGATGGGAAGGCCAACGTGGAGGGGGAGGTGCGAGATGGTGAAAATTGCCACCCTCCCAGGAGTAGGCCAACCGGTCAAAACAACAAAAAAAACACTCCAATAAAACCAAAAAGAAGAAAAAGAAGCAAAGGAGGAAAGAAAAGACAATAAAAGATAAAAATAAGACCTACCTAGAAAGCCATGTGTGCTACAAGATTAAATCCACCATAACGCACTTCAACTCATTCGTCAGATCACCTAGATGCAAAAGGCAGGAGGAGAGGAGGAATAATGAGAAGAAATGAGGCCCAAATCAGATTATATGGGGTGAAAAACAACCCCAACAACCTGCCGCGCATGGCAATAAATGATGTACATAGAAACTAAGGCATACATGGGTGGCAAAAAAAATTTCCCTTGTATGTTTGGGTTAGTGCAGATGTAGGAGCAGCAATAATTGCCACCCTTGCAGGCAAAAATGCAGGGGTGGCAATAATTACCACCCTTGCAGGCAAAAATGTAGGGGTGGCAAAAATTTCTGCCCTTGCAGGCAAAAATGCAAGGGCGGAAAAAATTTCCACCCTTGTAGGCAAAAATGTAGGGGCGGAAAAAATTTATACCCTTGCGTCTCAAAGGGAAATGCATTGGCGGCAATTTTTGCTGCCCTTGCACAAAAATGGAAGAAAAGACACCAACTCTGAAAGAGGCAGTTGGGAGGAGGGGGGGTTCTTGGTCGCAATGAGATCATAACTACTCTCACATTCTTGGGCCAAGATGAGAATGAATTAAAAACCTACCTCAAAAATAAAATTAGAGAGATGAAAGACGAAATGGACAAGTTTCGTAGGGGGTTGTTCCCAAAAATAGGATAAGCTATTTTTGGAAACAACACATCCATATTACTATAATTAATAGGGAGGATAAGTTGGTATGAAAAGACTCTTTTGATGGTCATTATAATGTAAAAATGGGTTATGATCAAATCTCCCAAAATCAAGATACTGAGGTAAGTTAGAAAGGGATATGGAAAAAATTTCTTACCCCAAAAATTTTCTTTTTTGCCTGGGTAACCATACAAAATAAGATCTTGATGGTTGATAATATAAGTAAAAAAGGATGTATCAACTATTTTTCACCTTCTTGTTGACTATCCTTTTACAGAGAAGGTTTGGAATTTCTTTTTGGAAAAACTAAACATGTCATGGGTTCAACTTGGCTCTCCCATGGAAATGCGGATGTCCTAGAGCTATCCTTTCAAAAATTCACATCTAAAAGAGTTGTGTAATCTTACCCTTCCACATATTTTGTGGTAGATATGGGGATCTAGAATAATAAAATCTTCATAAATAATAAGTGCAATAACAAAGTGGTTTTCAAAATAATTTTCATGTTGATCAAGGAAAACTACAACTCTATTCAAATAAAAAAAAGTAAGGGCCTTTATCATTTTGAATAGATCCATACTCAAAACTAGAAAATAGACCCTTCTATCTTAGGGAAATTTGATCCCAAGGATGAAATTAGAAAGATAAAAAAGTGGAAAACTCCACCTGAGGGATGGATGAAACTAAATTTTAATGGTGCATCAAAGAGGAATCTAGTAATTATAGGAGGTGGAGGTATTATCATAGATTCTAAAGGTAATCTAATTGTAGTATATACAACAGATATGGGAATAAAGACTAATCACTAGGAGAAGCTTTAAAAATCCCTATGGGTAATTAAATTAGTTAAACAAATCAATGTCCAAAATATGGAGGTGGAAGGGGACTCCATGAACATTGTCGATTGCTTATCTATAAATTATCCTCCAAGATGGTCCATCAAGCATGTAATTGATGAAGTGAAGGATATTATAAATTCCTTTCAACAAGTGTAAATCTCACACACTTATAGATAAGTTAATGGGATTTTAGACTGGTTTACAAATAGGGGGACAAGAAATATTTGCTTAAAAAACTAGTTAGGCCATAAAGAACTACCTAGATATTTATTACCAAGAATTTATAATGAAGGAAAAAATATATCTAATAACTCTCAGTATCCTAGATCTTTCCCTCTTGGTTAGGGGGGAAGTGAAGTCCTTGATTATAAATTGGGGCATAAGGCCCATTGCTTTCAGTGCCTATAGGGAGAATTTTATAGAAAAGGAAAAGAAATGAGTTGAAGCTCATAATTCATTCCATGGACATACCACTAATTTGTTGGAGTGGGTCCATAAAGGTAGATAAAAAGGCAACTCAAAATTCTATACCAATAAAAGAGACACCATGGGCTTACCCAATAGAATCAAACCTAGGTTTCAACTGAAGGTAAGAACAAATAGTAGAATTTGGAATACTCTTCAGGTGGGGGGATTTGTAGGCTTCATGGATAAGATTGAAGGATTTGATAGACACCTATCTATCTAGTTTGCCAATGCCTGATGAGAGAGTAGTCACCATTAATGGGGTCATAGTTGATATTATATGGGAGCTCATTTCTCATGTGATGGGACTAACCATTGAAGAAACCAAAAGCCACTATACCCCCAAAGATTTCAAACTAGATAACGAGGCATTTTGTAAGACAATGAATAGTTGGATTAGCTTCATAATGGATTCGATAGGGAGTCCCTCCCCAAACCATATGCTAAGGTAGCCTTTCACCTTATCCATCATGCTACTTTAGAGGGTCGGTATAATGTGGTAATATGGTCTATGTTTATATTTTTAAATTACTTTATACATGGGATTGCTTTTAGCTTTCCTATTTTCATTCTTAAATCCATGGAAACCTCCATTCAAAAATTTAAAATTGGTAACTACTCTACCCCAAGACATGAGGGGGTTATTTTCCTCATATTTAAGTATTTTAAATTCATGAACCAAATCATGCTATATTTACCCCAAAAAAATCAAGATAAACCCAAATAAGTATTAGTGGACATAAGAAAGATTAAGAAGGTATGGATTAAATACTTGAGAAGTCTGAGCAGGGCTACTAGTAGTAAGAAGAAAGGGGCCAGTAATGATATTGTCAAGAAAGGAGATGATAATATCAAGGTATATTTTAGTATAAAAAAATTCCTTAGAAGTATTTCTAGGCACATTAGCTTTGACAAAAACAAGCCTAAAAGGCAGGGGCACAAAAGGTTATAGGCTTCATATTCTAAAAGAGGGGAAAGAAGATAGTCAATGTGGAGAGTGACAATGAGGAGTTGGGAGAATGTAGCTTCAAGAAGGAAAATACTATAAAGTAGGGAAAAGCTTAGAGATGTCCCAAACAATAGAAGGAGAATAAACAAATTGATACCATGAAGAAAGGGGAGATTACCTAGGCCCAAAAGGATAAGAATGAATATTTTAATCAAATTGCTAATTCCCTTAAAGGAAGGGAGAACGTTGATAAAATAATTGAATAACTTGATCTCCAAAAATCCATCATCAGGGGAATCATGTGGGAAATGTCAAGCTTAAAAATTAATATTAATGTCCTTCAATAGGAAAATGAAAATATGTCTAAATCATTGGCTGAAAGAGAGGAGGACATACAAATACAAAGATTGAGCTTCAGAGTGGATTTACTTGAGCATGCTAATGAAAATTTTCATAACAAACTTAGTTTCCTAGTTAATTGTAGCAAAGTTGCAATGAATTAAGGTATACAAAACATGGAAAATCTCAAGGATCACCTTAGATAATTATGCAAACCCATCCATACATGTAAAGGAAAGGATATCAAGGACCTAAGCAGTAGTGCCAAACACAATATTGACTATGAAAGTGTTTTGACATAAATTTATATGAATCTTAACAACATGAAATCATGCTAGGAAGACATTTATGGGAGTTAGAGTAATATAGTTCTTAGCATGTTTTGGGGCTACTTTTTAGTTATTTTGTAGTTAATTATGTTATAACTTCTCTATTATTTATCTATTGGGTTGTACCTACCTTTTGTTCCTTTTATTTTTGATGTACTTCCAGGGTTTGGGGACCCTAGCTCAAAAAAATTCCCCCCTTTAACCTTAATAAAAAAATATACATACAGTAGTATCATATCAAAGTAGATATATCAATGACTATTAAAGTATGCATACAATCCCTAAGATGCATGATACGGATCATGAAAATTTATATAATATAACAATCTCAAAATAAAATCAATCACATAGACTAGAACATTAAAAATAATGTAAAGAGGGTAATAAGGAGACAACAAATAAAGAGCATTTATAAATTCCACACACTCAAGATGAGGGCATATGCAAATGTCCACAACCCAAATAAACAAACAACACTCAGGGCACTATGGAAAATAATCAAAGAACATGTCTAAATTATCCACAAGAATGACAAATAAGCAAATATTAAGTACACTTAAACAATCCATTTGAATAGATGAAGTAAATAAAATAGAATCAACTAAGGCATGCATGTCATACTAGTCCATGCATGCATGTGCTAGAAAAAAATATCATGTAAAATAAAATATCAAAGTACACTCTATAAAATAGTACCATGAGGATAGGAACTTATAAATATCAGTATATAATATCAAATGAAAATGATCATTAAAAAATATAACCTATGTCAATCATGGTCATATAGAATCAAGATGCCCCCAATGTAGTGTGTCATGTAGGAATAGGAAGGGTCCAACATTTACATGCATATATATCATGGATCTAATGTATTCTTGTATCTCTCTCAAGTACCTATGAAAAATAATCATTTAAAGTAATGATATGCTATTTAATAACATAAACAATTATATGTATAAAGATAGTAAACATGTAAAATGCTAAATATTTTTGTATTTTTGATTTATTTGAATGTTTTTGTATTTTCTTGAATTTTTTTTTTTTTTTTAATTTTTTATGTATGTTTTGAAAAGAGAGATCTACCAGATGATTCCATATAAAGGATTCTCATAAAGTGTTATATATTATGCATATGGTATAATAAACTAGTCATGCTACCAAGGATCATGTATATATTCCATATCTCGAACCAGAGAATATGTAATACTCTATGTATGCCTCATAAGACTCTATTATTGTAAGGTAGTAATAGAATGTTTAGTATTTTTTGAAACCCATTTTTTAATGATCTGTGATTTATTTAGTGTAATATGGGGTCTTCTAGATTGTTCTAAAAATATGGTGCACTATTATCAATATTTGACTAGGTCATAGAGTTTAAGTGAGGATATTTAAGAGTCCACTATAGATCTCTGATGTAATTACCTATCATGTATTGGTCACCTAGGAAAGGGGATTTATTGTTTCTTACATGTTTTCATATTATTAACTTTAGTAGGTTGTATAATTAGCTATTGTAGAACATTTTTTCTTATTTCAAAGGATATTCATATTAAATCCATGAAATTGTAATTACCCTCTTGGCATTAATATACCTAATACACCCATTCATTGTGTAAGCTAATTAAATTAATTTATGAATCCAAGTTCATAAAAATAACATATAAAATACTCCCATTTGTGGTGTAATTGAAAATTTTGTGTTCACATGTGTTAGACCAACCTAGAGAGGTAAATCAATCTCATTAAAAACTTTTTGTATCTTCCTATAGAATGATTTGACTATTTTAGTCTAAGGGAATAAATCAACCCATGTGTATCTAAAATCTGTGAGTAATATCATGGTGCATAAATTATTACTAGAACCATTTTTCACCATAACATAGTGTATAGGCTAATTATCAATATGTGTTATGATAATTAGAGAATGGATATTTGAGTCATCATCCATAATCTTGTTTCCACCAAATGAAATGGAATGCCTTTAAACCATAGGAGTTATCTGATGTGTAAGTTTAAAAATAATTCCATCTAATGGGTGTCAATAATTTGGTGGATAAGGATTATATTATATTTCATTTTCACCTTTGTCATTTCCTTAGAATGATCTTATAATGTATTGTTGATTATTTTTTGATTTTTATGATCATTAGGTTGTGACCCTGAATCCATTGAATAGTCATAAAAGGTGAGTTGTTTATTATAAATAAGGTCATGTATACTATGTTTCAATTTAAAAAATATGTTTTTAGAGTGTGTGACACATTTTTGGTAGTCATAATAAACATTGGCATCATATCCTTTTGGTAGAGGTCGACTCATATCAACCACCATAGGAGGAGGGAGAGATATGAGGTGACACTCTAATAGATTAAAAATAATGAAACTCAATGCAAATGTATTGTGTAAATGTCTATAACTCCTCAATGATTTGTTTCTAAACTTGATTGGTCATATTACCATGTTATACTTTATCTCGGTGTTCTCATCATTGAACCAATATTTCACTTGGTAAATAGGATTAATAGCCTTATTATCCTTTTACCTATTCCTTGTGCCCTTGGAGACACTTATATATTTAATTAAACTTCTCTCATGACATTAAAACTCATTATTTGACTCAGGTCATTCATTCCTTCACAAACTTCCTCTTACTCTTCCACTAGCTTCTCAACTAGACAATTCGCTTAGGTCTCAAGGACTAAATATTGATATAGGTCTCAAGATTTCAATCTTACTTCATGTATTGTATTATGTGATCATATCACACCTATTATAACCCCCTTAAAGTCATCAAACATAATTTATCACTTATTTTCACCCTTCAAGCTCTCAATGACCTTATTAGGCTTGTAGCCTTTTTGTGTGCATTTTATCTTTGTTTAATAAAATTAGAAATATTACTTAAAATATAAGCATAGATTCCATCACCCTATATCTTCTAATAATTTTTTATCAAATTTCATACCCTAACTCCACACCTAGAGCACACTTCCTTTGTAAGCCATCCCTCAATTAGGCCTAATAAGCCCTATTTCAACCCACAATCACCAAATCCATATTGTACAGCCTTTAACCACACCAAAACCACATTATTCATTTTAAACACATCAAAACAAGTCTTATTATGAATTTTCACCTCTTTTTTATGGTTAAATCAAAATTTATGGGGTTTTTCCTCTTGAAACCTTAGATACCTTCCTGCATAGGTTGAGAGCATAATAAATTCAATATCTTGAGTTTGGAAATGTTTCCAATGACACCAAAACCATGTTAAGGCATATTTTAACCTCTAACACTTTTCCAAATAGTTTTTAGACCTTAATCAATTTCTTAAATGCTTAGGAACAAGCAAATATAGTGGATTGTGCACTCTTTTTATTGATTGTGTAAGACTTCCTAAGTCTGTTTACCTTTAATTACTTTCTAAAACTCACCTAGTTCATTCATCAAGGTTCATACACATTTCTAAAATATAAACTCACCTACCATAATATCAATTCACCTTCCATTTATTAATTAAACTTAAGCTAGTTCACTAACTACGCATATAAGATATCACTTGTACAAATAGGGGTTTGTGTTGTTAGACCTCTTGGTATTCAAATGTTGTAGACACCTAAAAACTAAACACAATATTTTTTGATGTTGCATTACATGTATACCTTCCACTGTACCCATTTGTATCTTGACCTTGTCAAACCCCCACCTAACATATGATTTAATTCACCTTTTTTTACCAAATCTCTTTGCCCCACCAACCATCGATGGGTAACCATTGATGATTGGCCTAATCGTCGATGGTTAGGTCCTCACCCTTGCTTTAAAAAACTTTAAATCATTACTATCTCTTTATGGGATATTAGAAACTCCCAAAAATGGTAACTTGTCTTTAAAAATAAGCTTTTAAAGCTACAAAAATAGGCAGATTTATCCTCTATCAAATTAGTAATTTCCTTTATCTCATTTAGGGAATCCTACCTATAAAAGGAGATGAGGAAGAAACAAATGAAAGCAATAAATCATCAAGCATTCAATATTTTTTGCAGGTATCTAGCATCCATACCAATGAGTAAGCATTGTCACTAGAGATTGAAACTCTATCAAAATCATTTTGAAAGGCCTGAAACATCATTACTTTGGCCACATCACCCTAGGATTCCTCCACTCAATTTTAGGTATTTTATGCTTGTGTTATTTGGTTTATCTAGTTTTTAATCCCTTTACCTTATCATATCTACTAATACCCCACTTTACACTTTTTAGCCTTGTATCTAACCTTTGTTTGATGAAAGTCCCATTTTGTACTCCCTAGATTATTCACCCCAAATTTGCACAAGCAACCACCATCAGTTACCTAACCGCTAATGGTTATCAACAATAGCTGATGATTTTCCAACTGCTAATGGTTTACCTCAACCACTGACGGTTCTCTTAACTATTGATGGTTCTCTATGGCATCATTTTATAGCAAGCCTTTTTTACCTTTTTCTTCAAATCAAGATCCACTTTCTGTGTTTCCCTCTGACCACAATACCCTTTCTACTTTTTTGAACTAGACCCCAACCACCCTAGGATCAAAATTTTATTAGTTTCTTTAATAATCTAGTTATCTTTTACTTTTTAGCATGCCTTCACTTTCTTATGATTGAATGCACATCTCTTTTTAATAATTTTAGACTTGATTGTCATAAAAGTGGATTGATAGCCTCTTAGCAAGCATTGTTCTTCTTGGATCTACCAAACACTAGGCAATCCACTCAACCAACCATTTGCCAAACCCCTTTCAAGTGTCTATGCTATTTGTAGGATGTTCTTTCCTATCCAAAGAGGAGTTCCCACTTTCATCTGGATTCACATACACATTTCACTAGGTATTATTTTACACACCCTATTATTAGATTTCTTTTGTTTACTTTCAAAATTAAGAAATGAGGAAAATAAATTGAAACATTTGGCACACCCAGTGGGACCCAGTTCCCTTTTCTTCCTTTATTGTTTGTTCATCGAATGAAATCTAAAAATTTCCTTTTGGGCATAAATTAAACCTTATATATTCATTAATTGCATGTTGATCTTAGTTCATTTTGTAACTTAGGAGGTAAGGTAATTTATCATATCTTTCACATTTTTTATCACACACTAAACCAAACCATAAAACAATTAACACATCAAAACATATCTAAGGCAAGGCTCGACTAGGATTTCATCACCTAGCAATAACCTTACCCTTTCCCAGCTATCCTACTTGGATTTCAATGCCAAAGGGAGAACCAAGTCAACTCTCTAGTTGAGTATAAACTCTAAACTCAGTATATTTTGGATAAGCACCTGACACTCTTATCATTGTGGGATCATGAAGTGAGGGGGTAGGCCCTAATATAAAGCCACGTATCAAATTTCAACATAGATTCTCTCTCTTTTAAATGCCTAAACAACCTGAAACTAACCATAGTTTTCCACTTTAGTACTTGATTTACAAGCCAAGCTCCCTATTCACACTCCCTAAGGCATAAGCCAAAAGCAATTTTAAAGGAATCCTAGGATAAATGCACTTTTGGTGTATGCATTGATTGCTTTGAATTATTTTTGGTTGCTCTTTATTTGAGGTGTGAATTTCATCATAATATCTCCCCATTTCTAATATGGTCTTTACTAGACAACAACTAAGAAATTAAACCAACCAACCACCACCATCTTGTTCTTCCTCCATGGAATACACTTCTAATGTCAAAGGTTATCCTCATTTTTCTCCCCCTTCTTCTATAATCCCTATTATATCTGAAGGGGATGCAGACTTTAATACTTTCCTTTATAATAATTAGGTAGCTCTTCAACACTACCTTAACACCATGCCCCACTGTACCTCATTTTCTTTGGTTCCTCCTATGGACCCTTCTTATGGAATGCCTTCTCATCTTATGGTGGGCACTACCTCAACCCAACCTTCCAACATCCCATCTACCAACACTACCCAACCCCAATCCAATGTTCCAACCTCTAGCCAAACACCTCCTACTACACCCCATATAGGTTCTACCTTACCTTTGGTTACTTATACTCCACCCACCCTGGGATTATCTTTTACCCCTACTTCCACCCTTCCTTTAGTGTAAATTAATCCCTTAATCACTACCCCATTTCAGAACCGAGTGATTTTTATACCTCAAACACTTCCACCTATCATCACTAGAGTCACCACACAACCTCAAACTACTCAACCTTCACCTACCACCTAAACTATACCTTTAAGCCAACCTACATCCATCCACCAAGTACCTATTACAACTTACCAATATGGGTACATACCACCATCCACCTAACCATTTATGTTAATCAGTTCGTAAGTAGCACCATCTCAACCAAATGTTACCACTTACCAATATGTGGCCTCTTCCATGACTTTTACCACTTATCCTTACATATCTACCACTCAAACCCAATAGAATGTACCCCTCAATTATGTATCTTCCCAACCTCAATCAAATTTGATCAAGATGCTAATGGAGAAGATGACTAACTTAGAATCATCTATTTCTAGATCTCATAAACTTTTATTCGATGACCAAATTTACAATGAACCTATCCATCCATCTGTCCCCATTCACTCTTATCCTTCTCAATGGGAATTGTCCAAATTCTCCAAATTCCAAGGCAAAGAGGATCCTGATATGATTCAAATATTCAATATATGCAAAAATAACCTTAAGGTATGGAAATACCATATAATACTCCTTTAGGAAGGAATAACTCCACAATGTCTCTTCAAGGGGACAACCTCTAATATCCTCTTACAATAGAAGACTCAATGCTTACTTGATATCTTTAACATGATAATCATCTCCTATATATAGACATCTATCTAACCCATGGATGGGTAACCTCCTAATTCCAATGTAGGCCGACCATTACCTAATATACTAATTCCATAAGTTACTCCATTGTACTAATATATTGTACCCATATAACTAACTAAGGGGATGTGTACCACATGTCGGCATCTCCATCAACCCATATACATTAATATATCATATCCCTAGGTACATAGCATTACTTCCCTCCTTGACATGTTTCATCCCTGAAACATAGGAAGAAACCAAATAATGAGTGTGCTTCAAATCATTGCACACTTGTCTCCAATATTAATCATCTAGCCATTCATATGTGATCTTGGTACGTGATATCTCTCCAAGCTTGTTTCCAAATTCCATTGTGCTCCTCTGATTTCATTCATGATCATAATTATACTGCTTTGGTGTCCAAGCATAACTATTCCTCTTTTTATTCCATGTACCATATTCCTCTGCGCTACTCTGATTCCAACTGTGACCATAGTAGGTATTCTTCCATTCATAATCATAGTGATTTCCCCATTCAGTCCATGTGCCATAGTATTTTTTCTTTGGATTCCATGCATATCCATAATGATTGTAAATTTTATTTCCTGTATAAATAAAATGATTGTTGTTATGACACTTCCTCACTTGGTTCCATGATTATTTCCTCTCATGATTATGTGGGTGTCTATATACCTCAACTTTTTCCAATATTTTTAGCTTATCCACCTTTGCTTCTACCTCTTCCACCTTTTCCTTCTTTGTCTCTTGTGTAGATGAAGTGTTCATTTTTAGTGTGTCTTTATCTATATTATCTGAATCTTCATCATGATCTTCATCACCTATTTCAATCTCATCCTCATGATCTACCTGGGTTTTTATTGGTGCCTTTTTCACTATGATATCTTGTAAAGTGATCTTCTCTTTCCTATACCAAAAATTCATGAACTTTTTTTTAACATTAATATTCATTGTTCCCAAAGTCTCTAACCATGGATATCCAATAACTATATCCACATCATCCATATCCAAAGCTTAAAAATATGAATGCAAAACATATTTTTCCATAATGAGCTTTAAATATTTAAACATTGAAATATTATTACCATCTACTTGAACCTCTTTGATATTATTTTCTTGAACATGTAGATGCTTGGCCACATTCATGTTAATGAAGTTATACTTGCTAGTAGGGTTTATGGACACAACCACCTTCTTCTTTTGAATGCATCTATGAAATTGAAAATTTGACTTGGATTTATTTGGAGCCAAATTATTTGAACCCTTCTCTTCTTCTTCTTCTTCTTCTTCTTCTTCTTCTTCTTCTTCTTCTTCTTCTTCTTCTTCTTCTTCTTCTTCTTTATCATCATTATTTTATTCCTCTTCTACATCCTCTTTTTCTTTTATACCCCATCAATCTAGGAAGATTTGTTCCATTGCTTCCCATGAAGAAAATTGTTGCGTAAAGCTCAATTGATTACACCACCAATGTTGTGTAGGCCCAAAAAAAGAAAGAGATAAGTCTATTTTCCATAAAATTGTTTTAGTATTATTCTCCTTAAAATTGAGCCACCATTCTCTAGCATCAACATCATCTTCCCCTAAAAATTTTTGCAACTCCATGATCCACAAATAAATTAGGGTTCATGAAACCCTAAAATATCAATAACTCATAAAAAAACTGATCCAAAAATTCCCAAATTTTTATTGTCTCTTCCTCTTATGATATTAGAACCTCAGTCAAAATTTTGTGAAAAAATGTCACAAATTTAGACCTTTAAATTGAATATATGAAAAACCATAAAATCACTAAAAAATCACTAAAAATAACTCCAAAAATTTTGAAATTCTTATTGTGCTTCTATAATATCTTCTTAAATCTCAAATAAAAATTTAGAATAAAAATTCCTTATATTTTGGAAGATATAGTGAAATTATTATAAAACCTGAAATAGCAATAACTCCCTCAAAACTAATCAAAAGATCTCTATTTTTTTACTATGAATTATTTAAAATATTATCCATATCTAGTAAAACATTTGTGTAAAAATTAGCTACCAATAAAAATTTATTGATGATTCAAAAAAACTAGGGTTTCACTCCACACAAATTGCCCAAATCGAAGCTTTGATACCACTTGATATGATTCAAATATTCAATATATGCATAAATACCCTTAAGGTAGGGAAACACCATATAATACTCCTTTAGGAAGGAATAACTCCATAATGTCTCTTCGAGGGGACAACCTCTAATATCATCTTACAATATAAGACTCAATGCTTACTTGATATATTTACCATGATAATCATCTCCTATATATAGACATCTATGTAACCCATGGATGGGTAACCTCCTAATCCCAATGTAGGCCGACCATTACCCAATCTACTAATTCCATAAGTTACTCCATTATCCTAATATATTTTACCCATATAACTAACTAAGGGGATGTGTGCCACATGTTGGCATCTCCATCAACCCATATGCATTAATATATCATATCCCTAGGTACATAGCAAATCCCCAACAACATTTGAGAGCATTTTGTCATTCTTATTACTTAATTATATATGATGATGCTCTCCTCCTTTGAACCTTCCCAATGTCTTTATCAGGACCTAATCTTGATTGGCATAGATATCTCCCTAAAAATTCCATCTTTTCCTTCTCCTAACTATCCCAAATATTTTTATAACATTTCTCTATAAACAAAACTAAAAAGGTTTCCATAACTGACCTCTACTCTATAAACAATTTGATGATGAGTCAATTGTTGATTTTGTGGCTAGATGGAGAGGTCTCATCAATCAACTCTCTTTCACTTTACCCCAACCTAAATAAATCAAAATTTTCTCTAGGGGTTGTGCCAAGAATATTGCACCTACTCTTCAAGTTCAAACCTTTCAAACATTTGATGAGGCATTCACCATGGCATGAAAAATTGAAAACTATGCCATTGATGAAGGGAAAACTTAAATTGTGGAATAAGAATTATACTTTCAAACCTAATGACCCTCCCTCTACTAAAACCACTATCCAATCCAATACTAAGACAAAAATATCTACAAATATGGTCATCCTAAAAACTACCCCACCTCTAACTATTAACCAATCACATCAAAACAATCCTTCCAAACCTCCTTATCAACAAAATCAAACCCAAAATCAAGCACCCCCAAGACAATATACTCCCATTAGGGAGTTATGTGCATCTATTTTGGATAAATTTATCAGTTCCAACCTTATCCAACTTCCACCAATTAAACCACCCCAACAATTTGATTCATCGTGCCTTACACCCAGGTGGTATAACAAAAATGATCATTGTGCCTTTCACTGAACTATTAGACATGACACTGATAGATGTAATACCTTTAAAAGTCTTTTCCAAAATCTAATTGATAGTGGGGAGCTCACATTTGATAACCCCAATGTGCCCCCTAATCAACCTCTAAATATTTTCCATAAGCCTTTTCCAAATCACACTCCTTCCACCCAACATCATGATAGTAAACTTGAATCATCTAATTCACATGATGCACATACTATCAATGTCATCAATAATGTGCCCATCATTAAAGATATCATTACCACTATTACCCAAATAGAGGGAGCCAACCTACCATTTATTCCTACAAAAAACCAAATAGAGGAATCATTTGTCTCTCCTTCTGCACTTGATGCAACCATGGCTTTATCTACCCCTCCTTTGGTAGAAACACCCAAGGAGGTAACCATTTATTCAACAACTTCCTCTACCTCTTCAACCCAAGAATCACATATTTATTTAAATGTCTAAGCTAGGGAAGAAACCATAACCATTATTTCCCTTAAGAATGCCACACCCACCTCTCCTATCATAGAACCATCTATACCTCCTTTGGAATCCATTCCCCAAAAGGAGGTCACCTCATCTACCCAATTACTAGCTTTGGAACCTTCCACCAAAGATACCAATATTGAAACCACTCCTTATTCACCTAAGGCTTAATATTTGAGATCAATGATACCCCCATTTATAAGCCCTTCTCTAGGTTGGTCCAAAGTTTAGAGTTCACATCCTAGCCTAACTTTGATAGAGCCACCTTTTGGCATTGACTCAGCCTTCCTTATCAAAACAAATATGACTCCTCAACCTCACTTAAGTCCACGATTAAACCTATTATTACCACCCCACCAACTACCTCCTCTAAATTCATAAATGAAACATCTCAAATATAAATTACCTCATGCTTCCTTTATCAAACCAATCAAGAATCTAGGGATCCTTCCCACACCTAGTCACACTCACCTTCCTTTGATATTGGACTTAACTCCATCAAACCCACCAAAGTCTAATCTAATTAAGTCTATTAATAAGGAAGGTCTACCCAAACCTCCAACATAAAATATACTTATACAACCTCCTTCCAACCTACGTTCCATTTTAGGACCCCATCCCTCTAGCATCCCCATTACCTACTCTTCCTCTAATAAACCATCACCCCATTATTCACCTTCAATCACCAAACCCTATAGTTCTTCATAATTTTTAACCAAATTATCCCTTTCCACCTTTTCACCTATAACCAAACCTTCACCATCCAAAATTTTTACATTTAAGTCTCCAACCCCCAAGTCGATCATACCTAAGCAGACCTAACCAAAACCATCAATCAAAATCATTCCTCCAACTAATACTTGATGAAGAATTTTATGCTCAATAAAGTTATCACCCCTTGTATCCAAAACCCCTTACCTAAAACACCTTTGTCAGAGTCATACATATCTATTTTGTAAAGGTTGTTGCAAACCTCGTCTATTAGCTGACCTCCAATTAAACCTTTTGACCCCACCCATCATAAACTAACCTAGTTCAATGATAATTTCATTTGTCTTTACCATAGAACTCCTTGGAATGATACAGATAATTTTAAAGCTCTCCAAACACTTGTCCATAATCTATTTGAATAAGATGATCTATTAGAGGATCCAGTTTTACCTCCACTACTAATATTACCATCTTCCCAACCTACCCAACCTCTACCCACTATACCACTCCTACACAAGAGTCAAATGGAGGAATCGAAGAAAATATCAAGTCCCCTTATCCACACCATTCATATGGTGACCCATTCTTGAGCCCAACAAAAGGATAAGGTGAAATCTAATGTATTCATCTCCAAACCCAATAAACCCAAGCATCTCCATCTCCACCTTTGTAAACATCAAAACCAAAAGTATCCATTTTAGGAGCTTCACCTCCCAACCCCACTCCATTCATCCAATGGCTCATGTTGAAACAACTTCACCAAACACTAGTGAAAATGAGCCTTTATAATTTACTCAGCACCTCACCTCAACATCACCAAGCATTAATTAGGGATCTACATTCCACAAAGGTTCAACTAGATGATCCACAACCTCTTTCATCCTTTGTTAGAGCCCTTCACCAAGCCACCCTTGTCACTTTTTAGGATTTAAAAATCCCACCTTTTTATATTTAATATCTTGATCCTCCCCTCTTCATTACAACATACATCAATCAAACCCATGTCAAATTGGTAATGATTAATGGAGGAGATAGAATCAACACCATATCCTCCCATATATATGATCCAATTTAATTTCCCATAAACATAATTTTCAAGAGTATAACGGTCCTTTGTTCTTTTAATGATGATATGGCCACTACCTTAGGGATGGTCGTCCTCCACATTTGGTTGGGGCCATGAACCATTCCTAAGCTATTTACATTATTGAGGGTGAGTTCAAATATAATGTATTACTTAGATTCCCTTAGATCCATGCAATGGGATGTGTCCCCTCCACTTTACATGGATGCATCAAATTTGAGCATGAGGGACAAGTTATTACAATTAAAGTTGATCATAGTCCCTTTACTTCTTATAATTTGACATATTGGCCTAATGACATTCTTATTCTTCCTTCATCAAATTCACAACCTACTTATAATCAAACCATCACATCTCCCACCATTAATAACATTTCCCCTCACCATAATGATGAATCATCCACTAGCTCATATATTCCCTCATCACAAATTCTAGTAGAAGACCCCCTGCATTCAACATTTCAATAATTTTCACTGGGGGAATATCTAATTTTAGCCTTAGATGCCTTCCCTACTCTACATGAGTATGTGAATGTTCAAAACAACCCTTTTTATGACCCAAACATCAGCACCATTATCCCCTTTAGGTTCCCCAACAATTGAACAAATTTTGTCTATGGGAGAATTGATCGACCACTTCTTGCTTCCACCACCACTCTATATATCCAACTATTCACCTCTAACTTTTCTCACCTAAGAAACCCATCCTTTACCAAAACCTACCTTTATCAATGTTTTTGGAAAGGGTTTGGTCTTGGCCTCTATGAACAAGGACCTCATGAGTTGCTCATTATCAAAACCTAGAAATTATCTGTATGAGTTCTTTGGACTAGGGTTTGAACCACCAGAATAGCCCACATCACCAAAACCCATTGCTACCACTAATAAATAAGTTCTATCCTCACCAATCCTATCTTCCCAATCTAAATATTCTAACATCATCCCCTCTAACTTTTTTTATTAATACCATTATCTTGGGCCCCCTGACATATTAAAAAGAGGGCCAAACCAAAATAATTCTCCTTATCCACCTAGAAATGATTAAACACAACTCACCCACTTTTAACACCATTCACCATCAAGACAAAAATACCATTCTTACCTATCTTGATTTGGGGGATTCTTCTATCCATAAATATCTCCCTCCTGCGAACCAAACCATGTTGAATAAATCGGCCATTGATATTCATTTGGGTACTTAGGAGGACCCTCGTATCATGAAAATAGGCCAATCTTTAACCCCTGAAGAGCAATGTGACTATCCTTCTTTATTTCATGACCATAACATAGAATTTTATTGTTCCTATCAAGATATTCCTAGAATTAATCCTTTCATTGCTCTCCATAACATCGTCACTCATCCTGAAGTTAAACTAGTTCAAAAAAAAATTTGTCGTATGCATCCTTGCATAGCTCTTTTCATCAAAGAAGAACTTCAATAGCTCTTATCTATTAAATTTATCCATCCCATTGACTATCCATAATGGGTTTATAACATTGTCCCCATTACCAAACCTATAGGGGGCCTTCACCTCTACATTGAATTTTGTGACCTTAATTTTGCTTGCCTTAAAGACAATTTTCCCCTACCTAACATTGATCAACTTGTTGACCTCGCATATGGCCATGAAATTATATCTCTCATGGATGATTTCTTGGGATAAAATAAAATATTAATTACCCCTAAATATCAGCATAAAACTTTTTTTATCACCCCATGGGAAACTTTCTTCTATCAAGTTATGCCCTTTGGATTGAAGAATGTATGGGCAACCTATTAGTGGGCCATGACCTATATCTTTCATGACCTCATTAATAAAATTATCAAGGATTATGTGGATGATATTTTAGGGAAATACAAACTCCATAGATACCACCTAGTTGTTCTTTCCATCATATTCAAATGATTAATCCATTACAATATCAGGCTCAATCTCAAAAAGTGTATCTTTATATTCCTATCAGGAAAACTCCTTGGCTTCATCATCTCTCTTCATGGATTTGAAATAGACCTTGCCAAGGTTAGAATCATTTTGGATATTCCACCTCATACCAGCCTTACCCAAATTCATATCCTAAAAGGCAAGCTTTAATCCATCTGGCACTTCCTCTCCCAGCTATCAGATAAATGCCAACCCTTCCACCACCTATTAAAGAAATATGTCTCCATCAAATGGACTAATGAACACAAATAAGACTTTGATATAATCAAGGAGCATCTTCTTTCTCCACTTATACTCATTCCTCTTAAATAAGATCAACCCTTTTATCTATATATATCCACCACTAATCATTCCTTGGGGGCCATGCTCACTCATCATGATTAACAGAATAAAGAGTAGGTCATCTACTACATCAGTCATATCCTAATCAAATATGAAACTCAGTATACACATCCTAAATAAATTTGCCTTTCCTTAGTTTTTTTAGCCTCTAAGCTTTGTCATTATCTTCTGAATCATAAAACCTATGTCATCACTAATACCAACCCCCTCAGGTATATGCACTCTAAGCCATATCAAAACTAGTGTATGGCTAAGTGGTTCATTCTTCTAGTTGAGTTCAATCTTGAGCTTCTCCCAAAAAAATCCATTAAAGGATAGATTATATCTGACCAATTATTTGAAGACCCTCCACTTGATAACTAACCTCTTCCTCTTACCTTTCCAAATGAGTCTATTATAACCCTTTCTTTGGAGGAACCTACCTAAATGACCATGTTTTTTGATGGCTCTAAATGCCAAAATGGTGGGGGTACCAGAGTAATCCTCATTACCCTTATGGATAACCTCTTCCCCTTTCCTTTAAATTTGATTTTGAATGTACCAATAATGTATTTGAATATGAATCCTTAGTCATAGGTCTTCAAACTGCCTTGGCTTTGGGGATCAAAATAATCAGTGTCTTTGGAGACTCCTAACTCATCATCAACCAAGTTACAAGATCTTATCAATTAAAAAATGATGTCCTTTTAAATTATAAACAACTTGTAGATATGATCTTGACATCATTTAATCATTACACCATTTAATTATTCCCTCGATCCTCCAATAAATTTGTAGACACCATGGCATCTCTCACTTCCCAAATTCCATCCCAACTAGCCAAATCTAAACTATTTGTTACCATTCATCATTTTATAACACATTCATATATAAATACAAAACTTACCACCATTTTTAATGTGGAAACATCACCACCTGGCATTTGGTATGATCAAAATTTCAATTATCTTAACCTTGGCATTCTCCCCACTAATCTTTCAAATAATGCCCATAGAGCCTTTATCCAGGGTACCTCTCATTACACTATTCAAGGAGGGATTATCTATAAATTGGGTTTTAATGACATCTTTATATGTTTTATCCATCATCATGAAGCTTCTCATTCCATTAGATAAGTTCATGATGGCATCTGTGGGGGACACTTTAGTGGCATGGTTGTTGCCAAACATATCCTTCACCTAGGCTACTATTATCCCACACTTAATCAGGATTATTATGACTATGTCAAGAAATGTGTCAAGTTTCAATAGCATGTTAATATTCATCATGAACCTTCTCATGGTTTTTAGGTATCTCAATATTATTGGGCCTTCTCATAATGAGGTCTTGACCTTATCGAGGATATCAATCCCCATTATTTACAATAACATTAATATATCATCACTGCTACAGAGTATTTCACCAAATTGGTGGAATCCATCTCACTTATATCAACCAAAGTTAAAAATTTCATTAATTTTATCAATAACCACATCATCTACCACTTTAGAATTCCTCATAAAATAATCACTAATAATGATAAGTCCTTTAAAAATAAGAAACTCCAAGCACTTTGTGATTCTTTTGGCATCGATTTAAGCTTCTCCTTTCCCTATCTTCCACAAGCTAATGGATAAGAAAAATATTCCAACAAAACCCTCATCAAAATGCTCATAAAGGTGGTCAGTGCCTATGGTCAAGATTGGCACCTCTATATCCCCTTTGCTTTATGGGCTTATTGCACTAGTATCTGAACCGCTATAGGTACAACACCTTTTTCCCTCATCTTTGGAGTTGAGGTAGTCTTACCTCTTGAATTCAAAATTCCATCACTTTGTATAGCCTTACATGAAATCTTATCTAAAAGTGACTATCATCAAGAATGCCTCACAGGCCTATATCTTCTTGATGAACATCACCTTACCATGCTCAATCATCTTCATGTCTATCAAGAAAAAATCAAGCGTGCATATAAAAAACATTTGAAAAATCATGAATTCAACATCAAAGACCTCATCCTTAAATAAATTCAACATGTAACTAACATGGAAAAGGCTAAGAAGGGAAATTTTTCTTTTAACTAGCTAAGACCCTACATTATAACCCATAAGTATGGATTTGGTGCTTACCAGTTGTCCTCTCTTAAAGGCAAACCATAACCTAAGCCAATCAATGCTTCACATTTCCATCCTTTATATTGTTAAAAAGGATCAAACTCACTTCTATATCTAACTTAAGTTCATCCCCTAGTTCATTAGACCTTTTGACCCCTCTCACTTACATTTCTTTTTTGGAAATAATTGATTACAACTTGGAACCATGTGATTCATCTATTGTAGATAAAACTTGATCCTAAGTATGGGTACCCTGGATATACCCATAACATAGTTATCATGGATACTTTTCATCTTCTATATATGGAATCCCATGATTATTTGTTTCTCAACCCATTCCTTTCATTTACCAAGTAATATTTTTTGCTAAAGTCTTACCTTCATATGGGTGGATACTTTATGCCTAAGAAGACTTGTCCATGTCTAAATTTCATAAATCATAGTGTTATAGAGTGCTCCCTTGAAGGACAATTGCCCCATAATTCAAAATTGTTTAAAATAGACTTATTCCTTGAAGGACAGCTATAACATTCAAAATTTTAGACCAACCCTTGAAGGATGGATAAGCAAAGTCATTTGAAGCTTCCCACATCGATCAGCTTTAGAAACTGACTCCAATAAAAATAACAAAATTAATGAACAAAATACTATAAAAATTGAAAACAAGTAAGCCATAATTGGCTCTTATAAATTCCATTGGTAGACTTATCGCATTGATCAATCTACTTAATATATCATCAATCCACAATCAACTCTTATACATGACACTATTAGAATTCCTACATTGATTAGTCTACACATTACTATAAAGCATAGACTTGTCTACTATAGAAAGAGAAAGATAACCCACATCAGGATACCCTTTACCAATCACCCAAATTTCCTTCACTCCTCCCTGAACTCAAGGGACTATGAGCTTACTTGACACAAAGTGATCAAGACACCCTTGATTTCAATTAAAGCATGCTCTTACGACACACTCAATGGTCTTGTGTTCACCAGGTCGATCCAATTATGGTTTCTTATTGTTAGGTTCTCACTAATCAAAATAACATGCCCCTTTCCTATCCATTTTTTAGGACATGTGTGCCTTTTAACCTGATTGAACATTCTTATGACAAACACAATTTTACACCCTCTCCTACCATAACCTCAAAATAATACTAACAATATTATCAATCTAAACCTATGCTATCACATCTTACCAATAAAATGTGTGTGTGTGTGTGTGTGTGTGTGTGTGTGTGTGTGTGTGTGTGTGTGTGTGTGTGTGTGTGTGTGTGTGTGTGTGTGTGTGTGTGTGTGTGTGTGTGTGTTTGTGTGTGTCTCAATACATCACCCCAAATACCATCACATCCATTATTTGAAACTAATTTAAAATAAAATATTTTAGTCACCACATTATCATCATCATGCCTCAAACTAGCGAATCAACATAAGCATAATCTTAACCAAAAATATTCATGACATAATCATAATTATATATCAACATCCTAATCCACGTAATTATAGCCATAATGATATCATCATCATACCTAAACTAATAGATCATAATTCTAATCCTCAAAATCAACATCACATCGTAGTCCTCACAACCATAATCACAAGAATAATAATAAACATCATCATAAATATAACATGAATAATCATAAATAACTACCATCATCCTAATCCACATTATCAACATGACCATGAACGTCATCATAAATATAATCATCAACATCATCATCATAAAAAATAATACATATGTGTCTCTTTCATAAATACATCTGCCTCATCGACACATAGGTCAATATCAAAATGTACATCTCAAAAATTGAGCATCATCAATATATCATAGATCAAGGACATACAACATCAAAACTAGAACCACCTATACCTACTCCACCACCTAGTGTTGGACCCCCTAATGTACCTAGTTATCCTAAAGTTGATGCCCACTAGCCTAGTGTAACTACTACTAGACCCCCAACTAGACTGGCCCTATACTCCCTATAACTCATCACATCTGGTAACTAGTATAATACCATAGACTCATAGTATTAGAGATCCTAAATAGTGGTTAGGTATCATGTCCTTGGCACTGAGTTAGTTTCTCCTCCCCCTACCATGGTCAACCCTGCTCTCTCTCTCAAGACATCTCGCTCTTATGTGACTAACTCAAGGTTGGCCCTCACTGTATCTTATTTTCCTATCAAATTGGCTACCTACCCCTATAAAGTGACTATCTAAGCCTAAAATGTTGCCACCTATCCCTATAACCCTATCACCTAGGCCTATGTCACTACAAGGGCTACCACTAACTGGCCATCAGGCCTTCCACCTTGTACCTATGCAAGATTGACATCCATAGGTTATTGGCCTTCATCCCCCCATCCAAAATCTATAGCAATATACCTAGCTTGATACCATCCCATATATCCATCAGTAAATCTTGCATCATCTATATGATATTTCACTAGAATCTCCTCATAATCTAGCACAATAGCATCTTGTTATGGCTCCAAAAGTGAGTACTTTACATCCTCCCTCCTATGACAATGAACATCTAGGGGTGTATCTTGCACCAGCTAAACTACCTCCAAACATGATCCACTGGGATACACTTAGCCTCACCATCCTATCAGTCATAAACCCACTACCAACTATGTAATGATATCATGTGGTACCTATAACCTGTCCATAGGGGCCAATACAAATAAGGCCTCCATACAATGTCTACTACCATTAAGCCCTCCAAAGCATCTCAAAACCACTCTATATCTCTATCTTTACCCCTCATTCCTGTAAGTACATAATTACCTCTCCATCTGATGAATCCAACCTTGTAATTTTTTAGTACATAGCCATCATAGGGAAGCCCAAAGGGTCTTAACACCCATATATGCTTGTATGCCCATAAATGGAGCATAGAACTGATGTTGATCTCATATCATCTCTATGCCTTGAAGGCCTAGAGTTCTCTATAAATCTACACTAGTAATATTGGGGCCCATCCAAAAACCATACCCCCTATAAGCATCTCTATCAGCACTCTTAATAGTACATAAGGAAATCAACCACTGCTCAAGTCTAGCATTACAAAACATGATATGCCCATCATCATAGTCAGCAAACATCTATCTTATAGGGCCCTCTGGTATAATGGCCCATAAAAAACTCCACCAATGTGGTATCTAGCCTCTACCCAATCCTCACCATATATCTAGTCCATGTAGTAATCTTGCTCATCACTCTCAATATGGTATATCAGTAGTCAAGTGATCCTATGGATATCCTCCAATAGAATGGACATCTCATTAGTTGGTAACAAGAATGTGTCTATGATAGGGTCCCATATTTTGATGAGAGCCACAATCATCACTACATCTCATAATATGTGTTGGTAATATATCATGGCCCTTAGGCCCACATCCTCCATCTATCTCCACTCAACATTAGTCATCCCATTATACACCTCTGTGAATATCTTAAGGACTCAGTCCCTCATCTGAATTTGCTCATGGGCCTACATGAAAATCACAATAATGTTAATATTTATAATTTTCCCTCTCTTTCTTGGCACACACCCTTAACCTTTATTTTCACCCATTTTTACACATCCATATTAACCTATAATCTCTCCCTTAAATCCATTATTTCATATTTTTCAGTTCTTTCTACCCTAACATTGAGTTATTTCTTAGACCCATTACCACCCATCTTCTATTGTTAACCTAGCCTCCTTTTCATTCCCCTTAATGCCTTATGGGTTGTCCCTCTTTTGGCCAACCATCGATGACCTAGGGAACCATTGATGGTCCTTAGGGCTATTTATCCCCCCATAGTTGACCATCAATAGTTGGGTCAAACCATCAATGGTCACTATGTATGACCTTCAGCAATGAAACCTAACTACATGATCCCAACCTATAAACCCTAAACCATGTTAAACATGTATCACAATAATGAATTCCTACTTATCTAATTCTTACTTTCATTTACTTAACCTTTCCCCTATTTTTTCTATCCCATTTTCACCCATACATAAACCTAGGGCATCCAAGCCCACGCTTGGTATTTTCCCCAACCTATTTTTACTTTCCCCAATCTTCTTTACCCTTTTCCTAAACCTAAATTATTACCTTTCTCTAAACTTTGAAACAAACCCTACCTCATTTTGCAATCTCTGACATGGACAAATCCTTTACACCACCACTTAGCTTTGTCCTCATCCTCCCTCCATCACACTCAAATAAATTGACTTAACCAATCAAGAATCTCCACCTTGACAAATTCCATATTCCACACACCCATCCCAATTGCTTAAAATAATAGACATTATTTTCCACAATCACAATGTGAAAATAACTTTTTGCTTTTACTTTTGACATTTGGGTTTCTAGGGTTTCACCCTAACCATCAATAGTTAGGGTAACCATCGATAATTTCCCCTTTGGGGTACCCTAACCATTGATGGTTTAGGATCCCTCACCTTGTCCTAACATTATTCTAACCTGACCTTTCATCATTAACCTCCCTCCTACCTAGAAATATGTTTGGCTTGAAGTTATTCTAGATTTTCATGTCCATAAAATAATGAGGTAGCATCCACTTGCCTTGAGCAATTGAAGTCAACTCGACCACCTCTTCACACCAAACCTACCCACCCTATATCATGCCACATCCATTTTGATGTTGGTTATTTTTTCACTGACTTTGCATTGTCCTTTGACCACACTGACTAAATTTTCCAAGTTGACTAAGTTTGCATTTTTCACCACCTCATGTCTGACTTAACCACTTAGGTTGTTTTACATGAATACCACCTAACCTGGATACCTGCAACCTACCCCAACCTTGTCTAGATGGCTTGATAGACATAACCTGATAAGCTATAACCAACATTATGGATTAGTCACCCTCTCTAGTCTTTCTAGACCCTAACCTTATTTTACAACATTGGTAATTTTCATCATTGCATGATTTGGCTTATAATTTTTAGTGCATGGCTATACATCTTAATTTCCCCACCCTTTTCTCCTATCCATTTCCCATTTTATCAACCCCTAACCTAATTTTGATTTTACCTCAATCATTTCCTAGTTTGAGGGGGAATACCTCCTCCCATACTTGGGGTAACCAAACCTAGACCTTGACTAGTCTCCTATTTTTGTTTTGTAGCTTGTCTAAAAGCTACACAACAAAAAGGGGCTAAATGTATATACCTAAAAATTTCACACAATAGTTTTTGATGTCGCATTACCTTTATACCTACCATTAGACCCATTTACAACTTGACCTTATCAAACCCCCACCTAACACATAATCTAATTCACCTTTTTTACCAAATCTCTTTGCCCCACTGACCATTGATAGTTAGGGTAACCATTAATTATTGGCCTAACAATTGATGGTTGGGTTCTCACCCTTACTTTAACAAACTATAAAGCATTGCCAGCTCTTTATGTGAGATTAGAAACTCCCAAAAATGGCAACTTGTCTTTAAAATGAAGCTTTTAAATCTATGAAAATAGGCATTTTTATCCTCTATAAAATTAATGATTTCCTCTATCTCACTTGAAAACTCTTACCTATAAAAAGAGCTAAGGAAGAAGAAATAAAGGAGAGAAATCAATCATCATGTATTCAATATTCCCATACTCATGCAGAGTAGGGAAGGCATCTGGCTAAAAGTCAATAATCCCCCAATGAGAGTCATTGATATGTTGATTGCAGGGGGTCTTCTACCAAAATTTATGACAATGGAATAGATGAGCTAGTGGATGCTTCATCATTATGGTAAATGCTACACAACAAAAATGGGCAAAATATAGACACCTAAAAACTACACATAATAGTTTTTAATGTTGTATTACCTTTAGACCTTCAACTAGACCCATTTGTATCTTAACCTTATCAAACCCCCACCTAATGCATAATTTAATTCACCTTTTTTTTACCAAATCTCTTTTCCCCACCGATCACCGATAGTTAGGGTAGCTATCAATATTTGGCCTAATCATCAATGGTTGGGTCCTCACCCTTGATTTAAAAAAATTTAAAGCATTGTCATCTCCTAGTGTGAGATTGGAAACTCTAAAAAATGGCAACTTGTCTTTAAAATTAAGCTTTTAAAGCTATGAAAATAGGCAACTTTATCCTCTATCAAATTAATAATTTTTTCTATCTCATTTAGCAACTCTTACGTATAAAAGGAGATGAGGAAGAAGAAACAAAGGAGAGAAATCACTCATTAGGCGTTCAATCTTTCTTATAGGTATTCAATGTCCATACCAACAAGAAACATTGTCACTAGAGATCTGAAACTTTGTCAAAATCATTTTGAAAGGCCCAAAGCTCCGTTACTCTGGCTACATCACCCCAAGATTCCTCCACTTGGTTCTAGGTATTTTATGCTTGTGTTCTTTAGTTTATCTAATTTTTAGTCCCTTTACCTTATCAAATCCACCAATACCCCACTTTACACTTCCTAGCCCTGTATCTAACATCTATTTAACCAAAGTCCTATTTTATACTCCCTGGATTATTCACCCTAAATTTACATAAGCAACTGCTAATGGTTACCTAACTACCGATGGTCATCTATAATAACTGATAGTTTTCTAACCATTAACAGTTTACCTCAACCTCTAATAGTTCTCCTAAACACTAATAGTTATCTATGGCATCATTTTATAGCAAGCCTTTTTCACGCTTTTGCCTCGAAGTAAGCTCCGCTTTTTGTGTTTCCCTCTGACCACATTACCCTTTTTTATTTTTTAAACCGAACCCCAACCACCTTAGGATCAAAATTTTATCAATTTATTTAATAATCTATTTATATTTTACTTTATATCATGCCTTCACTTTCTTATCATTGAATTCACATATCTTCTTTTATCATTTTAGACTTAATTGTCATAAAAGTGGATTGACAGCCTCCTAGCAAGCATTATGCTTCTTGGATCTAGTGCACGCTAGGAAATCCTCTCAACCATCCATTTAAAAACCACCTTTCAAGTGTCTATGTTATTTTTAGGTTATTATTTCCTATCCAAATAGGAGCTCCCACTTTCATTTGGATTCACATGCGCATTTCACTAGGTATTCTTTTATACACCCTATTATAAATTTTTTTGTTTACTTTCAAAATTAAGAAATGAGGAAAATAAATTGAAACTTGTTCTAATCACCCATAATTTCTATATATAATTTTTTATTATATTATATCATACCCAAACTCTATAAACTCCATGACTCTCTACCTCTCTTAGGATTCCATCAATCTATCTTACCACTTGACTGTGTCAAACACACAGGGTACACATATTATGTAATGTTTGAAATTTTTTTATCTTTACAAATTTTTATCTCTCCCCCAACACCATATATTCTCATTTCAATTTATGCATCAATAAATCATGAATCCAATTATCATTTCTTTATACAAATGTGTGTCCTTTCATACTCTTCTAAAATAGGGTTTGGAGTCTATGCACTTAGGGTTTTACCTATGATTACATGTATATGGACTGTAAAATGACTTTTATCATTATTCATATATGTAGATAAAATGATACATTATATTTAAAATCATTTATTCCTTAGATAATCCCTAGCACATATCATCACCTATGTTTCAACCAATACTATTCACTCAACTTTGTACCCTACTGTCATAAGCAAATGTGAGGTTCTTGAATAGTAGTACTTGAATAGTGGTATCTGTACCTAAGTTGGAAATACTTAAGAACATTTAATCAATCCTCATATGATCCATATGATCTTATAACCTTTCAAATAACAATGTGAATTTTAACGTTCATCTAGATAACTTGAAGAATTCACCTTAAGACTCCTTATCAAAATGTAACTTGTAATCTTTATCCAAACCTATAACTTAACAAAAATATCAAAATATACATGGCCTTAAGGGCCTTCAAGGATAATTTATTATTAAAAATAATTAAACTCTTGTTCAATAACATAAACATATATAACTATTTCTTTATTTATTCTTTTATTCATCAAAACATTACATGTTTGGTCCATCACAGGACTATATCACCATTCTTGAGGAGTCTTGTACATTTTTTCCTTTCTCAGGCTCTCCTCTCTCTTTTTGGAGACCTCTCTCTCCCTATTATCTCCTACTCTCCATTCTCTTACACTACTACTCATCCACTAATCTCCTTCTCAACCAACTTCAATGTTGGCTATGGAAGTTACAAGACAAACTTCTTTCAATACAACTTCAACATGAGGTTTTTGGTCACGTTACTAAAAATTGACTCCTAACCTTATAAATATAGACATATATAACATAAAACACATTTTACAATGCCTCTTTTCCCTTTACACCAATATTATCTCTTGACCAACTTTTTACCATGCTTTGGTCACTCTTGTCTTAGTGACAATATTTGAAATTTCAAATTATTGATTTTGGAGGGAAAAATCCAAACACTCACAAACTCACTCCTAGGACTCTTGGTGACTCCCAATGACCTCAAAGATATAAATGGAATTTATCAGACCTCTTCACATAAATTTTCATCTAAGGTTGATCAACTTTGACCTCTACTCAAAAATGATGTCTTCTAACTTTGATGTTCCTGCATCAAAACTATAGACTCGGGTCATCATGTAAATGGTCTTTTAGGTGGATTGGATAACTTAAGTTGATTAGGTTATTGTGACACCATATTAAATGTTATAATTACTTTATTTTTATTATCAATAGGTTTAGCTTTATATATTGGTTTGATATGAAAATTGGTATTGGATTTATTTAGTGTTTTTGCTTCATATTTAATCTTGTTAAATGAAATAAGTTTCATTTATCTATCTCAAAAAATATGGCATAAGTCATCAAAATATTTTAAATTCCTAAAAACAATAGACTCATGTAATGGATCAATAAATAAAAAATTAAATATATCTTGAAGATATTTATATGCCATTGGATTTGTTATTATGGCCAACATTATTTTAAGTACCTCAAGACATGTTCATTAATAGGCTCATTGGTTCCTTTTTTTATCTTTGAAATTTTGGCATATGACATCAATTTTTTAATGTTGATTGAAAAATTTTCTAAAAATGATCTACCAAACTCTTTAATTCTCTTCCAAATTGTATTGGTAAATCTTGGAACCATCTCAAAGCATATTCATTTAAACTTCTTAGAAATAATTTGATCAAAAGTTTATAATTTGAAGCATAATCAAGGCATTCTACATATAAATATCTAAGACTTTATTTAGTATCACCCTTTCCATATTAAAGTGTGAACTTGGGTGAAATAAAACTAGTTTTCAAAGGGTGAAAATATATCTCAAATGTTAGAGGATCAAGTAATACATCTTTTGAATCAATAGCATGATTTGATTTCATAGCATTTTTCTCAATGTTGGTATCCTTAGCTTCCAAAACATACATAACTTGTAAAATAATGTGCATAGTAGACACATTGGGATTTTTATTTGATATTTGACAAGTATACAAATGGAATGAAAACACTACTTCTATTGATGTAGGCATTGAAATCGATAAATGAGTCAAAGTGTTATTTTTTCCCATGGAAGGTGTAGTAATAGGTACACCATCTAGGGGTTCCCCATTATTATATGTGGATGCACTAGCCTTATAATTTTTATTGATTTCATCTCATGTAACATACATAAATGCATCATTTATTTATTAGTTTGCATTTATATGGTTGATTAAGGCTTCCTTATCTTCCATTTCAAAATAATATTTTTTAACAATATCCATATTTGATAAATGAAAAAAAAAATGCCAAAATTAAGATAATATTTACATAAAAATACTCAGAGGTTAGGTTTAATAATTGTTTAACCATTTTTAGAAATAAATATTAGAGAAGAGAGAGTGGCCTAATCAAACAAGGAATAATCTATGTTTTAAATTAATATGATTAATGAATTTAAATTATACAGATGATAAGATATATTGAATCTAAACATGCATCAAATATGTAAATTAAAATGTTCAATATTCTAATAATAGTAATACAAAGGATAAAATGTACTTATCTTATACAATGATGCATAGGTAGATCTGAGCAAGGTAGGTCTAGATATATACTATTTGAAGATTATGATCTAGTCATCAAACTCTAAAAATTAAATTTCGACCAATATGGACACTTGTGTCACCCTAGGGGTACTTACATCAGTGTTATTTTCTATGCCTCAATGCATCTATCTTGTACATAATATTGACTATTTTTTAATATTATACATATGTATTGTTGGGTTTTTAATCACCTTTCAAATTATGCCTTCAATTCACATGCACATGCTCTTGATATCAAAATATATCTCAAACCCTTAGCTCTTCATCCCAATAATGGGTTAGTGGGTTCATAGTTTTGAACTGACCTTAAAGACCCTATTGTCAATGAACATTTCCTACATAGCCACTACTTTGAATAGGGGCTTAGACATATGTTGTTCTCCCCTATGTGTTATCTTATGTGTGCACAAGAGTGAAATATACTATATGCAAGTGAATGTACATGATTTATATATTAACTTGACAAATATGGCCTATGGACTACTTTTTCAATGTTTCAGAACTATAATATGATTGATCCTATGACTAATATATAAATAGGGAAGAATAAGGATTGTTTTAATGCTTAAAAGGTGCCTTTGATAGATGTTTGCTTGGTAATATCTTGTATATGACTTGATTTTTTCCAGCATAACGAACGGTATTTTACTTATATTTATACAACACCTTTTGAAGATATTCCTATGAAGGGTTAATCAAACTTATTAATCCAACCCATACATATCATAATATTTTTAAATTTTAGTGTTTATAAGGCAAGGATATTTTCATTGAACCAGGGATAATAGTGTCAACTCTATTATCTAAGTCTGAACATAGTTATCTATTAATATAGAAATTTATTGGAGATTTGTAACTAATAATGAATTATATATATCCTAATTCAAGTTTACTATGGGTAATATGTGATCTAGGTAATCACACTATTAGGTTAAAACTATAATATAAGTCCTAGCGGGATGGTGAATGCGAACCTCTCAGCTGCAAGAAAGGTCTATAACTAAAGGGTATAGACATGCATGATATTTGTCAAGTGTATAATAATAGTTAAACATATAAATACATATTAAGAATCTAAAGTACCTTGGTTATGGCTACTTCTTGGTGCCTTGGTGATGTAAAGGACATAACTAATTCAATGGGTGGCAAAGCACTATAATAACACTATTGAGTATTGGTGGTCAATTATCAAAGCCATCATGACTATACATTCTTGATAAGCACATGAAAGGATGAAATATTATTTAGGTGGATTGGTTAATCCAAACCAATGAATCAAATCATTGGTGGCATTATTAAATCTATAATCAAGGATCTCACAAGTCCAAAAGGCCTATGTTTATGTTTTAAGCTCAAGAGGGTTGAGCCAAACCTTAGATATCTTTTGGTTTTTTATGGATTTTTATGTGTCTTAGCCTTTATCAATCCATGAAAATTTATTATACAATGTGAAACAACATCATGGGCATCCTTCATGATCATCACATTATGTTATTAATAGTTACCTTTTGTTTCATGATAGTTTGCAGATAAATCCATAATGGGTTTTATTTTTGTAATGTTTTTATTTGAGTGGAAAACTTTGGTATATGTGTAATTCTATTTTAATGAGTGGAATACTAGGGTCTATGCTATGCACTTACAGTTATGCATGGCTAGTCATTTAAGGTGCCATTTTAGTATGCTTAAACCTCTATCCTTTTTCAAAAGTAATTTTTTTTTTTAACCCATGGTTTTCCCATAGTTAATGTGTATCTTAAACTAGTGGTATATAAAAATTTAGACTTGAACTTTAGGGAAGCCCCTTAGGACTTGAAATTACCAATATTTTTTTTGGGATATTTCAATGCACGTAATGGCCCAAGTGGCCCCCCTTAATTTTTTGTCTTATTTTATATGGAATTAGTTGTAAAACCTGAAATTCAATATCAAGTAAAATATACTCAACATTTTATGGAAGGCCTAATAATCCTTGAGATTTTATGATGAATATTTGGATCACAAGGGTGGGATGACCCTAAAGGGACACCACACTAATTTTGAATTCTTTATCTAAAAAACTAAAAAGTAATGTTTAAAACTTAAAACAATTCTTGCATTTATGGGATTTCAGATAGTATCAAGGACACAAAATGTTTAATCGCTCAAACATAATAAGAATCTAGATGGAGGTCTTAGGGGGACCCCCTACTTCCCAAAATGCTTTATCAATAGTTAATATTTCCCCAATCTAACTTTCAGATTGAATACCTTGAGGCAAGCATTAATAGACACAAGGGTCGGTTTTAACCTCATGGATATTTCCCACGAGTGTCAATCTCTTATGAATTCATCCAATGTCATTTTACATAATCAAAGTATGATTTCATGACTTCTCAAAAATTATATTTTTCATGTGACCCCATAAAGGGTGAAAAAAAAATATCCCAAAGGATTAATAAGAAGGACCAAAATTTACTCCTCCCTTCCTAAACCTCAAATCCTCTTTTGCTAGAGCCTTTCTCCTTGTTCATTGAATGATGTATCCTTTATAAATACCCATAAAGATATTTAGGGGTTATTTAATTTGGCATGATCTGACAAAAGGGATAGGCTTGATCTAATAATGGATGTTGGATAATCCACACATCAAGGATATCCCAATATATTTTATGATCCATTAAGGTTGCATGCAACATTTTTAACTTTTTTTAAAACCTTTTTAAAAAGTGACTCGACTTGGGATTAAAATTATAGTTTTGAATTAAGTATAAATATAGGCCCTATGATTTTTTTAAATCATCTAGGGTCTAGATTAAATCCTATTGAGAGTAAGAGTGTATTTTTTAATGCTATACCATCCTAAAAATATACCCATTTTGAATATGATCTCAAACTAAGACTATGGGTGTCATTAAGCCCACTAATATTATAAAGGATGTTTAGGCCATCCATATCATAGTGGCTTGTTTAGTTAAAAATGTTGGCATGGGCATTATGATGAATATGTCACCATTTTTATGTTCATAACCACACTTTATTTTACACATGCCATACTTTAGTGAATACTTGGATCATTTAAATTCACCTTAGTTATGCATTGTAAATTCTCAAAATAAATGACATGTAATTATGTTATTTTCTTCATGAAAACTTATGGGCATAACACCTAATCATTTTTCAACAAGGGTTATCTTAACATGAAAATCACTTATATTGATATTAATAAAGAGTGGATGGTAATCAAAATTTTAAAAAAAAAAACATCTAGTATTATTTATTGATTTTTAAATTTAAGGGATAATGGTTGACTAGATGTTTGATTCATCATTGATTTGACTAGATAACTCATTGCATTATTTCATAACATTATTTTTATAATTATTTAACCCTTTTTGTAAATTAAGAGTTATGAAGAATAATATATTTAAGAGTGATATAACCTATTCCTAAAATCATGTCAGTTAAATAAATCAATTTATGATATTCAATTTCAAAGCTAAATTATGAAAATACTAAATATAAAAAGTACAATGCCAAAAAGTATTTTAATTGAACCATGAAGAATAAAAAATAATTATATTGTGTAATGATGCACATACATTTATTATATGTAAAATTTTAAAAATAGGTTGTCTAATGTTCAATAACCAGTCTCCAAATTTTATAAATATTCTTTCTAGCTACGTGGACACTTGTTTCACCTTATGGACACTTGCGTTGATGTTACTGTCTGAATCCCAAAATAATTGACATATAAATAATGTTAATTGTATAAATATGTGACCAAATATTTATTTATATTCTTTTTTCATATTTTATCTTATGTATTTGGATATCATGCACAATTTGTTAATGACTATTTTGTAGCTCAAACCCTATCTCTCCATCTTGGGTTAGGTTACCTTACCAAAAATGGGTTAGTGTTATCAAAATGTAGATCTGACCTAAAACACCCATGTATCAATTAATAATACCTACATATATAATAATACATTTATGGCCTCATACTTATGTCTTTATCCCCTATGTGTGGTGATGTAGAGGAAAACTTCAAACAACTCATACTTATCTTGTTTCAATATGCCAACTCTTTGACAAAGGTTAATAAGAAAACTTGCTCAATACATATTACAAGGTTTATTGGCTTTATAAAGGTTATTATTATCATCTCCCTACTCTATAAATTCATCTTTTAATCTTATATCTAACCCACATAACTTCTTAATATAACTCTTTCATCACAGACTGCTTCTTTCTCTTGTTCTAAATGGCTAGTAGTATTTTTCACTAATTTAAATTGTATAGATAGGTAAATATTTATTTTTAGAATATAAATTGATAGTTAAGTAACATCTATCCTTTACCTTCTCTCCATGAATTTTAATTATCTATCTCCTCTCATAAGTACACTTTCTTGTCACTATCTAGGCCTAATCAAGCCTCTTTACCCCTATTTTAAACATAATCATCTACCTTCATACTCAAAGGATATGTATAGGTAAAAAAATACCAAAATATTTTATATCACATAAATATCCATCTAATAACCAAATTTGGTGGTTTTTGACTGGTGAAGACACTCACAAAGTAGTTTTTAGTTCTTAAACCCTACCTCAGGGTTTTCACTACCTATGTCAACCCAAGAAGGGTTAATTTGGTACATTAAATTTTATATAAAGTTTAAAAATATTGTAATTATGGAATATTATATTTATTATTCTTATGAACCTTTTTAATTTCATTTGTATCCTCTTTTATGCCTATGTAGGTCAATGTACACAAGGTTTTGGTTTAACTGTGTTGAAGACAGTCTACTATAGGGTCTAAGCACAATACCTTATGAAATATATGTCCAAAATTATTTTAAAATAAAAAATTACATGAAAAAAATTAAATAAATAAATTACCAATCATACATTTGTTTCATCCAACCTTTCATACAATATTTGATAATATTGATGCATACTCAGGCTTTTATCTTAAACACAAAATACAAGAACACAGGGTATATACAATTAGTATTCAAATTGAGAAACATTTTATTGATTTCCTTTTCATAAAAATTCCATTCAAATTATAATTATCTTTTATAAAAATATCTCAAACATCAGCATTTACAAGTTTATATTCCCTATAACTACTCCAATGATTCTTGGATTCCTTCAAGAATGTTTTGAGTCTCAAAATTGTCTTAACTCCTAACACACCTATATGAAGGACTTATTTTATGAATAAATTATGTATTGGAGTGATATTTACCCATTATATATCATAAAAAACAATATTACATCATTTAAGGTCCTCCAAACATGACCAAAACTTGACAAGGAAATTCAAAATTTTAAATTAGTGAAATTGGTGGGAAAATGCCAATGTCAAGTTTTAGCCACTCTAAACAAAATTTGACATTTGGAAAAGATTATAAATTTTTAACTAAGACTAATAAATCCATTTAAACACCCTAAACAAGATACATTACTCCTATACACTTGATCAAGCTAAAATTTTGTAAACAAAAATAAGACTAGTATCATCCTTAGAAGGATGATCTTGCATCATGTGGGAATGTGTGTGAACAAGTGTGAAATACACTATATGATAATGAATGTAGTGATATATTTTGTAACTTAAAAAATACAAATCATGGATTTTATTTTGAGTTATTCATACTTGTATTCTAACCGATCCTATGTTTTATATTAAAATAGGGATGAATAGGATAGAATAGCTTAGTTTTTCAATTTATTGATTGAGATTGAATGTGTGATTGCTTAGTAATTACCAGATGTATAAATGAAAATTTAATTTGAATTTATACTTTATATTTTTAAATTATCCTAATATAAGGGATAATTACATTCTTATATTGACCTGTATCGTTATAAATATTTTCAAATTTTAGTGTTTGTAGGGTAAGGACACTTTTGTTGGAGTAGGGACAGTAGCATCAACACTATTTTCATGCCCTGAACATAACTATCTGATATTAAGGAAATTTTATGAGGTTTTTTAATTGATTGTGAATGATATATATCAATTTAGGTGTTTTATTTTTACATGTGATCTATTTAATCTAAATAATTAGGGTTAAACTAATAAATAATAAGACCCAATGAAGTGGTGAGTGAGAGCCTTTTGGCAACAAGGAATATTATACTGAAGGGTAGAGACTTGAGATATATTTTTCAAGTGTAGAAGACTATTTTAACATATAAATATATTTTTAATAATCTAAATTTCCCCCCCTTTAATCTAGTAATTCATAAGTATGAAATTACTAATTTAAAGGAAATCAGTATACCATGGTATGTATAGCACACCTTGTCTTTGCTTGAGCCCACTTAAATTTTTTGTATATGCATGAATTGAAACAAATATCATGTTACAAGTGTAATTAGTGAATATAATTTTAAATTTAAGAATTTTAAAATATTTTAAATAAAGAGAGAAAGGAAAGAGCACACATGTGTGTCGATGAGACCATATTTCTCTTTGGTATTTTGTCTTGGTAGAGATGCTTCGTAGCTAAAGCATTGGAGATGGGTTAACATATAAAACATTAAGATATTATTAGGGTAATTTGAGGGTGATCATGCCCCCAATATTTTATAATTATGAATTATTCCATGTCCATTAAAATTAAAAAATAGCAATCACACAACTCAAGTATAGCCAATCTAACCAATTTCAACTTAGTAAAATAGTGTAGCCATATCAAAATGAAATAATAGAATCATAATTCCAATTCCATCAAGGGATTATAATATCAATGACACTAATTAAAATGAACCAATAGTTACAAATAGATAAAGGCCCAAATGTTACATCTTGGTAATGTCATTGCATAAATATGTGTATAATTTGAAAGTGTATATATAATATAGTGCATGTACACCTTGAATGTGTATACACATAATATTTTCAAATTTTCATTGATTACTGACACTTTTTATCTTGTATTAATATTTTAAGTCTCAATCTCTCTAAGTGCAATCTGTAAGGGGTGCATCGAGAAAGGGGTGGGCAAACCATTGGTGCTTTGTAAGATTATTATCCCTTTTGCCACTTTTCATCTACACACTTGTCTCCTAAAACCATGAACCCTAAGATTATTATTCTCTTTACTAATCATTCCTATCATTTTCCATGCTTTATCCCTTTTTTCCTTTCTTTATCTCCCTTCTTCCTATTCATTAAACTAGGTCAACCACCATGGTTGACCTAGTGCATTTTTAGGCTTCTTGTTCAACAAACTAGGTTGACCTAGTCAACATAGTATAGTTTAGAGTCTTCCTCTCTCTTTTAGTTTTTTATAACTCCAATAAACCTAGCACAAACCTAGTGAGTTATCCTAAAAATGTGTTAGGTTGACCAAATCAACCTAGTATAGCTAACATATCTGAATAATTTTAGGTTAAGTTTCACCTATATATATAAGGTCATTTACTAGCATTTGTAAGATCAAAGAATTAAACAAAGAAATGTAAATTAAAAACTACTTATTCACCATTATACTTGGGGAATAAATATTTAGGGTTCAATACTTTTTTTGGAGCTCCGATTTCATCTTCTGGATAAGTCTTTTGGATGCTTGGATAGGTTATGTAGCCTAAAGCTGATTTATCTTAGTTATCGTTACATACCATGGAAATCTCTTATGAAGCACCTTGGCCAAGGGGGAGATTAAGATTTGGTGGGTTCATCTTCAAAGGTAAGTATTCCTAACTTTATTCCTCCTTTATAAGAGTAAATAGATAGTGCATTTTTATTTTTCTCTTCCATGTATTAGGATTTTGTATACATTGATGTGAGTATATGTCTTCTATACATGTTTGGTTTAGTTGTTTATTTGTTTTATTTCTAACCCCCACTTTGTGCCACAAGATTATATTTACTTTTCTTGTTATTAGATTATTGAAATATTAAATCATATGACTCTTGTAGGGTTTTTGTATGATTGTGTTAGACTGTAGGCTTTGGAACCTACCTCACATAGTGTATTGTGACAAGTGATCCCCTAATCAGATCTAGCAGATATTCACATCGGTCATACTCCCACTTAATAATTATATGCTCCCCAATCAGAATGTAGGTGTGTTATATCCCATCTAATCAAAGATTGATTTATTAATATGATGCATTTTTGATTGCATACATTCTAGTCAACTTGACATGAAATAAAACCCTTTTAGGATTTATTTCACTTATTTAATTTATATTCATCATTATTTTTATCATATCTTTATTGTGATAGATTGACTTTGTTAACCTAGTTATTTATCTTTGTGTATAGGTTTGTAAGAATAAGTAATTAGATCGACCAGCTTGACCTAGTACAGGTTTCTAAAACTTGTAGACTTTTATTCAAACAACTTGATAAACTAGCTTAACCTAGTACAAGTTTTTCAAGTTTTCAGACTTCCTATTCAGCCTATTAGGTTGACCAGGTTGACCTAGTGCATTTTTAGCACTTTTTCAGTAGGTTCCTATATAGCTTGATCAACCAACTCGACCTAGTTTATAGTTTTTTTTCAATTTTGTCCAAGGTCTCAGATCAATAATCTTCTCCTTTTCATCTCTAAAATATTTAGGTTAGTTTCTATTCCTTTGTATCTTTATTTTTCTATACTTTCCTTTCACAGTTTGTAGTCTTCAAAACTGCCTTCACACAGTCAACTAGGTCAACCCTATGGACCTAGTTTTGTGTTATGTGTTTTCTGAAATAATAGGTCAACTTGACCAACCTAGTTCACTTTCAAAAATTTCTTCCATATTATAGGTTTGACCCTCTAACATGTTATGTATGATTATGTATATATTTTCTCAACTATACCTTGTTTCAAAGTTGGAATTAATCATATATGTTAATCACATCTTTATTTTTAGTTACTTGCATGCTTATAATAGTTCACATAGTATAATTAGGGGATTTTCAAATAATCACTTAGTTGAAATATTTATATTATTTTGCACATATGGCCAAACCACATAAACATCAACAAGAATTTAAACATTTGACTACCAGGTCTACCTACTTAGATTTCATCACCAAGGGGGAAGTTGACTTGATGCTATAGTCAAGTATAAAGCATGGTTAATGATATATTTTGGTTAAGCACACATTAACCTTATTTTTTTGGTGTGTGAAGTGAGGGGGTAGGACCCAATACCAAGCTTTTATTATTTCCACTACAATCCCTTTCATCCTAAACTTACTTAAAACCATCCTTAGATTATTATCAAGTACCTTGCTTATAGCCAATCTCCCTCTCACATTTAAAATTATTTAATCTAATCAACATTCTAGGTTGACCAAGTAGCTAGCTTTACATTCAAGTTATTTTCTTTCTCTTTGATCAATTATGTAAATAAAAACTTAGATTATCCAGTGTTAGTGCAAGGTTTTACTTTATGTGCATCAATCAGATTGGCTAGCATCAATTTAATTTATTATTTATTTCCCTTGAGTACTTATCAATTTTAATTATTTAAAAATTGTCTTATTTTAATTAATAACTTGATATAAAATTTCTCATCTTCCCTACCTCATCATGAATCTAATGTATTTTATGATTTGTAAAATGGATAAGTAGAACTAAAGATATAAGAAAAATAAGGAACTTGTCTATTGTACTAGGTTGATCCTATCGACCTAGTATCTTTTTCAGCCCCTATGCACTGTACTAGGTAGACCTGGTCAACATAGCACTATATGTAGCCTCTTTTACCTTTTTTTAGCTTCTGTGCACTATATTGGATCAACCTGATTGACCCTGTATAGTTTTGTAGTCCATATTTTTATGCTAGGTCGACTTGATTGACCTTGTACTATTTTCTATCACCTTTTTTTTCCCTTGTGTGGTTATCTAATCTTGTTTCACCATGATGACCTCTTTTTAACCTTCCCTTAATCTAGAACATTTCATTATTAAGGACTTGGATAGTAACCTCACTTATTTCATTACCTCCTATGAAACTATGTCCATGAAGGTCATGTTTGGTAGTACCTTATACATTCCTTACATTACATAATGGAATGGAAGTACAATTTCCTCACCCACTATATTTTTTTCCACATTTGGTTTCTCCAGGGTTACTCTTGTGTTTATCATGAGCTTTGTTCATTCTTATGCATCATGTTCATGTGCCATAATTTATACATTTTATTTCTAGCATTTTTTTATCTTTGTTTTAGTATTTAAAATAACCTAAAATATTCATCTTCCAATCATTATTGAGTTAAAATCCATAGGATCCATATTAGTAAAGCTTAGAGTGGAATATCCACCTAGTTTAAGGATCAGAGTGGTAATAGAGCTTATTTAGTATCAGTCCTTTGTATAGTTTTATATGTTTTTGACTACATCATAAGTTTATGTCAATCATTAGAGCAAGTAGTGTTAGTGGTTAAGGTATACTAGTTTCCTTTGAATCATATATTTCCATAAGTAATTCAGAATAAGAGATCAAAAGTATGATTCATGTTGATGAAGGAAATACCTAAATAACAAAAGAAAATTTACACAAGTTTAAAGGAGTAGTTGTCATTTCACTTTCTATGATAAATCTTGACAAGTTAGCATCCATCATGGGGATTCTCATGGAGAATTTTGGTGTTTATATAGAGGTGTTGAAATCAAACAAGGAGGTTACTCCTGAGATTCATGAGAATAAGGAAGAACATTCCATACCAACCAAGATCCACCTCCATTAAATTTTGAGTCTAAGATATAATTTCAATTGTATTATGGGTACATGAATGTATATATTCTAGACCATTAGATATCCCAACTTGAGGTATATTTCATTTTGCATTATATTAATTAAAGCCAACATATTTATTTTACAAGGTTAAAATTAATTAATCATATTTTAATTTGGTTTGAGAGATATGTTCATACTTTGGTTTTTAAGAATATTCTTCCTATTACTAAGTGGAATGGTTTTATAATTCTAATCAAGAAGCAATTATATTTTATTTGTTATGAGGAAGAGAGGTCGGTGTATTGGAATAACACAAGTGAGTTCCAAAATAAGGTTGTCTAAATAGGCAAATATATTGTATAATATGACATCTTGATGAATTATGTGGATGGAATCCTTAGCCATTTTAAGATACCAATCCTTTTGGCCAAGCCTACATATGTAGTTGAGGCTTTTTCTCAAAATCATTACTTAGATATAGACAAGAATAAGGCTCCATCTACCTCTCAAAACATTTTCAAGCAACAAGGAAACTCTAACCAAAAGGGTAAAGGTAAATTAAAATCTAATGATGTAACTCTTATACCATCTAAAGACATCTAATAGGACACTTAAACCTTATTTATAACTCTTTTTAGTCATTCAAATCCATGACCAAATTTTGACTTATGCATTCATGGTTGACATTGATTGTAACATGGAATAGTAGATATGGATTCAAACACAAATAAGAACCAATATATACACACTAAATGTAACTTACCTTGTCTATTTACATCTACTTTAATAGTCTTGATTGATCAGAACACACATCACAGGCCATAAGGCCATACTTGCCTTATTGATGAGCTCATGAGCTTGTAGCCCTATTGACCCTATATTTTGAGCATAACTTATCCTGTACCCCTGATAACACAAATTTTTTAATTTATCTAGACACCCATTAAGGATTTATACAACATATGTGAAATGTGGATATTGTTACTTTGTATGGAATAGGACTTCTGGTGACTGTGATATACCTAATTAGGTATCCTAAGCACCTTATTTTGGGGTTGAAAAGAGTTTAAGGAGGTTCTAAATATTTTAAAACATATGGAAGGTGTAAATTTTCATTTCACAACTATCTAACCAAGAATCATTCATAACCTAACCCTAGACCATCATCAAATTACCTTATCTCAATCAGCCTGTGCATACAAGAGCTAAATGCAAGGTTGAATTATAAAGTGGAGTTACCCATTGATTTATACCTTAAAACTTTAGACAATGGACACAAATTCTTAGAACATAATGATTTTAAGTTTTTGAAATTTTTCACTATACAAGTTCCTAGATCAGCAAAGCCCTAGTTTGGGCATTGTCAACACACAAATAGAACTATAGAATGTATATTAGGGTTTCAATAACCCAAATAAATTTTGTTTAACTTAATTTTATCTAATATAAATACTTTATCAATCATAATGAATAAATAAATTCATGAAAACCTCACTTTCATCCTCTCCCTCATTGCCCTATCTAACTCCATAACACAATCAATAGGGAAGGATCAACAAAAGTCTTAAAAACTATCTTCAATCCACACCAATATTTATTTCATCTCTTCCAAGCCTTGAAACATATTATCCACATGAAAAATCCATGTATATCAGCATATCTCTCACTTTTGAACTCAAATCCTACTCTAGACCTCACACAACTAACTACAAAAATGGAGCTAACAACTTACTAACCAAAACAAGATGATAACCACTTGATGACTCACCTAAATAAATTGAGATCACATAAATTATGATCTCCCAAACCATTTAAAATTAAATCTAAACAATTTTGGCATTTAGACATATTTGTCCTTTATTACATACTCATGAGATATACTCTCAAATTTGAAAATTTTAAATGCAAAGAAATGGAGGGAAAACTAACTTAGCACATCTAGACACTCTAGGACTCAACCAACAATATGACAAACACATTCATAGCATGAGGATACTCCTACATCAGGTGAGAATAATTTTATTTCCCTTTCTAAGAAGGATACTAAAAGATATTTGGGGAAATGTGATATTGATAATCATTCTAAGGATCAATGTTGGAAGCTCCATCTGAAGTTACATCTTTTCAAGAAGAAGAAGAAGAAGACTATGCCCTCTCTCCAAGGTGATAATTTTGGTTTTAAATCCAATGTGGATAAAACTTTGTGTTTTACCTTCATCAATAGATATTTATGTGTGATAAGTATTATTAATCAAGAGAGTGAAGTTTATAATCTTTTCCATATTAAAATTCAAATGAAGAAAAAAATTTAGATGTTCTTTATGATACTTGTTCACATGATAATTTGATAAGCAAGGAATTGGTTGACAAATTGGGGTTTGAGACTTACAATCATCGAATTCCATATTCTCTGGGTTGGGTGAAGAAAGTTGTAGACATAAATGTGACCAATCAATGTAAATTTAAGTTTTTTATTAATACACATTTCATTTATGAAATTAAAGTGAACATTGTGCCTCTTAATGTGTGTGAAGTAGTGTTTAGAAACCCATACTTATATATTTGGGATGACATTTTCATGAGGATATCCAACCAATACTATTTGATGAAGGATGGCAAGAGAAACATCATTTCAACCTAAAAATTTGATTTTAAAATCTCTTGGGTAGGTGCCTCTGAAGCTAAGAAGCTTATTAATTCTAATGAGAAGTTTTATTTTCTTATTTTTATATATATTTAAGATGAATAAGTGGTTTCATGTAATAATTCTTGTAGAATGTTTACTATCAAAGATAAAAATGATATGGGAGAGTTGGTGCAACATTTCAGGGAGGTTTTCTATGTGCCTATAGAGTTGCCACCAATTAGTCCTATTGACCATGAAATTCATTTTCTACCTGACAATACACCTCCAAATATTGTGTTATATAGGCAGTCCTTAAAGGATGCCAATGAGTTATAACAAAAATTATAGTCTTTGATTAATTAAGGTGTTATTCATTCTAGTACTTCTCCATATGGTTCTCCTATTATTTTATTACCTAGGAAATATGTTTCATGGATAATGTGTGTTGATTATAAAACACTTAATAAGTTAACCATCAATAATAGGCACCCTCTTCCATGGATTGATGATATTCTTGATCAGATTTAGCATGCTAATTATTTGACTAATATTGGTTTTAAATTCATGTATCACCAAGTTTAGATTAAGGAAGAAGAAATTTAAAAAATAACATTCAAAACAAGAAAAGGGTTATATGAGTATTTGGTTCTACCTTTTGGATATGCAATTCACTAGCTACCTTCATGTGGTTAATGAATGAGGTAATGAAGCCTTTTATTTATTCCTTTGTCATTGTATATTTGGATGATATTATTATTTTTATCAAAACTTTTGGTGAGCATGTTGATCATTTTAAACAAGATTTGAAAGTTTTGAAGGAGAACAAGTTATTATTGAATGAAAAGAAATGTGAGTTTTCTCAACAATCACTTATCTTCTTGGTGCATTTGGTTGGATATGTAAAAGTAAGGATTAAACCAAATAATGTATAGGCCATCATGAATTGGATAAATCCTTTCAATGTGACCAAGACAAGGAGCTTTACATATGCAATTAATTATTTGAGGATGTTCATTAAGAATTTATCTTCCATAGCCACACCATTGCATGTTATTACAGTTGGCGGTAAGACTTTTACTTATGGTAAGAAGGAACAAAGTGTATTTGATATGCTCAACCATAATATTATCCATGCTCCATTTTTATCTTTTCCTAACTTTTATCTTCCCTTTGAGGTGGAAATGGATACTGGTGACTATGTTATGGGGGTTATCTTACTTTAAGGAGGTAAGATAGTATGTTACCATTTAGACTTATTTCATGGTGCAATTATAATTTCTTTACATGCAATAAATAACCATATATTCATGTTCAATCAGTCAATAAATGGAATAACTATCTCATGGGTAATGAAATTACTATCCATATGGATCATCAACCTCTCCAATATTTATAAGATTAAACTAAACTTTAGAAAACTAGACACTATAAGTGGATGGGATTTTTTCAACAATTTCATTTGGGAATCAAATATATGAAAGGTGTGATTAATAGACTAGCTAATATGTTATCTAGACCTCCTTTGCTTTCTATTATATGAATTATAACTCTTATTTAGACTTTTATGTATGAATATTATGTAGAGGGATATGAACATGATGTAGATTTTGGGGATATATTTATTCAAGTAGAGAAGTCCCAAAGTGTAGGTTTTGAGCCCAAGGAGGATTATCTTAAATATGGATTGATTTGAAATTTGGGTGGGATTTGTGTGCCCAAGGAACAAAGAGGTTACCTAATGAGAAAAGCAAATACTTTAAAAATTATAAGACATTTTAGTGTTATGAATATTGTTACACATTTATAAATGTATGTATATTGTCCTAATATGTAAGTATATGTTGCTAAGTTCATAAGAATATGTGTATTATGTAGTATAAGTAAGCCTAGTAATAGGAATTTCAGTTTTTATATGCCACTACCAATTCCTTATATACCATGGGAAAGCATTTCCAAGGATTTCATAGTTGGTCGCATGTGTCAAAGAAGGCACATGAATATCTCTTTATGGTTGTGGACCAGACTACTAATATGTGTATTCTTAATCCTTGTAAGAATAACCTCAAAGGTAGTGATGTAGCTAAGTTATTTTTTGATAATGTGTGGATTCAATTTGGTTTGCCTAGTTATCTTGTTTTAAATCAAGACTCGAGATTTCTTGGGCATTTTTGGGCCACATTGTTTTATAAAATGGATACTAAGTTGAAATAGTCTATTGCTTTCATACTACTTTCACCCATAAACTTATGGGTAAACTAAGGTTTTGAAATTAATATTAGTACATCACTGAAGAGGGTATAATAAGAAGAATCCTTGGTCTTGGGATGAAAATTTGGTGTATATTTAGTGTTCCTACAACATGGAAGTGCACTCATATACTATTAAATCTCCTTTTGAAATTTGTTTAGTTTAATTACCTTTATGTGTATTTGATGTTGCTTTGAGATATCCATATAAAGGCAATGGGAAAGTAGATTCATAGGTCCAAAAATATAATAAATTCATTGGTAACATTCATCAAATTCACCTCCAAGTGAAAGAGAGGTTGAAGTATTCACAAGCCAAGTACAAAGCAAGATGCCATAAGCATAGGACTGAGCATAGTCTCTTTGATGGAGAAAAGGTGTGGTTATACTTGAGTAGGGAAAGGCTCCAAGATGATTATAAAAACCTTAAACCTCTTAGGTATGGTCCATGTTTTTTGTTGATGTCCTAGGGTTTTTACCACAATCCCCCATGACTAATGACCTTGCGAATAGCTGGGGGAGTTACCACTAATCCTTAGGGAAGGCAATCAATATCACACAACCCAACACTCCAAGATAACCTATGGAGAAAGAATCTATCTTGGGACTTATATTGGAAGGATCTAGATCCCTTAGCCAACTAAGCTCTTAGGTATAGTCCATTTTAAATTTTAGAACCAGTGGGCAAGAATGCTTTTAGACTTGATTTGCCTCTTATGAAGATCTATTCAATTTTCAATGTTGAGAACTTACATCTTTTTTAGTTTTTTATTTTATATAATGAATATCAAGGGTTGTTTCTAACTTAAATTGAATACCTCACTTTGGATAGTCAATTAGCATTAGAGGAAGATGTTGTATTTCAAAATAAGGAAAGGACAATATGAAGATTAGTGCAAGAACATTGGTTAGTTAGATTAAAGGGTCAACTACCTAAAAATTCCAAATGGTATTTCAAAGAAGATGTGGGGAATAAATTTCCTCACATAATTCTTAAAACTTATAGGGAGTTAAAAGGATCAATTTGGGGAGGTATGATCTAAATTGGGATCCTAATCTACTAGTCATGTATACTAAATGTTTCCACTATACCTATTTGTATGTAATTCATGATTTTGAGACACTATCATAAGACATATTTGTAGACACTCCACTTTCATCACTTTCACCTCACAATTTCAATTCAAAATGTCTTTCTGCAATAATGCACAAATCAGGTCATAAATCACTAAAACATGAAAATTCATCCACATACTTGACATGCATATTTTGAACCACATGGGGGCATCCCTAATTAGGGAAATGCACCATTTCTAATCATCAGTTTCATCTAATTCATCCTGAGTCAAATTATGACTTTGAAAGTGATGTTTTAGACTAATTAGGTGGAACTCTTATTTGATTTTAAAAATTCACATCACTTTACATTAATTTAATGAAACTAATCTTCCTTTAATGAGAAATTTTATAGATTTTTACCTATTTTCTTAATTCATTAATTGAATTCTTCCTCCATTCATATGGAAAGTGGATTCAAATATCTTCATTATGACATCATAAAAAAATATCCTTATCATGACATCATCATGATATCATCAAAAAATATCTTCATCATGAAATCATGTGGCAAGTGGATTCAAATTAAGCCAAAAATTTAAGCTTTTTAAAATATCAACATATATGAAAAATATTAGGATAAATGTAATCCATGCCCAATTAATGCAAACTATATACCAAATATTAATTAGATTTTCCATATAAATTTGTCTAAACCTCAACCACACATCGATATTGTCATCTAATTATTAAAATCATTATGAGAAAGCTATAAATAAATGGGTCACCTTCTACTCTTATTAAAAAAATTTGTGCAAACTTACTCTGCCAAAATATAATAAAAGTTTCACCCATTCTTCCATTGCTTACATTGTATAGCACAAAGGGAAGTACCATAGGAATGATTCCACAAGATTGATGAAGACTCCAAGCTCTACAATCCAAGCCAAGAAAATCTATATGTTAATAAGATATAGAGATACAAAACAAAGGTAAATTATATTATTTGTCTTATTTATGCATTGTTTAGCTCTTCTTTTTCCTTGCCCAATCTGAGGACATACACTTGGGTTTTATGTTTTTATGCATTCAATTTAGTTTCCATACTAATGATAAAACTAAATACATCATATTCATGTGTTTACATATGACACTCCGATGGGACCATACACCCCATAATCCTCTTTAAAATATTCCATCATCCTCTAATTATAAAATTATATCCCTTTTGAGCCTAATTTCTATTTTTTTGATAAATTTTCCATTTTTTGTCCTCTACATATCAATAGGAATACACTACATATTAGCATATTTTATTTCCATGTTCAATGGTATCAACATGTGTAATGATGATATTGTTCCTCCCCTATTTTTGTCTCTTTATATTTTTCAATAAAATGGTGGGATCACCCTGCAGAATAGTAAAAATGTGAATAGAGACTTGAAACTTTCAATTTTTTACCTCCTTTGCTTGACAAAGACCACAATTGTAAACCTTACCTTGCTTCTTGTAGGTTCTACTAGTCAAAGGCATGGTTTTAATTCAAATTAACACCTTTCTAAACACTTATTTTGGTGAAATTCAAAATAGATAACATTTTCATTTAGCGGTTACAATTTTATTTATTTCTTTCATTTACTTACATGTTAATTTTTTATTACTTGCTTGTGAATAATATATCAAACCTATGCTCTCCCCTTTACCCTTTAGGGAGCTTGTGTGACAAAAAACACATAGATTATTATGTATTTTATAGAATTGAACAAAAATATACTCTCTTCTTGCCCACTCGTGGGATTCTAATAATCAAAAATAGGGACCCTTCTTTTTCTTTTTGACTACATAGGGTGGATTTCATATTATTCTTATGAATCTATAGGGCATGAACATTAAGACTTCATTATCCAATGTACATACCAACCTCATAAATTTGAAAGGGTATATAAATTGAGGTTGTAATGTAATTTTTTGTTAAGTAGTTGTATGTTTTAAGTGCATTTTTTAAATGGTGGGGGTATCATTCTACAACACAAATCTCAGATGGTACCCCTCGAGGCCTAATTTTTTTAGAAACACTCCATTAAAACCCTTATAGATGGAGTGAGTGAAAATGTATTAAACCATCCCATGTTTCATGTTAATCCTTCCTCTTTAATGTATTTTGAGCCCCTCATACCATAAGGTATATCAAGGACCATTCAGATAGCTTTTTAAAAATTTAGATTAAGACCATCATCCAAAAACTACTTCTAGTGTGAGGGAAACCAAACTCCCCCAATATTTCATGATGTAATACTTGAAGTGAGTTTTAAGTGAAATTAATTTATCATTACTTTAATTAATATAGTTACATGAATTACAATCATGTTATGAACTATTTTACTATTAAAAATAAGGTTTTTCATGTATGTATGTTGTTGATTATTTGTTGTTATACCCACATGTTAAGTGTTGCTTAATTTTCACTTTGAACCAATCAAAATTATCCTAAGTTCAAATTTGTCATTACATATATGTGTAATAAGGTGTTATGGTGCCTAAATTTTGGGTCATTCTAACCATTATGTTGTCCAATTGAAAATAATTCAAATATTTGTGTAAACGTACTTTTCCAAAATCTAACAAAAGCTTCACCCATTCCTTTATTTCTTAAATCAAACATACATATCACAATGGGGAGTGCCACAAGAATTATGCCATGATATTGATGAAGACTCTAAACACTCAAATCTAAGCCAAACAAACATGTATGCCGACAAGATAGAAAGATTTAAAAGGAAGGTAAATTGAATTATTTGTCTTGTTTATGCATTATTTAGCTCTTCCTTGTCCTTACCCAATATGAGTACATATTCTTGGGTTTTATTTTTTTATTTATTAAATTTGGTTTTCATACTAATAATAAAATTAACTCTCTCATACTCATGTGTTTATAATATCATATTCAAAACACCAAATCAAATATGTTATAGTGGCAGAGTCAATGTGAGGGTAATCTAGACATCTTCATAGTGATGAATCTGGTGAGTTTCATCTCTTGAAATAGAGGGGTTTTTTATACATAGTGGAATCACCACTATTTATAAGGTATTGGTTTTGGAACCACCTTGGCATTTGCATAATTATTATTGTATCGATGGTGGTTGTGTAACCACTCTGATAGTTTCAAAATCGATAGTTTCATCACAATAAAAAAATTCCAAAGCTGAATGGTTGCAAATGTTTCTTCTTCCCAATGATGGACCATTTGAACTTCTTGGTAGACTCCAAATTTGAGAGAGTATAAATACAAGACTTGGTAAGGTAGAAAACATAGTGATAAGTCTTGAAGTTGGATTCACCTTGAAAGTTTCAAGTTTGGTTCTTTTTTCTTGTTGTCTCATTGCTTCCTAGCTATAGATAGTTAGTTAAATTGAGTTGGAGTAAAAATAAGTGTCTAATAAGTGTAGAGTGTTAGTGAGAATCATTTCCATGAAATCCATGTTTGGTAGTACCTTGTACATGAATTGCATTTCATAGTAGAATGGAAGTGCAACTACCTTAGCCACTAGAGTTTTTCCCACATTGATTTTCACTAGGATAACTTGTGTTTATCATGAGCTTTGTTCATTCTTATGCATCATGTTGACATGAAATAAGTTATATATTTTATTTCCAAAACCTTTTTATCACTATTTTAGCAATGCAATATGTCTTATTACTTCATTTTCCAATCATTATTGAGTTAGGATTCATAGGATCTGTATTGGTGAATCTTTGAGTGGAATATCCACCTATTTTATGAATCAATAAGGCTGGCATGTCAAATTTTCCCAAAATAAATATATTTAAAATCAATATTTAATCTTTGAAAAACCCTCATAAATCGAATAAAGGTAGGGTTAAAACTTTTAATAGCGTAGCAATAAGAATAATATAATGTTTTTCCAAGTTTTATGCATGATCACCATAGCTAAAATACTTGTGAAGTAAATTTCATTCCATGGCAAGATAATAATTTAGTGACCACTCATAAAATCACACTAAAACTATTCAAAGTCCAATAATCCAAGCTATAAATGTGGATCGTATGTCAAACAAACAAGACATACATATAATTATTACCCAATCCAATGGGAGGGTTTAAGATAAGTAAGCAACATAAATCAAGATTTTACCCATTTCAGACAAATGGGAAAGAAGACATACCTAAAATTATAGTGGCAATGAAAATTTATATGCCTACTAACTTTATTTCCTTTTCATTGTTACCTATCAATCAAATAATTTCATTAATATCATTTTATTTTGATAAAATATTAAATATTATTATTTATTGCCTAATACCTTTAGGTCTTTAGTGGCTCTTAACACACCTAATTTAATGATTAGGTTTTACCTTATTACTCTTTCATATACATTCTAGACTCATAGACTCAGCTAGTTGGGTATTATTATCCCCTTTACAAGTTTTTAATGCCTATATACTAGTTAGTTACCTATACATATCTTAATTAACCAAATGTAAATAGAATGTGAGGGAAATTTTTTCACTCACAATGTAGGTGTATACTTTCAAAATGAAAACCTAAGCATATTATAGTAATATAACCACACACAAATGTAATCCCTTTTAGGTTTTGGGAGAGAAATACTATTATGTATAAAAATAACATTTAACTAGAACCCTAGCTTCTCTTTAGGGTTTTTGAATACTTAATTGTAAAACTTGATATCCTAAAATTCCATATCAACCCACATCTTTACCATTTTTCCATTACACTTATTCTCTCTTCTTCCTCCAAACATGCACTATCTGTCATTTTTTCCTTCTTCTTTTCCTTTTATTATTTCCCAAGTGTCAGGATACCACAAATCTTGGAAATTAAATAAATGATTGTTTTCCATTACCAACTATTTTGTAAAATTCCTCTATAGTTTTACATGAGGTTCTAACTACCTCAAGACTCCCTTTGCATGGCTAAATCAACCCAAATGTCATAATAACCCTTGCATTATTTGTATATGATGAATAACAATAGTCAAACTCATGTAACTCACTTACTTTCATCATTCCTTATCATCCAAGTCAATCCATATCTACAACTTCACCAAATGATAGTTATTTAAATCAAAACCTAAATTTAGCATTGATTTCCTTAACCCTCATGGGTTTAGACAAACTAAATGGATTCATAGTTAGGTATTTTGGGTTAGGGTGTTTCCCTCTCATCCCTTTAACTTTTATTTTTTATTATTTATAATATAAAACACAATCAATTTAAATTATAACTTGACTCTAAGTCTTATAAAGATGGTTTATATCCCTTATGTCATGATATGTTCCTCCTATTTAGTATGAAAACTCAAGCCCCCTTATACTATGTGATGTGCCTATTTCACGATCATGTGAGTTGCTTACCCTTTTTACTACAACAATCCTCATTTTTTTACTTTAGTCCCTAAACCAATGACTTTACAAGTTTCAATCTTGAATTGGTGCAAGGTGAATATGGTCCCTTGCTAAGTTTAACCAAACAATAACCTTTATCTCTATTTTCGATAATTATGTCTGATTTAAAACTCAAACTTAAGATGTTATTAAATAGAGTTTTCCCCATTGCATTATTTATCACTTCTTACCTATAATAACATGGATTTAAACTTTAAATCTTACTTCATAAATGACTTCAAACTTATACCTTACACCCCATCCATAAAAAAAATACTTAAGATACTTTAACATTATTACACTAGTTCTCACCTTTTAAGCAAGACTTTAAAACACAAGGTCAAACCATCTATCATTGACCTTTTTAAAGATGATGGTCTTATTCTAGTCACAACTACAAACCATGGGATCAAAAATGGTGGATGTTACACAAAAAATATATCACACACACTTCCACACATGTACATACACATTGATAGAGGCATAAATCCATATTATTTCCCTTATAATATTTTTAGTTTGATTAGAAAGATAAATACATAATATAAAAAATAAATATTGGATCCTCAAAATGGGCAAGTGAAAATCCTTATTCCCATGTGTATGATCCATAAATTCTTTCTATCTTGGAAGGCAATAAGTTTTACAAAATCTAATTAATATCATGCATGTTCTATGTTATCATGCTATGTCAATCTTATCATGGGGCAACATGGGAAAAATATTTGATTATTTATTTTACTTCATTCATATTTTATAAATTATATTTCATTAAGACTAAATTTTTAACATATCTATGATGCAAGGTTTCCGTACTCAATGTATTTTTTATTTTTATTATTGAATCATTATTTTTATAATTGAATATTTGTTATTTCTATTATCTATGATGCATGAATTTTATATTGTTATACAAGGTTTGCACACTTTACATGATACATTACTAGTAAAGTATTTGTTTATAACATGATTTCCATAATATAGTTTTGACATGATATCATATAGTTTTGCTATATTATAATATACATTATAATGATATTTCTATTAGGGACAAAATTATTTATTTTGCACATTCTCTTCATACAGTAGCACTCAATGTTGTGATAAATTAAATGATATACTTATTATGATTTATATATTTTATGATATATTGACTTTTCTTATATCTTGAGTCAACATGGAGAAAAATGTCTTTGTGCACTATATTATTTGATAATATACTTGCTATGTTTCAATAATATATAAAATTTATTTTGAGATATGAGCTCCATAGGTTCACTCCAAATATTAAAAGGGGGCATCTATTATTCACTACATTTTATTCTCATGCTTTCTTTGATAATATTATAGACCCATAGTACTTTCACTACATATCAATAACAAAGGGGCATGCAATTCATTATACTCAATGACTTGTATTTATTTAGTGCCAAATTATCTAATATAGCTTGAAATTAGGTTTGCCAATAGACTAGTTCATGTATTAGCCCATAAAGATTTTGGTTTTTAATATATACATATATTCTATAAATGTTACCAAGATGGAACATGGGATTTTTTAAAATAAATAATACATGCTAGTTGGTATAAACCACAAAAAAAGAAAAACTTTTAATATCAACTACTCTTCAACCAAGATAGAAGCAAACATTACCATCTTACCATGGAAGTCTCTTAACTTGTAAATGCATGGCATTTCATATTAACTTTAAAATAATAAGAGTCCAAAAAAGATAAAATTAGGGGCCCAAAAACAAAGTAATGTAAAGGGTCATGAAATTTATTTAAATGAAAAAAATTACCAAGGATGGATAGACAAATTTTAAAAAGTTAAGAATCTATTTGGCATGGAAAGTTTATGGGTGAAGCAATAAAAATCTACGATGATCATATCATATATGAGGGTAAAATTATGGGCCATGAAATTTATTTAAAATAAAATAATTAATGAGGATGGAAATATAAAATTCATAAAGTTAAGAATCCAATTGACATGAAAAGTCTATGGGCAAAGCAATAAAATTCTATGATGATCATACCATATATGAGGGTAAAATTATTCCCAGGATATGGAAGAAGTCAATGAGAGAAGGCATTCCTTATAAACTATAAAATTAAAATTAAGGATGAGAGAAAATTAAAAAATCATCCAAAAAATCAAATATTGGAAGGCATACCTTATAAAATACAAGAACAAAAGCAAACATACTGAAAAAATAGAAAAACATAAAAACCCAAGAAACCCAAAATAATAAAGTGGAATAGAAGATTAATATTATTACATGTTGAAATGTGAATATAAATGGTGAGGAAGCCAATCTAATAATTTTCTTCAAGCTCTCTAATAAATTTTGACCATTGCACGCATAATGTTTGGTTTGATTTTAATACTAGGACTATCCATAGACTAACCAATCTTATTATGACAAAGGATACTCACAAATATAAACATATGTATTTTATCCTTTTATTAATTAATGTTAAAGATAATAACTAATATACTAAGGAAAATCCTATTCTAAAAGTAGGCCAATTAAATAATTTAGATTCACAATATATTTTGATATAGTGATGAATTATAGAATTACATTAAATATAAAAAGTATAATGTCAAATAGCAATTTTATTACTCAATTACAAATAAGGAATAATATTTTGCTTATTTAATGATATGAAATAAGATCTAATAAGTGCAGGTGTAGAAATAATTGGGATGGTGCTCAGCCATGATTCATCAGATTCTATAAATTATCTCTTTGTCAGCTTGGACACTACCTCAAAATAAGGACATTAGCATCGATGATTATGTATTTAAACAAATGATTATATCCATAGTAAAGTACATTCCCTTTTTTATAAATTTTTCCTACACCTATTAGTTTTCTTATCAACTTGTAAATTATCTCTTCAGATTGTGTGCATAAGTTCTTGAACCAGTATGTAGCTCAAAACCCTAGGTCTTCCAATTAAGGCATGCCACCTTATAAAAATAATTTAGTGGGCTCAATTATCAAGCTTTGCCTATTTATCCATATACTCTAAAGAGGGCCTCAGACTGATGTATTTCTCCCGCTTATGTAGGGTTATGTGTGAACAATTGTGCAATATGATATATGCAAGTGAATGTAGTGATCTAGCTTAAATCTTGGAAAATATTTCTCATGATTTGAAATTTGAATGCTTCAAACATATAATAATACTACTGTAACTAATATGGAAATAGGGAATAATATGGCAATGTTATGAGCTTGAGAGGTGTTTTGAGATAGATGTGTGCTTGAAAAATACTTGATATTATTTGATTATAATGAATGGTCTTTGGCTTGTATGTATACAACACATTTTGAATTTTTTTAAGAGGATTAAAATAAAATTATAATATGACTCATAATTGTCAAAATATTTGAAAATTTGAGTGTTTATGAGGTATGAACATTAGCGTTAGAACTGGGACACTAGCATCGATGCTAGTGTCCAAATCTAGATGGTAGCATCTGATAGAATAAGAAAATATTGAATATATATAACTGATAGTGAAGGATATATATTAGGTTTTAATCACAATATGGGCTAGAAGTGATCTAATTAATCACAATATAGAGTTTGGACTATAATATAATAGTTTAGGTATATTGAGATGGTGAACGCAAGCCTTTTGATAATGAGAAGGTCCTGAACTAAAGGGTTGAGCCATGAGTGATATTTTCTAAGTGTAATATACTATTTTATAATATAAAATTCATATTTAGCATATGCATCCCCCCTTTAATGTAATAAATCATAAGGATTAAATTACTAGGCTAAAAGAAAATAAATGTGTACCTTGGTATGTAAAACATGTATACAAATTATTTTTAAACTTTATCAATTACTTATGCATTCTCTCTTGTAGGAACCCATCAAGTCTCAATCTCTCTGAGTGCATGCCTTAAAGTGTACAGCATAAAAGGGGTGGGAAAACCTTTGGTGTTTCTAAAAATTATTGTTCCCTATACCTCCACCTAAAACCAATACAAACCCCTCTTGCACATTTCCCTAAACTTTGACACCTCCCTCATACTCTTCTCCAAATAATTCACCAGCTCAAATAACCCATACCTAATTCCAAACCCCTCTTTACCATTTCCTAAACACACTCTATTTGGTTGGTTGAGTTATTGGAATCGAGCACATTATAGGACTAAGTTGGTCCAGTTGACTTAGGCTAGGACCTAACTATTCTATTTTCTTAACTAACTAAGTCAATTGGGCTAATTGCATTGGCTAAAAATTTTTAAGGTCTTAGGGTCAAATAAAGATATATATACATATCTTTCACCCATTTATAATAAAGAGAATTAATCATTTGTGAGACTTTATTTTCTTATACACCATTCTACTTTAAGAGTCATTGCTTAGGGTTTCATGTTTCTTAGAGGAAAACTTTTGCCTTGTGAAGGCTTGAGAATCACAATGAATTCCTTGGCTAGACTATAATCCATTATCCATCCTTAGTTTCTTAAACAATACACAACAACCTATTTCAAAGCACCATTGGCCAAGGGAGAGGTTGAGGCTCAATGGGTTTGTCTTCAAGGTAAGTATTCCTAACTCTTACTCTTCTATTTTTTAGTAGATAAATTTGCATGCATAATGGCTAATGAATGCATTTTATCTTTTCTTAGGATTAAATATACATTAACTTGAGTAAAGTTATTATTTACATGTTTATTATTTATGTTCATCCCATATATGTGCCACAATATTTAATGAACACTAGATTAGATTTAATTTACTTTATTATTGTATTGAATATCAAGACCTAGCTAGGGTTATTATGTGGTATTGCTTGACTAAAGGATTTAAAACCCTCTATAGAAATATTATATGATAATATATCCCTTAGGTAGGTTTATCATATCCATATTAGTCATGACCCTGATTATCTATGTACTACTAGTGGTATAGTTAGTTAATTTATCTTTTCCAAGTTAGGATTGATTTATAGATCAGCTTCACATCCACTTGTATACATTCTAATTAACTTGACGTGAACTAAACCTTAAAGATTTTTAATCCTCATTTTTAGACTAGCAGATCAACTTTTTCAACTCTGTACAATAGTTGTTGCATAGGTCTCAATACTCAGTCAATCCAATTGACTTAGTTTAGTTCTATGTGTAAGTCTTTCTCTTCTAAACAATTGGATCAATCTAATCAACTCAATTATTTATTATTTTTAGGTCATCTTCTACTTCATTAATCTAATTGACTGAGTTAGGGCATCATATTATAGCTTTTTCAACTGAGGCAAGCCTATTATTCTTGTTCATCTCTTTGTGATCATATTTTCTTCCCTTGCACACTAAATCGATCCTATAAATGTAGTTATTCATTTTGTCTTTCAAATTTTCAAATAAGATATGTTTAGACTACTAGATCGGTCCTATCAACATAGTTCTTTCTATTATTAATAATAATTTAGTTTATACAAACTCAGTCAACTAGTTCAACTTTGCTTTAACATCTTATTTTATAGGTTCAAACCCTCATATGGATAATATAGATTTAAAATGGAAATTTATCAGATTTGGTACATTGCTAAAATTAATCAAAAATCAAATTGATCAAATCAACTTCAAGTTCATTCTAATCAGCCTAGTTATATCATTTTTCTCAATTTTAATCAAATTTCAATTTTTTTTTCTAATTTTTTAGTTCTATAAAAATTGTCACCTTACATTAAACTAATTTGACTCACTCGAATTAGTTTTATAGCTACTTCTTACCCAAGAAACTCAGTCAACTTTCTTGACTATGTTTCTCTAGACTATCTTGCAATAAACATAGTCAACCAAATCAATTATGTTATGTACTATTTACATATTTGATCGATCCAATTGACCCAGTACTGTGTATTTTTCAAGTAAAGGAAATTAACTCACATTGGTAGTAATTAATTCACTTTTCATTTATATCTTCTTACTTGCTTAGAGTAGTGAACATAGTATAACTAGGAAGGTTAATTTACTAGATTAGTCACTTTCTTTGTTCACACACTACCAAATCAAAAAAAATCAAATGAGCATTCAAACACTTATACCTAGGTCTACCTAATTGGATTTCATCACTAAGGGGGAATTCAACTCAATTTTCTAGTTGAGTATAAATATGTGGTTGATGGTATATAATAGCAAAGCATCTGACACCCTTATCACTACATGATTATAAAGTGAGGGGGTAGGCCCCAATACCAAACCAGTACCATCACCAATATAGATCCCTTTTATCCTTAACATACCTAAAACCAACTCTATCTTACCTTTTTTAATTCATTTGAAAATTCAAATGGCCTATCACATTTTAAAACATAATTCAAAAACATATAGAAATGTTTACATATTATATTAGCATTTACATTTTAGTATTGTTGCTTATTATTTGAAAATTGTATTTTGTATTGTAAAACTTGTATTATATAGAATTTGTATAAGGTTTGTGATGTGTGTTGTAACTAAATTGACATAATCAACTAGTTGCCTATGTGTTTATAGCTTATCATCCTATAAAATTGCTATTCAGTCATTCAAATTTATAACATTCCAAATTTTTCCTATGTACAGAACATAGTTGACTTGGTCTCTTATAGGTTACTTTGTTTGTATTCCTATAAAACAGAATCAACTCAATCACTTACAAGCTACTATGTTTTTCTTCCAATAGAACACAATCAACTCAGTCGACTTAGTCTCTTATAGGCTTCTCTATTTATATTCTTATAGAATACAGTTGACTTGGTATTTTATAGGCTATTCTATTGGTCTTCCTACAAAATATAATAGACCCATTCAACTTATTTTCCCAAGATCTATTCTATTTATATTTTCACAAAACATAGTCAACCTTTTCAATTCTATTTCCTACTAGTTATTATGTCTACCTTCTTATAGAACATAGTCGACCCATTCAACACAATATAATAACCAATTTTTCCTCTTTTTAGTAAGTGTCTAGCTTCTCCATTTCATCACAAAACATTTATATGATAATTCCATAGAGCAAAATCAAAATAACATGATGAACTTTACCAATCCTAATAAATATACTAATCCACCTTTTTTGGTAACCAACCCGAATCAAAGTAACATTCATGTCACCACTAGAACTACCAACTACAGAACTCCTCCCTATATTTCATCACTTAATCCCTTATTTATACAAACTATAGAAGATGAAAATGATCTTGAATACATGGCTGAAATGATTATTTTCATCAATGAAAATCCTCAACATAGAGGTAAGGAACCTTTAACTATATATCAACATCATGATGGGACCTCATTTTGAATATCCCCATTCACCTTCACTTATATTTTCCATAATATTTAGGGTAAGTCAATTAATAATTTCCTACACACCCTTACCCTTTATAATATATCCTTATAACACTATGAAATCATCCTCCATGTCTTCTTTTGCTTCCATGCCAAGTATTTCTACTAACATGGTGGGGGTATCTTTTATTGGGCCTACTCCAAACATCCACACTAATACCCAATTTATTTTAACTCATAATGGATCTACTATAGCTAGTACTTTTCATGCTACTACTACTTCACATGCCACTTTTGCTTCTCATGCCACTACTGCATCTCGTGCTACTAGTGCATCCCAATTTCTTAACCCCTAACAATATACTAACACTTCCAAAGCTACTTTTACTAGTTAAAATAGTGTTCAAACTAATCAACTACTATTACAAACTCTCAATCAAAAGGATAATTTTCAAACCAATAATAAAAACCAAATAATGTAAATGATAAACCATTTATTTCAACTCTAAAATCAACCTCAACATACTTAATGGGAAGCACCAAATCCTAATTCCCCCCTCCACCCCCCCCCCAACCACCTTCCCTTAGGAATGCACACAATAACCTTATACCTCAACCCCCACTTATTAAAAAAACTATTAAACATTTAAAAAATGAACCTCTTGTACCTCAAATTAAAAATATTGACATAGGAGGTATAATTACCACTATGATGTATAATGTATCTACATATCCTACCTTACACTTAAAAAAATTTAAAAACCTATACAATGATTGGGTTAAACTTAATTCCTTCGGTGTGACCAAACTATTAGCTAAAACTCCCTCTAGAGACACTCTAGATTGGTATAACCAACTCAAAACTCACTTTGTAACTAGTTTAGAGGACTTGGTCAATGAATTTGTTCAATAATTCCAAACTAATGATCTTCCCAAAAATAATTCAACCCATTTTATCAACTGTCAACAAATAAAATCCAAAATAGCACAAGTTTTAATTAAATCATGGAAAGCTTTGTCTAATAAATTTGAGCACAATATGGTGGATGAGAACCTCTTCAACATATTAACTAATTCTCTTCATTATAAATTACAGTACCATGTTAAGACTCTTTCCTAAAAATATTTGGAAGAGGCCATTGACCAAGCTAAATGCCAAGATTTCCTTATACGTCAATTCAAACCTTCCCACCCTCCAATAATAACTCACATCCTTTTAAAAGATAAAAATTGAAATTCAACAAATTATGGTGTTACGAATACTTATGATTACATAAACACCATCCAATCCATTACTCCAAATAATACAATGGATCATACTCCTTCACTTCCACCTAATAATAATTCTCATCCTAGTTCCTCATTTTCTCAACAACATAATATAGATGCACACAAACCTTTTTCTTTAGCATAAATTCAAAATCATCTTCTATAACCGTCACCATGAGACCTTGACCTTACATATCTTATGAAACACTGGTATGATCCCAACAAATTTTTTTGGTTTCATGCAAGCTGCAGTCATTCTCAAGAAACTTATCACCAATTAAGAAATCTTAGTATGGAATTTATCCTTGGACCCAAATTTGATAATGAATCACTTATATGAAAATGTCAACAAGCCAATGAAATAACACTTAAGTATCATGAAACCAAAATTAAACATGAAGCCTTAAATCAAGCCAATGTTTATCTATCTATCTATAAATATCATCTTTTTAACCATCAAGATAATACCAAACCAACCTACCTCTACCACCAATAACATATAGAGTACCATAGATCCTAACACCAATGATGAGAATGTGGTGAACATAAATAATATGAGGAGAGTAGTTTCTTATATTGAACTATAACCAGTCTCTAAACATAATAATTCTTTGATGTTTCACATTATTCAAGACACTTACCCATAACATCTCATAGAATTGGGGCATGTGAAACCAATGAACACACATGAATCACCTCAAATAATTCAAATCAACCATACTTCTCATATAATTGATATGAGTTATACCCTTCTTCCAACTAAGATACCTCAAGTAGATATCCCTCAAACACTATATCAACTTTCTTATGTTTAAACACATTAAATGCTTAAAGAAATAACTACATCACCTCATATACATTAACCTAATTCAGCCAAACCTAGACTAAATATCCCTTATCAACACAAATTTCACTACACATCCAACCCCCCTTCAATATATTTGCTACAACATTATGCACCTCTATCCACTAATCCTCTAATAGGTTATGATGAATGGGATCCCATAATGGAACTTTCCCATATTCCATCCCAAATTCCTTTTTTAGAACTTATGTGAACTTCCCCTCATCATCATAATCGACTAATTCAATTATTATTTGAAATGGACATCCCTCTTCCTCCACCCATGGGGAAAGAAGATACATTATCTAGATTAGAAGATAACATTCTCAAATAGTGTGAAGAGATATCTATCCACATTGATGTAACTGTAGGCACTTCTCTTTCACTCAAATTTCCTATCTCTTCCATGATTCTTAATGAGATATCACTTCACGCAGATGACCCCCCTTTCTTCATTAGCATAAAAATGAGAAATATCCAAGTCAAATGTGCTTTAATCGATGAAGGAGTAGGTGTTTATGTTGATTCCCTTAATTTTATTAAAACACTTGGATATTCTGAGTGTAATCTTAAATCTGTGCAAAAGTACATGTCAAGGCTCTGATAAAAGATAAATGCCTCCTCTAGGTTTTGTTTGGATTCTTATCATTGTTCTTCTCATCATTGTTCATGTGAAAATTATGATATTCAACTTTACATTTTATTATAATAAATAAATTGGTTGACCTTAGACACATCGCATGAGAGCAATTACTTCATCTGCATGACAATGTGTTAAATTTACCCATAATGGTGTTATCTATAATATTTAAGGCAATAAGAACCCTTGGAATTTTGAAAAAATCTAAGAATGGGATGTTTTCAAAATACCTACCCTTGAAATTCTACCTATCATTCCATTTTGTGAGTCACAATGTTTTAATTATCCCATTAACATTACTCAAGGTTATAATGGACATCCTAAATTAATAGGAAATAACCTTCCTGACCTCCTAGACTCAAATAATGATGAACTAGATGAGATAATCTTAAAGATTAAAACTTATTATATCTTTCCTAACATCATTTCTCAATTACCTCCTTCTCTTTGACCTCTCTCCCATCAAAAACCTTTGGATAAACTATTGGTTACCCTAACTAAAACTACACATTCTATTTACCATGCTTCTTCATCTGATAAAATAGTTGATGCATGTACTATCAACTTATATACACCTGATTATGATGATGGTTATTCTCTATATGACCCATTTCTATCTAGATATATTCACATTAAAAATGTAGAGGTGCTTAGATATCATTCTTCCTTACTATAATCTCTCAATTCTTTTTATATCATTCCTTCTACTATAGTACCTTATGTTAGTTTTTCATCTACTATTCATAGGTAAGAGATAGATCACAAACTTACTACACCTCCTATCACTTATAAACCTCTCAAGAGTATGCTCATGGACCATGACATAATGGGACCTTAATGTTTTTCTAGATATAATGATCCTTCTAGTTTGATTCTTTCTCAGATGTTAACTATTTTGCTTTGACCCACTGCATAACCATCCATAAATATAGATGAGCCTAGTCGAGACTCCACTCTAACTTATTCCTTATTTGGTTATGATCTTATAACATTACCTTAATATTTATCCTCTACTATCACAATGGGAAGATGAGCCCTATTTTGATATCCATATAGTTGTTGGTCATTGGACCAAGGATTGTCATATACAATAGTACTATCAGGCTTCTTCTTCTACCACTTCAGCTAGTAGACCTTCACCATCTACTAATAGATGAATTTTTTGTTTTCATGATACATGTAACCATTCTTATACTCATTATTGATATCTCAATAAATGCATTGATATATTGCATCCATCCATAGCATAGCCTAAAGATAAAACTATACCACATCAAGCTAATTTCAGAGTATATCCCTACTACCTACATCTCATAAATTTCAGGGCACTTATTACATTCTTATCATTGATATCCCACATAGGAGTTTCCTCATGAGCATCATCATTCTTATACCACACCTAATTTTTATATAGATATGATATGCAAGGAAGCCTTCTCACAACTTTATATGAATATTGATGACACTCTAATTAATGTCAAAATTTAACTACATAAGGATGTATTTGATGTTATAGATGGTATTTGTAGTGGGATTTATCAATATTTATGAATACATCATGGTGTTATATCACATTATTTACATGATTTGACCTTGATTTATGATTATTTATATATTAGATATGTTGACTTTCATTTTCATTGGGTCTCATTTATCTACATCTTTCTTTTATGATCTCTTATAGGATTTTTTTATAAATATTTTTACCAACTTGTATTCATGGATTATAATTCTTTTCACATGGATTTTCATTTCTCTCTTTATGCTTTTATGATTGTTTTTTATCTTCAATTAGAACAAAAATAGCTATTATTGTGACTTAGTTATTAAACCCACATCCCCATAATATCCTATATTTACCATATGATCAATTAGCAAGCATAATTCTCATTATATCACTATATACATAGATATATTTGATCTCCATCTATCCCCTTTATTTCCCTTATCATATTAAGCACACATACGGTTGAGATTTGATATCACATACTAGCTTATGGGAAATCCAAATTATTTAGTCAATCATCTCTCTAGATATCTTGCTTCTTATAACCAAAACCCAATGCTCATTTGTGTGTGTCACTTTTTTTATTCATGTTTGTTTATCTGAAAAATCCGTAAAAATTTAAAATCCAAATTATTTTAAATAAAAGGCAATGATCAAAAGGCAAAATCAAAATTAAAAATTTGAAATCACAATAAAAGACATGATTCATAGCACTTCTCTTATCCCCAATCAAAGCTCAAACTCCATAGTTAGCCTCATAATAGATCCAAGGTCCATTGGGGTGAGGTAGGTCAGTAGATTGGGATAGGAGAATTCAAAATTATCTATAGTGATACCTACTTTCTCATGCAATTATCCAATCTTCATAGTAGAACAATGGCTCTATAAGGGGTCCTAAGGAAGGGGGAATGCATTGTGGGAATGTATGTCCATTTTAATGATATTGTCTATATAACCTTTATGAATTTATCTTAGTACTCCACTTATTTTCCCATACAGTTTTGTGTCTATAGTGAACAAATATCTTTTGCATTTGTGGATCACTAAACTATTAGTGCATTTTTATATTCTTATTATGCCTCAAGTCTATTAAGGTTTCATTATAAATGCCTATGTCATGATTATTCCATTCCCTTCATTCACTAAAACAATCTCAATATTCCTGCTTGATGAATATGCTTTGTTAATTGATCATACTCCTAGAGTTATTCCATTCATTAGTTTTAGTAGAAGACCTTGAATAAGACTAGGAATTCTTGAAAAAATTATCCTTATTCCCTAATAATCATATTCCTTATTCCACCTCAGTAGTGTTCCCTTTATGAGCTACAATATAAGACCATAGATAGGACCAGGTATTCTTCAAAAAATATTCATAAAAACTTATATGCCATTAGTCACATAAATAACCATCAAAATTTATTTGTTAAGTTAACATTTGATTTAACATGTTTTCCATTTTATTACAAATTTTTCATACTTCCCATCTTGATTTAGTATGATTTATCTTGTTTTGATTTGGTGTGATTACTTTTCAAACATTTAATTTAACACATCTTCCATTTATTACAAATTTTTCATTCTTCCCATCTTTATTTAGTATGATTTATCTTGTTTTGAATGGGTGCAAATACTTTTCAAATACTTACTTTCTATTTTATTAAAAAACTTTCATACTTCCCATATTGATTTAGTATGATTTATCTTGTTTTAATTTGGTATATTTTTCTCTCATTTTTACACTATTACAAAACTTTGCTATTTTTACTATATTTTCATCTCTTGTTTTACATATTTGCCATCATGATTTAGTGTGTATTGAATTTTATGAGTATTTACATACTTTTTAAAATCTTATGTTATCTTTTTAACCATGCATGTGTCTCACATAATTCTAGAAAAGAAATCATACATCATATATCTTCCATAACATATACATCAAAACTAAAACATGTGTTCTAAAATGAAAACAACTACATACATCCATGATACAAACACATCTCATAAGCCAAGAAAATGCCATATCCATATACATCAAAAGTTTTATACAACATAATACAAATAATAAATACAATATCAAATATCTCATGGTTATTCTCTATAATGCCTATATGGTGGTCGAGCCACACTACCCATAGATGATTATGACTGACCCTTCTGAATAGTTTTCTATAATGAAGCAATTTGGGATCTAAGATCATCATCTTATCCCTATAAATTTTCCATCTGGGCCTGCACACATCTAAGCTCTATAATAGTGGTTGTATGAGAAGCTCTCTCCTAGGCCAATTCCTTATAGGTTTGTGCCTCTCCAACTCCAACTCTAGGGGGTAGTTGTAGCCCATCCCCTCATTCCTGTAGCTCTGAAGCTTCTCCTCCAACCAAGCAAAACCAACTATCATATGTTTGGGTAGATGGTAAAACAGGATCATATATCATAGTAGTATCATGATACAATATCACTCCATCCAAAATATCATGGTGTGTAGCCTAAATTACTACACTCCATCTGAACTCCTCCTCAGTAGTATCTATAAAATAAAAACCAAGTATATGTTAGATCTCACATATATGTATGTATGTGTGTATGTATGTATGTATATCCAAATATTCAAAGCATCTATATACACAAAAATATACAACTAAAAATCTAATGATTTATCCAATACTTAAAATACAAATAATTACTTACCAACATTGGTATCACCAACCATGGTCTCCCCATTAGCATGGCCACTTATCACCTATATTGTACTTTACCTTCAAGCAGATGTAAAACTTGGAGCAATGAACCATGTGTATTGAGGTCCTCTCTAAATCCATCTCTCTATATCCAAACTCTTTATAGCCTATGTTTTAGGGTCTCTTTATGTAGTTGTTAACTCCTATGTCCCTTACAGCACTCGATAGTGTCTATGTCTCCTCTGTACTAGTGGGAGAACCTATAATGCCTATTATGATTCATCATTATCCACATCCTCACCCTCAACACCAACCATATCCACACCTATTGTATCTTCCTCCTTAACCTCTGATCAAGCTACACTCTAATGTTGAGAATGAATTGCCCATGGTCTCACTCACCATGGTTGAATCACATGTATCTCCATTGGTGCTCTTATACCACCTCTACCTCTTGGCTCCCTATTGTGTCAACCAAAAATATGGTACTATTATAAGAGTCATTAGATGTGGTAGGCCAAACTATCTAGGAACACAAATGATATACTATGGCTCTACCCACCATGTATAGTGCCCCAATAATGTGAATGTGACCCAAGCCAAAAGTAATAGTAGATCAAATTAGCCAACTAGTTAAAATATATGTATATATCTCCAATATAAACTCACCATGTGTGATTGTATATAATGGTGGGGTATACAAAATAACCCATAATATATGCTCCTATCTCCACCTAGTCACCCAAGGTAGCCTATCATCCATAGCATGGGGAAACCTATCTATTTAGTACATCAAGAACCTCTCATATATATAGCTACTCAAAAAAATCATAGGACCCATGGTATTTTACCCTTTATATAGAATCCCATATATATCGTATACTAGTTTCACCCAAATAATTGATCCCAAATCATATAGAGTTCCCTGCTATAGAATAAAATGACACAAGGCCACCACATATAGTGAGACCTTCTGATTTGACTTATGACAAAGCACAATCAATGTCATAATTTCTATCACAACCTTCCATATTTTTAGAATGGTTGATATATAGACATAAAATAAGTGCACTTGTAACCCTATAAAATATCTCTTTGACCTTATTTCCCATAGAGCTAAGGTCCATCTCTTAGCCTTAGACTCTCAGACATAGTAGATCATAGGATTACCTACTATGGTTAATCTAAGTAGAGCATGGACATCCTCCAATGTGATTCCCACCTCTATAGTATCCCCATCCACCTCCCATTAGAAAGTGTTAGTTAGTTGGTCCCATGATTTAAGGAACATGATCACTACGTCAACACTTAGGGGGATCTAAAACATCTTTGTAATGCTTGTGAACCTTAGGGAATCTATTTGTGCATGATCATCATCTAATAGTCTCTCTAGAAAGTTTGGAAACCATGTTGCATACACTAGGTGCTAGAATCTTCATCGCCTCTATAAAATTTCTAACAACATATAATCTATTTGATATCAATAGAAAAGTCATAAAAATACATTCTAAAAATATTTAATTTCAAAAATTAAGTAAGTCATCAATCTATTCTTACTATTTTCTTACCCTTTTCCTACATAATCAGCCACCTTCATACTAAATCAGCCCTATCAACCTACATAGATGGCTAATTTATACTAAGTTATCCAATTTATTTTACATATTTGGCCATTATTATATTAATTCAACTCTCTTATCCATTTTTGAAATCTACATCATCCTTTTCCTAAGTAGTCGACCCATTCTTGTAAGATATTTCAGGCACCCTCTTGTAGTACTAAATTGGCCAAGATGTACTAAGTCAACCAATTCCACTTCCAACTAGATCGTCCCTCTATTACGCAATCAACCATACAAAGTTATACTAAGTTGGGTTTTTGCCATGTAATTGACCCCTTTGATCACACTTTAACTTTTTAACTAAGCTAGTTGGGTTGACTCTGTTAAAAAAAAATGGTGACTTTTCTATTATTTATCATAAATGTCTTAGGCATTTATTTCTCCTAACACTTCTTACTTGTTGACCCACTCAATTCCTACTCTACCTAAAAATTTCTTAGGGCCAATTCCACTACATAATCTTCCCTAATGTCTACTTTTTCACAACTCACTTAATTTTCAACAAAACTCAACCAACAATTAAATTTAATGCATCACTTACTTGCATTGCACCTGCTATTACTAGTAGGCATCCTCTAACTCGCACCTATCATCCCCTCACCATTGTTGATCTTTGGGCTCCTCTAAGTCTCTCAAAGCTCTATTTCTCAGAATAGCAAAATTACAAATGAATTAATTTTTATCCTTTTTATATTTACCATTCAAAATTATTTATCTATTAATTATTTACTACTAGATTCTTAATTTTACTCATAACTTTTTTTATACTAGCTCTTTTTTCAAACCATAAAATGTTTTGAAATCCTTAACTCGTAGATACTTTTTATATATATATTATATGTATATTTGTAAAAAAAATGAATTTTACCTTATTTTGTAGATTCACCTAATATTCTCTACATTGGATGCCTCTTCATCTCTCTCACATAATTTCTACTCTACAACACTAAAGTAAGTAAACGTATGTATTTTTCAATTATCTTATTTTCTCTATCCTATAATTTATTTAGCTCAATGTTGTTTGTTGCTTTATATTTTATTGAAGCACCATCCTATGTTAAAATTGCATGACACATGATAAGATTCAAGTGGGGCATATGTATACACACAATATTATTAAACTTTATAAATTATTGATGATTTCTCTTTTACATGAACCCGTCAAGTCTTAATCTCTTTGAGTGCATGCTTTAAACGGTGTACTGGGAAAGGGTTGGGTATAACTTTGGTGCTTCACATGATTTTTGTTCCCTATACCTCCACCTAAAACTAATACAAACCCCTCTTACATGTTTCCCTGTGTAGATACCTAAAACTGGCCACAATTGGCCTTCAATAGACTTCAGACTAAATCTTACCAACTATTTCAAATTAATCTTAGAAATAATTGGACATCCCAAATTTAATTATGCATCATTCGTCAAAGATCATAATCATGTTGAGGCATCCCTAATTGGGGTATCCTATCATATTCAATAATAACCTCTCATGGATTCATCTATAATTACCCTACCGCATTACAATATTCAATTTAGCATATGGACCTATTAAGTGGGTTACTTACACACTTAAATCAAATCTTGGAAATGCCTAAAATGCTAATCAAAATTAATTAACAAGCTAAACCAAATTAAAATCCTAGTTGAATTATACATGTGCAATTAATGAAATTCTAAAAAAATAAATTCAAAAATTCAAATATCCTATCGTTTCATTATGGCATTTATGAGTTGTCAAGCTCTTTAAAAATATCCTAAAATATCTAATTTTTTAGACCCATGCCTATTCATTCCAAATCATGATTAATTGAAAATTATTAACTCTAATGGGGTCATATTTGACTCATTTATATTAGGTTTGAACCCATTCTAAACCTTAACTCTCATAGGGATGAATTTAAATCCATTTGCTATAAATATAATGACATGCCAAGTGAATTTTAAGATCTCATAAGCCAAAGTTATAATGCAAATTTTGAGAGAGACATAAGCTATTTTTTTATAATCAATGTTATAATGCCACAATTTTGAGCTAAACAATATAAATCCACATCAAATCTAATGGTGCCAAGGAGAGAAGGAGCCAACAAGCTTCAATTTCCAAAGAATATTTGATGTATAATCTGAGTAAGCCACTCAATAATGCATTTGGAGATCCCAAGGAAGGTAAAATATTTGTTGTCTTTTGTATTTTAGTTGTGTTTTAATTTGTCTTTTGTTACTAAGCTTACCCCTAAGATTTAGGTTTGGAGTGTAAGTGTTAGTGTGTTTATTGAAGTTTTTATTACTTGAACTAACATGTTACTAACCTCCCTTCTTGGATTCCTATGATCAAAAATGGCATGCTCGGTGGGACTTGAAGCATCCCATACAAGCAAGGAGATGAAAATGTTGTTCCTAGTTTTTTATTGAGTGCTTGACAATCTTAAAATTTTGAGTTTTTACCTTTTTTGTATTATATTTTTTAACCACACATAGTTTTACATAGAGATTGACACCAATCCTGATATAACTAACATCAATCCTAATATAAAAGGAATCAATCCACCAAAGACTGACATTAACCCTTGTGTACAGAATAGGGCATGGCAAAAATGTGTTTGACAAGTTATTCTAAAGTTTTCTAGTTTTCATTTTATTCCTAACAACTTGAATATCATTTGACTAACTATTTTCCTACAGGACTTAGTCTTATTTTTTGGTTTTATGTTCATCTTAATAACCATATTTATATGATAAATGTATTCTATTTTCTTTTTTTTTTTTTAGGTAGGAAGGAATCAACGTCAATCCGTATCAACCAATGTTGATTTATATAGATCAACATTGATCCATGTATGGATTGATGTTAATCTATGTAACAAAAAAATAAATAAAACCTGAGAACAACATCAAAAACCCTATAAAATTTATAGGTCCTAGGATAGAAAAGGGCTCAAATTTGGAAGTGTTGAAGTCTTGAAACATTTTTTTTGGTGCCTAAAAAGAATCTAGTTGTTTTTATGCTTAAATGTTTGTGAAAGTTTTTACAAGTTTTCAACTAAGGCCAAGGGCCCAAATTTCATAAACATTTTTCTTTGGTGCATTAAAATAAACACTCACACTTAGATTACATACTCTTAAGTTTATTTTTTTATGCTTATTCTTTCGAAGTTGTTTATTTTTGCAAAATTATTGATGCATGTATGCTCTCCCCCCATCCCCTTTAGGGAACTCAGGTGACCAAAAATGCTCTTTATTTGCATTTGTTCCTTTTCCAAAAGTGTGAAAATAATTTCCTTAAGTCTCTCCTTAAATCTATATGCTTTAGGTGATCTAAACCTGACATTAAAGTCTTTTCACTTGTCATTTATTTTCATGCAATTTAGCTTATGAGAGAGAGTTCATATTCTCCTCACAGGTTATCTAGGGAGCGTTGCTATGGGAATTCATCTTCTGAGATCATTTCAACCCCACTCCATTATGCACTATATAAATTAAGGTTGACTTAATAGTATGTTTACTTGAGTAGTTAAGCAAACTTTGTTAATAAGATCCTGCCTTACACCGTAGGGGTAACTCAAACATTACACTACATTGAGCAAGTGATGGATATAGTAGTTGTGAAAATAGTAAGACATTTTCACAATAATTTGGTTGACATGGATCCAAATTACATGAGCATACCTTGTGTTAGACACACTTAGGACCATATAGAAACACATGAAAATTTATTTTTTGAACAACCCCACTTCCTATGGACATATTGTTGATGTAGGGTGAGTAGCCAAAAATTCCTTATCATAGTACAATATCTTGAGATAAGGAGGTGTAAAAACCCTACTTATTCATGCATTTTTATTTTTATAATAACACTTAAAACCCTCTCAAGATCATGTATATAGATGGAATTTGAAATTACTATGCAACCTTATCAATTTTAGGATCTAGAATGTTACACTTAGATGTTTTATGTCATTTCATTCTTTATTTCATGGTTTTGAGTCTAAACTATCTATTTTTTTTGTTATTCCACTTCAAAATGAGTTATGTACATCACTATGTTATTTAAATATGCATTATTCCATCTATTTAACACCATACCTTTACCTTAATATTTTGACAAATATTTGTGTGTGTGTCACTTAATTGGAAAGGGTAACGTTATGTTGCCCAATCCATTTAAAGTTTTGTGCCTTTGAGTCTTGAAACAAGCCATTGATCCTATATTTAGAGAAAAATAACTATTGTTATGCTACTTGAATCATTTCATAGACTTGTTTGCCTTATGTCCAAAATTTTCAATTTGAAACTAGTCCATGTGTGCCTTTTGGATCTTTGTTTAACATCGTTATGTCATTCAATTTTGTCTATCTTATTGTGTGTTTAAAGAATCTTAGTTTTCTTAAGTTGTGTTTTAAATTAACCTTGACAAGTTCAAATCCAAACATTTATTGATTTCTATTTAAGCCTTGTGTGATTTGGGCCTAGACATTGATCTTTCTTTTTTGGGTTGTGTAACTTAGGCTAATTCTTTACCCAAATTTGAAAACTATTATTTGTGCCTAGATTTGGGAGGAATAACCTATCTTCCTCATGCCTTTTATTTCATGATTTATATCAATTGACCAAGTTCATGTCTAAATTCAAATTCCTAATCTATGCATAAGTGTTTCATATTTGCTAGATTAAAATCTCACCTTGTTTGTAAAGTATAGCTTTTGTGCCTTTTCAAAAGTCCTAGCACATGCCTATTTTGAGACTATGTTTTGATGCCATGTTTGGCCAAAAGACCTAGCAACTTTTATTTTCTTAGATTAGACTTGATTGAAACACTTTTAACCTAGATTTTGGCATTCTAGTTTTATTTCATCCACTTAACCTTTTGTGTGAGACATTTGACGTTAGGTTATTTTATACCAAGTTTAGCATAGACCTTTTTTGGAGATATAGCTCCATTCCTTTGACCAAGTTAGACTGAGTTTGAACATTTTGTCCTATGGAAATTTTTTTTCAAAGTTTGTATAACTCTATACCCTTTGTTGTGAAACATTCACCATTGATTCAAACATGTCTCACTATAGTTATAGTGGAGCTATGTAGTATCTGGGATATGGTAATGTGGTCACACAAGATGAATTTGTTTAAGACCCTTATGGTGATGTCATATTAAATGAGATGGATCCATATCCACCTTATAATGCTCAAACTAGAGAACAAATCTAAGATTCTTTATCCCACTATTTCATCAACATGCCTCCATACTCAGAGCAGGACCAAGAGAAAATAGCATAGTACTTAGCTAGTGTACCATCAGTTGTAGACCAAGTTAAATAACAACCATACTACATTATGATGCCATTAGTCAATGACCCTTATTTTTTTATCATCATTTACTTGTAAATAAGTATGAAGTCTTAATCAAAGTCATGGAGGTAGGGACTGAGTTTCCAATATACTTTTCCTATGAAAATTTACCAAGTTTAGTAAGAGTGTCATCAACATACCTTATAATCAAAACATAAAACAATCCTCTTTTAGTAATCCTTAAGATAAAGTGTTGATGTCATATTAGGAACCTTGTATGCTTGTCATAGGAAAAGGTCTCATAGAGTATCACTTCATACAAATGTAGATAGCATACCAGACCTATTTGAACTTAGCGTATAATTTCAATAGCATGACCATGTCAAATGCTCCTCTTATCGAGTTAGCTCCTTTAACAAGAGTTTTAATCAAATTTATAGGCCAATAAAATCAAGGTATAAACCCATTTGTTTAAATCACTTTAGTTGGAAACATGTTTAATGCCCTAGCTATCGAAGAAGTGTCTTATGCTTCTATGTAGAATAGTGAGCCAAACATAGTGGATAATGTGAAAGTGTCATCTAATCTAGACCAAAGTGGTGTAAATACACAAAAACTAGCCCACAACAAAATATGCCTTTAGTTAACACTATGAGTGGTTCACAAACATAAGGGGTAGGAACTTATATCTCCTAACTATAACCAGATACCTCTAATCATCAACCAAATACTTCTTCAAACATGTAACCATAAGGATTAAGTATTCAAGAAATAAATAATGTCATGCCTCAACAAAACATGATGAATGTTACTCCATGACAATAGGTGATAACTAACATTCCATAATAATAGGCACAGTCCCATATACCAATGTAGTAGAGGTAGAACATTATGCCACCTCAATAAGGGGTAACCAATGTTCCACCTTTTTAGGTAGTGATGAACATCCCTTTTTAGTTGTAGACTAACATAACATTACAATCACAAACCATGTTTAATCAAAAGCATACATCTATTAGTCAGTGACAAATTTTGAACCTTTAATAAGTATCTACTTCCCAATAGGGATTCACATAACTAAGAGGTTCTACCATTCCAAAAGTGTTGATTAGGCAATAATTTCCTTTTATTCCAAATGTGCCACAAATATAATGATAGGGCCTTGGTTTACAAGTTCCCCTTAATCATCGAGGTATGACTAGTTGACAGTAAGTCCCTATTCAACCTTAGTTGGCATAGTACTTCACCCCCATCCATATCTTTCCATCTTAACCATAATTTCCCCAAAACAAGGCCTATATACCAAATTCAAAATAAAATATCACACCACAACATGTGTAATTTCAGCAATCACATCCTAATACATGTATGCATATTCCTAGTCAATTCCCCAGCCAAACCAACATTCTATAGCAAACCATGCTTTTATTATACCCCAATCAAAGTAATCCACTTTTGACCACCCAATCTTCACCTCATTCCAATGTTCCCTCCAATTTCTTAGTGCACGAACTAAAATAAATGAAGGATGAAATTACCACCATCCAAGTTGAGAAATAGACCAAGAAGTTTAAGTTAGATGATGTGTGTTTTTAACCTTTCAACATGGATTATTTTAAAATACCATTTCCTCCAAGGTATGAACCACCAAAATTCAACAAATACAAGGTAAAAGAAACCCCAAGGCCCATTTAACATAATTATTTATTTTTTGTCAACTAGTAGCCTACAATGACATATACCTCTTACTATTGTTTCCTCAAAGTCTCATAGGACAAGCTTTGGAATGGTTCCTAAAATTGCCTAAGACCTCAGACTCTGATTTTGATGACCTTTCAAACAAGTTTGTGTAACACTTCTCCTAAAAACTTGAATATGATATTTCATTAGTGGATTTGATGTGATCCAAATAAAAGGTTGGTGAAATTTTTTGTAAGTTATCTATATAGATGGAGATCACTTTCCATTCAATTCACCCATAGTTTACCAAACAAGCAATTAGCCATTGTGTTTACTAAGAATTTAAATGATGAGATATCTTACCATTTAAAGCTACAATGTGCACATAATTTTAAGTAAATCATCAATAAATATTTTTTGATTGAAATGGACCTTATTAATAAATGGATCATCAAGATAACCTCATCAAATCAATACTAGAATGAAAACTAAAGTAATGGATAAACTCAGAACCAAGTCCAAGTGCAAGCATTGTAACCATCCCAGGCCAACAATTATGATAAACCTAAGTAGTTCAATCACAATAAGAATGTTGTTTGCAATGGATTAACTGAGTCATAACATATCCAAATGATTCAAACATTATCTACTAATCCTATGCCACATATGCAAATTACTCCTAATTAACAACCTTTTCAGCAAGCACAGCCTTCATAACAACTTTAACTAGTGCAACAAACACAACAAATTTTGCCTTTGTAAACATGTCCTCTAAGGAGAATTATGGCTACTCTTCATGTATTTAGTGACCTTTGAGAATTAATTGAAGCCATGTTTTGAAATTTATCCATCACTAATTTGATTATTTGGCCTATCACAAAAAATTATCCTGAGGGCATTCCCTATCCAAATTGGTATAGGCAAAATGAATTTTTTGAATATTAGCAGGTTAATGGACATAATCTATGCCATTATGTGCAAATTAAATATTTGGTTTAGAATGATTTGGAAAATGAGGAGATAACATTACATAATAGAGCTTCCACATCTAATCAGAACCTTGGTATCTATCAAAACCCCTTTCCATAACATAACAACCAACAATAATAGTAAAAAAGGCTAGAACAATAATAATAATAAAATCATCAACCGAACTAACATCATCCAAATATTTGGAACCAAGGCTAGAATTATGCCAATAATCAATAGACTTGCCATGTAGTTACACATGACTATAAGAAAATTATAGGCCATATTGTGGGACATCATTTTTCCACCATTTCCATCAATCTAAGACCAAGTACTAATCAAACAAGACCATTGCTATCCAATTTCAATCAACCAACCAATGATAATGATCCTTCCTTGACCTAAGACTATATATAGGTGTACCAATAAGTATGGGTTACTATTTTTGTATCTTATATAGATAACTTATCCTTGCCCCATGACCACATATAAGTGCACTGACAATCAAGACTTATCTTATCTGGTCCCCTATCACCATCATTTATTATCAAAAATTGTCCTGTATCTAATCTTGATTATGCAATCATAACTCAATAGTCAAAAATTACCATCCTAAGACCACATTCATCTACCACTACACCCATATAACCAACTATTATGGATAGGAACAAGCCCTTTGTCATTGTACCAAATAAGATGTTTGATATTTTAAAATAATTACAGAAGATGCCCACATAAATTTCCATTTTGGATTTGTTGCGTACATTTACAATCCAAAATAACATCTTAACATAGCTCCTCCACCAATCTAAAGTTCCTAGTGACATATCCCCAGACAAATTTTAAACTTTGGTTGGACATCTAGCCCTAGGCCAACAATTAACCTTCGACTAAAGTGAAATTTCATCCTTTGGCCCTCTATATAACAATCCATTGTATATCAAAGTTGTCATAATGAGGCAAAAAGTAAAGTATATCCTCATATACAATGGATTGGGCCTAAATATTGTGTCTCTAAAGCTCATTAATATCCTCAAATACTTGATAGTTGATCTCTAGCCAGAAATGATCATAATCAAGGCCTATGATAATGAAGAATGAGAATCATAGGGCACCATCATCTTGATAGTTATCATTGGGCCTTTGACCGATGATACCTTATGTCATGTGTTAGACCTTGATTTATCATATAATTTGATTTTTGGTAGACCTTGGATACATGAAATCCATGTAATACCTTTAATATTGCACTAGTGTATCAAGTTATCTCATTCAAGTATGAAAGTCACTATCCATGGAGATTTACAGTCATACAAACACAATAAATATTTGGAGTTCGAGTATAAAAGTTATAACTACTATTTTGGATTAAATTTAGTTGCCAAGAAAGATAAAGGGAATGAAATATTTGTCAATTCACTTGAGGCTAATTGCATTGACCCTAGCACCCTTGATTCATTTTCCCATATGCCACCTCTTGAAATATCTAATCATTATACCATCTCGGCTAATTTCCCAATAGAATATCTAACCCATATACATTCCACAATGCTAAGATTCCATAGAACCCCAAGTCCTATGGAAGACCTAAGTCCAAACCACTTTGCATGGAATGGTAACATAAGGTCAAAGGCAAACTACATAGTCTAGCACCTATCATTTTCACACTAGCCAAAAATAGGACCCACTTATAGATGATGAATCATGGTTATATAATGAAAAACTAGCTGACTATTACCAAAATTCCAAATACCCTATACCTAACAAGATTATGGAAAATCATGCCTATCAAGGAGGAGGTCTTGACCCAAATCAATAAGGAACATTTGAGCCAATTTTTACCACTTAGTATAAAATAACTTATGGTCTCAGATTTAAACTACTTGGGGGTGACCCCATGTATCTTATTCATATTCCAATACCAATGACTAGTAGTGATGATGATGATGATGTTAGCAAAGCAAAGTCTGATCATAACCCTTACAAATACCTATCCAAAACTAATTTATTTGACACCAATGTCATTTGTACCCTTAGACCAGTTATTCACAATAATCCACTTCCTCTTTATCATCCTCAACTTATAGACTAGGACCAACGAGAATCCATAGTGCCTATTGATGAGTTTGAGAATGATGAGGCATTTTATGATTTTCTAGGCCTAAGAGGCAATGTCTTGTTGCGAGACCAAAAACAAGGGTTATCAATCAAATTGGATCTAGTAGCCTATTTTAGAGAATGGATGAATACCCTTAGCCACAAATAAATAAATAAAACATTGAGGTCCTAAAGTGAAAACCTCTTTGAGGCACTTTTCTACCAAGATAAAAGTAAAGATAAAGGCCAATCTAGTGGTGAAAACCTATTTCATGTGCCATTAAATGGGAGTGTTTAACCTTCCTCAAACATAGCTTAGGAGACCACCAATGATGAACTTGCTTATGGGTCTAAGTTTAATTCTAAATAATAGTAGGCCTTCAACTAAATCAATCAAGATTTTCTAATAGTGTTTGTCACATCTCCATACTTACCATTGGGATATTTTGATTCATCTTGCCTAGGATAACTTGAAGAACCAATCTAAATAAATAACTCTATTATTGCAGGGCAATTTAAATATTTGTCAACTATTTTACAAGATAGTTTGACTCTTCCTATGGAAGACACTACAAAGGTCAACATTGGGACTCCATATGACCTAAAATGGATCAAATCAGTTGCATCCCTCATTGAGGAGGACTGTGACACATTTATACCCCATTTGAGGTAATTTTTTGACATATTTGTATGGGCCTACTTCGACATGCCTGGTTTAGACCCAACCTTAGTTGTACACCATCTTATGGTACACCCTAATGCCAAATATGTGAAATAAAAATTATGCAAGATACATCCTCGCATTGTTGTATTAGTAAATAAAGAGTTGTAAAAACTGTTGAAAGTGAGATGTATTTAACCAATTAATTACTTAGACTGGATCTCAAATATTGTGCCAATCAGTAAGAAGCCAAAAGGAATCAAAATTTGTGTTGATTTTAGAGACATAAATAAGGCATTCCCAAAGGATGATTTTCCTCTACCAATCATTGACATGATAGTTGAATCCATTATCAAGTATGAAATACTTTTAGTGATGGATGGATTTTTAGGATACAACTAGATCCAAATTACACTATAAGCCTAACATAAAACATCATTCACCACTCTATGGGGAATGTTCTATTATTAGGTTATGCCATTTGGTCTCAAAAATGTTAGGGTCACATACCAAAGATCCATGACCATAATATTTCATGATATGATGCATGACATTGTTGAAAACTATGTTGATAACATACTAGGAAAATCAAAGACCAGGGCTAATCATTTGGTAGCACTAAGGATAATATTTGAGATATTGCATGAATACAACATCAGACTCAATCCTAAGAAGTGCATTTTTTAGAGTTACTTTATTAAAATTACAAGGCTTCATTTTGTCTCATAGATTTAATGAATTTAATCTAGCTAAAGTACAATCCATAATAGAGATGATGCCACCTTCTAATTTGAAGTAGCTCCATAGGTTGTAGGGAAAGATACAGTTTATCATATGCTTCATTTCTTAATTGGCTGACAAATTCCACTTATTCACACACTTGATAAAGAAGGGTGTCACATTTTTTTGGGATGATGAATGCCAGAAAGCTTTTTAGCAATTGAAAGACTATCTTTCCAATCTACCTATTTTATTTCCTCCTATGTTAGGGAAGTCATTCTTACTATATCCATCGACCACATATAACATCCCAAGGACACTTATTGCTCAGAGTGATGATAATGGAAAAGAGCATGCCATGTACTATCTAAGCCAAGTACTAGTTGTGTATGAGCATAATTATATGCCCATTAAAAAATCATGTTTAACTATGATATTTATAATTTAAAAACTATGACATTACATGTTAAATAACAAGACCATGGTCATTTAAAAATTAGATCTTCTCAAGTATCTACTATCTAAAATAGCTTACAAGGTTTCATGGCCAAATGGATCATGTTGCTTATCAGATTTGAGATAGAATACATCAACTAGAAAGTTATAAAGGGATAAATTCTTGTAAAACAACTTATTGAAGTACCCCTTAAAGAAATAGAACTGCTAACATTCCAGTTTCTAGATGAGTCCATTATGACCATCATTAAAATGCCTCTTGAGGAACAACACAAGAATCTATATTTTGATGGGTCATTCATAGCACATGGATTGGGGGCAGGCCTTTTGGTTATTACACCATAAGGGGATCTCATCCCTAAATCATTTTGGATCAGCTTTCCTTGTACTAACAACATGGAGGAATATAAAACACTCATTATAGGACTTTGTTAGGCAGTATAATAGAAAATTCAACATTATGAGGTTTATGGTGATTATTAGTCAATCATCAATTAGGTTTCAAACATTTTCATACCAAGGATGACAAGTTGGTACCATACAAAACCATGGTCAGCACTCAAACATCAGATTGTTGATGTCTAGTTTGAACATATATAAAGGGCTAGTAATAGAATAGTAGATGCCATGGACACTATTGGATTTTTTATTCATCATACAGACACAGTAAAAAAATATCAATTCCTTATTGAAAATCTTCTAACACCAGCTCATAAACCTTCAACCATTGTAATGATTTGTGATATTATTGGTCCCAACTATATATGGTATTCAGACATTTATGCCTATCTTCATGACCATGTTATGCCACTAGACCTATCCCATAAATAATCTAAGGCCTTTATCCACCATGACACACATTATATCTTACTCAAAACAACCCTTTACCATCATAGTTTTGATAGAACTCTATTTTGTTATTTAACTTTGGCAAAATAAACATTAGTGTTATGATAAGTTCATGAAGGAGTATGTGGATCCCACACAAAAGGGGATGTCCTATCCAAAAATCTCCATGTATTAGGTACTATTAACCAATGATGGATGTAGATGCAACTACTTACATCAAAAAGTGTGATAAATATCAATGACATGTCAATCTGATTCATACCCCAGCCAAGATTATAAAACCAATGCTCACACCATGGCCATTTTCCACTTGGGGCTTTGATCTCATTATAAATATAAACCCCACCTCATCTAATGGCCATAAACACATCCTTACCATTACTAAATATTTCACTAAGTGGGTTGAAGTTATACCCCTCACATGATTGGAACGCAAATGTCCAAATTTATAGTTAACCATCTCATCTACCATTATGGTATCCCATCTAAAATTATATCTGATGATAGTGGATCATTCAAAAACAAGGACCTCAAATTGTCATGTGTCAAGTACAAAATTACTCGACATTTTTCCACAACATATTACCCATAAGGAAATGGCCAAGCACAAGCATATAACAAATCCATTATCAACATCCTTTAAAATATTATAAATGATGTTGGTCATGATTGGCACCTCCAAATATTTTGCACCCTTTGGTCATACCATACCAATTATCTTAATCTAATAGGAGCCACTCCATATTTATTTATTTATTTATGGTAGTAAGGCCATTCTTCACATTGAGTTCAAGTTACCTTCTTTTCACATCTCTTTGTAGAATGTCCTAGATGATGAAGCTTATCGATTAGCTCTCCTACAAGAGTTAGAGTTACTTGATAAAAAATGCATGGTCACAGTGAATAACCTTTAAGCATAATAGAACAGATTTTGTGCCCACTATAACCAATGGGTCATACACAGAGAAATCAAACATGGTGATATTATACTTAAATAAAACCAAAAAAATACCATGGTCAAGAATAAACACAAGTACAACTTCAAACCCAATTGGATAGGCCCATTCATCATTGTTACAAAATATGGCTCCGGAGCATACAGGCTCACTACACTAGAGGGGATGAACTTGATGAGCTAATGAACATTATACACCTCAAGTGTTACTTCACTTGAGAGACCTAGTGTGTTTTTGATGAGGCATGTTTCCATTATACCATAATATCAACATTATTATTTATACCATACCCTTTCCTATTTATCGAGTTATTTTTACACTCCCTACTTGATCTTTTGACCTTGGTTTCATTCTATTTGGTTCCACAGCCACTTTTAGCATAAAGATTCAGATCAAGTTTGAAAAATTGATTTCATATTTTAGATAGAGGCTATATTTTGGATTAGTATGATATTTTTTTGGTAGTTGTAACCTTCATTTCCTATTCCATTTTATACCAAGTGGGTCTGATTCTAACCACCTTTGGTAAATTCAAAGTCTTGTCATCATACTACTAATTATAACCACCTATGGGAAAATTAGTTTCATTGACCTATGTAATTGTCTCTTAATTATAACCACCTATGGGAAGATTAGGAATAACCTTATTTTTCATGCCTTGAAGTACCACGTTACCATACCTATGCCATATTATGTCATTTTCCTACTTTACCTAGCTAATGAATTTTCTACTACACTAGTCAGATTCCTTCATTGAAAGGTAAAACTACAGTGACTTGAGGTCCTATCTTGAGACTATGTAGGCAATTCCTAATTCATGTTGAGGTCAGCTTAGTCACCCTTTTCCCATGTTCTCACCATTTTGTGAGCAATCTTAAGTTTGAATGATCTCATCATTTTACGAGCTTGGACCATTTAGTATCTCATCAGCCTTGATCGAGTTGAGATATTTCAAAAATTCCAAACACATTTATAAAGTGATCTAGAAAATCCAAAAACAATCTTTAAACATCAACCACTTCTTTACCTTAAGGATTCTAGGATTCATAGTTATTTCACCAGAAACCACTTATCATTTAGTTTTCCCATCTTTATTGGCCTCATATCCCATGATCTCACCATTTTGTGATTCCATTCCCATATTCCTCTATCACTCATCATGTTTTCTTATCATCATCATTTTATTTTGTCCCATTTCTTGGGAGAACTACATTTGATCTAAAGTTTTTGTTAAATCTTGCGTCTATAGAACTATGTAAGAAGCTTCTACTTATCTAGTGCATCTAGAGATAGCTCGGTCACCCCCTTATTTTTATTCTATTCCCCCATTTTGTTTATTTATTTCATTATCTCCTATAAATTAGGGGAAATGATCACCGACTTATTTATATCATGTTGTTTTCACTAACATTATACTTAACCTTTGTTTGTTTCTATTTTATTTTCATTCTCTTTATTTTGTGTTGTTCTTTCTTTACTTGGTATTCTATTTATGTGTTTATTTTCTTGTTGTATGGTTGTGTCTTGATTTAGTCTATGTGTGTTCATTGGGTGATTCTTTGTGAATTATTCTTGAATCCATCCATATTCATACATCAACATTATCATCATGGTTTTTATCATTGGTGTATTATTTTAGATTATTTTTTGGACCACATGTTAGTCCTTATGCATATTTTAGCTAAGTTATCATTGTGTTTTATCATGATGCCTATCATCACATGCTATAGTAGAAATCAACTCGAGTAGTCTACAAGTAATGTGGCCACAATGATACTCCTTGGCACCTAAAAAATTCTTGATCTACTCCAAATCATTTCCCACATACAGATCAATTAAATCATGAAATAATTTTCACCCTTCATAGTTAGGATGAGCATATTGTTACTAGCAGGTTTCCAAATTCATATTTCTCCTCTATACCAACTTTGCCATCATATTTATCATAATTAGGGTACAATCATTATAACCACCTTTGGTCAAATCATTATATACCATCCCATTTAAATTACCAATGATTATACCTACCTCTGCACAAAAAATTGTGTTTCCATCCATTTCAAGGTTGAAAATTATAACTACCTTTGGGCAAATAATTATCTTTTTTATATCCAATTGGGGCACATTTTCATTGTGATAATGCTGATAACCACCTTTGGGCAAACCATTATCTCTATCTGCCCAACTGGGGCATGTTTTTATCCTATCAATGATTATAACTACTTGTGAGCAAATCATTATTTTCTCTTTTAAATTATTATAATGACCTTTGGGAAAATTAGTATCTTGTTACTCTAAGCCTTTTTCAATGATTATAATTGCCTTTGGGCAAATCATTACATTTTTTTTCTGCCTATGCCAATGATTATAACCGCATTTTAGAAAATCATCATGTTTGTTTGTCCTACTGTGGTAGCTCCATATGCCACTAATTATAACTGCCTATAGGCAAATAAATCTTTTCCACCCCATCATTTTATCTTTTTGGTCCCATTATTTCTTCCTTTTGAGGGATTTATCACTGACCTTTTTTGCCAACCACTCCCTTGAGGGGGCATATATAGTTCATCTATTATCATTAAATTCATAGGCATACAAGACATTTTAATTCTTTGAAAATATGTTATTGTGCTCATATATTTTAACACCTTCATAAATAAGGGGAAATTGTAAACACCTAAAAATGGCCACAACTGGCCTTTGATTGGACTTTAAACTGATTCCTATCAACCATTACAAATTAAGATTATGAATCATTGAACATCCCAAATTTACTTGCATATCATTCGTCAAAACTCAAAATCACATTAAGGCATACCTAATTGCGGTATCCTATCATATGAAACAATAACCTCTCACAAATTCATCTCTAATCACTCTATGACATTACAACAGTCAAGTTGGCCTATGGACCTATTAAGTGGGGAACTTGCACACTTAAATCAAATCTTGGAAATGCCAAAAAGGCTAATCAAATTAATTAACAAGCTAAACCAAATTAAAATCTTAGTTGAATTATCCATGTATACTTAATAAAAATTTTAAAAAGGAAATTCAAAAATGTAAATATCCTAGCCTTTCATGATTGTCTTTATGAGTTGTCAAGCTCTTTAAAAATATCCTAAAATATCTCATTTTGGATATTCATGCCTATTCATTGCAAATCATGATAATTGATAACTATTAACTCTACCAAGGTTATATTTGACTCACTTAGGTTAGGTTTAAACCCATTCCAAGCCATAAATCCACCTTAACTCTCCTAGGGTAAAATTTAAATCCATTTTCTATAAATACAATGCCATGCCAAGTGAATTTTAAACTCTCATAAGCCAAAATTATAATGCAAATTTGGAGAGAGACATAACATATTTTGTTGCAAGCAATGTTATAATGACAAAATATTGAACCAAGAAATACAGAGACACATCAAAGCCAATGGTACCAAGGAGAGGAGTCAACAAGCTTCATTTACCAAAGACTCTTTGATGCACAAGCAGATCAAGCCACTCAATAATTCATTTAGATCTCCCAAGGAAGGTAAAGGATTTGTTGTCTTTTTCATTTTAGTTATGCTTTCATTTGTCTTTTATTACTAAGATCACCCCTAATAACTAGGCTTGGACTATAAGTATTAGTGTGTTTATTAAAAAATTTATTACTTGAACTAACATTTTATTAACTTCCCTTCTTGGATTCCTATGATCACACCCTGAGATTTGACACCTCCCTCACACTTTTATCTAAATAATTCACCACCTCAAATGGCCCCTACCTATTCCAAAACCACTCTTTACTAGTTCTTGAATGCAGTCAATTAGGTCATCTTAGTTTTAGGAATTGAGCATGTTAAAAGACAAAGTCAGTGCAACTAACTTAGTCTGAGACTGAAGTACTCTATTTCTTAACTAATTAGGTCAATTAGGTTGACCACATTAGCTAAAAATTTGGAAGGGATTAAAGTCAAATCAAGCTATATATACATATTTCACCCCATTTTTTATAGAGAGAACCATTCATTTACACTTCTTTATCTTCTTATCTACCATTCTATTTGAGGAGTCATATATATGGGTTTCATTATTTTTGGAGGAAAACCTTTGTCTTATGAAGGCTTGAGATTCACTAGGATGTCCTTGGCTAGACTATAATCCATTTTCCATCCTTGATTTATTCAAAAATACATAATAACCTTTTTCAAAGCACCAATGGCCAAAGGAGAGATTGAGGCTCGATGGGTTTGTCTTTACGGTAAGTAGTCCTAACTCTTACTCTTCTATTTTTTAGTAGATAGATGTACATGTATAATGGTTAATGAATGTATTGTCTCTCCTTACTTAGTATTACCTCTACCTTGACTTGAGTAGAGTTCTTATTTGCATATTTATTATGTTTATTTATCTCTTATTTGTGTCATAAGCTTTAGTGAGCACTAGATTAGATTTATTTTACTTTATTATTGCATTGAATATCAAGACCTAGCTAGGGTTATTATGTCATTTTCATTTACTAGAGGCTTTTTAACCCTCTTTATCCATATTAAATGATAATATATCCCTTAGGTAGGTTTAGCAGATCCTTATTGGTCATGACTCTGATTATCTACATATTACTAGTGGTATAGTTAGTTAATTTATCTTCTCTGAGTTAAGATTGATTTTTAGATCAACTTCACTTTCACTTGCATACACATCACACCTTATTTTGACTTGATCCCTATTTAAATTTTTTGTTTGTGTATTACCTACAACCAAGAACATGCTACTTTGTAATTAGTGTATATAATATGAAATTTTAAATAATTAAAACACTTGAAAGAAAAGAGAATAAAGGAGTAAACATGTTTTTCAATGCAACTATGTTTCCCCTTGGTAGTTTGTTTTGGTAATGATGCTTCCTAACTAAAGTATTATATAAAGAGAGAAAGGTTCATAATTGAACCTTGGATATGTGAAAAGGAGAATTAGAGGGTGACCATACCCCCAATCTGGTAAAAAGGTGAGTTGTTTCAATTCCATTAAGTGTGATTAATCTCAATCACATAACTCAAGTGTATACATAATATATTCAATCCTGCCTAGGTCAAATGGTATATCTATCTAAATCTTTAAAAAAATAGTGTCGAGGCCATCATGGGCATTTAATTTCAATCACACTACTCAAAGGAGCCAACTAGTATAGATAAATAAAGAATCAAATGGTGCATCTTGGTGAGGTCAATTATACATAATCTATAATTCGGTGCATTCATATGACATATTCACTTATAATGTGTCAAAATTTAACCTATGTTATGTAACTATGTATAAAATCTTCTAGCACAAATCTATAAAAGTTATCCCAATTTTTTGGATATCAATGTCAAATGCATAAGATTCTAACCCAAGTGTATATCGGAATCATGTAAATTGTATCAAATTATATCAATATTTATAATTATGTGTATGTGGGTTTATGTCTCTATGACATCCCCCCATTGATATTTCCCTCCTTTTAGGTGAGGTGAATACAAATTGATAGTCATCTTATCTCAAAAGGATAAGATAACCATGTTATATAACTATTTATCATATAGTAAAGAAGTATATAGTTTTATCATGTCTAAATAGATGTATCAATTAAGCTCATAGTATCCAAACAAAAAAATTCCTACCATTCATGATATGGATCATGGAAATACCTAGAAGTAACAAACATAATCTCAACAAACAATTAGTCACACACATAAGAGCACTCAATGTCATGCAAAAAGGGTCTAAGGAGACCAAAAATAAGGAGATCCTTTAAATGTCACACACTCAAAGGGGTGGATAATTTAAAATGTCCACACAACACATTGTGACCAATAAATAAGTAACATGTTCAAATGTTCTACAATCAAGACAAGGTAGCAAAAAATAAGTACACTCAAATAAGCTATGTGAAAATTTGAATAAGTGAAATATACAAGGAACTAGGATAAGCATATCATATTAGTCCTTGCATACATGTATTATCAAAATGTCATGTATCATAGCATATCAAATACATTATATAATATGTAAGCATGAGTATAGGCATGTGTAATCATTAGTATATAAGCTCAACATGATAATGTAAAGTGATCATAAAATAATATAACCTATATCAATCATGATCAATAGAATCACATGCCCCTAGTATAATGTGTCATGTGGATAGATAAAAGTTCCAACATCTATATGCTCATGTAACATGGATCTAGTGTATTCTTATATCACACTCAAGTACCCATGAAACATGTGTATATAGAAATAATATGATATGTTATATAATAACATAAATTAAACCACATATGTAAAAGTTGGTAAACATGTGAGTGTTAAAAATTTTTGTATTTTTATTTATTTAAATGTTTTTGTATTTTATTTACTTTTGTAATTTTTGGAATTTTTTAAATTTAAAAAAAAAAATGAGTGTTTTAGGAAATAAAGGTTTAGCTGATTATCCCATCTAAGGGATGTTCATAAGGTATTCTAGAGTAATAATATGGTACAACGAATTGGTCATGTTGTTAAAGATCATATATATGTGTCAAATCTAGAGATGTATAATCTATTATATCATGTGTATGCCTCATCAGACTCTTTAGTTGTGAAACCATAGTAGAATCTATAGTGGTTCATATAACTCATTATTTAGTTCTTTGTGACTTCTTTATTACAACTATAATTTTGGGTCTTTATACCCTCTCTAAAACATGTTGATTTATTCTCAACAATTGACTAAGTTATATAGGTATAAATGGGGACCTCATGGAGTCCACTATGTATCTTTGATGCAATGGCCTCTCAAGTATTGGTCACCTGAGAAAGAGGATTATGTTTTGCTTACCATTTCACTCACGATTAAGCTTAATTGTTTGTATGATTATATGTCTTGGATTAAAGGTATCTTATTGTAGTAGATGTTCCTACTGAATCCCTAAAACTATACCCTATTGGCATGAATATACTTGAAATATTTATGAACTATGGATGGCATTGTGAAAATATTATGAATCTAAGGTCATCCCAATAATATATCAAATATTATCATGTGTGGTATAACTAAAAATGTTATGGTCACATGTGCTAGACCAACTTGTAAAGGTAGTCAATCTCACCAAATACCTCTTATGATTTCCCATCAAATGTTTTGACCATCTTAGTCGAAAGGTATAAATCATCATGTGTATATCCCAAATATGTAAGTAATTTTATGGTACATACATGCTTACTAGAACCAATATCAACCATAACATTGTGTATAGGTTGATGATCAATATATAATCTAATAAATAAGGAATGAATATTTCAGTCATATTCCACAATTTTATTATCATATAATGTAATATAATTCCTTTGAACCATATGAGATATCTTATGTGTAAGTGTGACAATAATTCCATTTAATGGGTACCCATAATGTGATGGAGGAGGATATGCATGATATGTCATTTGCACTTTTGGTTCTTCCTTAGAATGATCATGTAATAGATTGTTTAATATCTTCTAATTTTGGTGATCACCATGTTATGACCCTGAATCCTTTGGATAATCATCAAATGTAAGTTATTTGTTATTGATGAGGTCATGTGTCTTATGATTCAATTTGAAACATTTTTTCATGGAATGCCTAGCACATTGATGATAGTTACAATAATCATGTGCATCATATCCTTTTGGTATAGGTTGACTTGTATCAACCTCAAAGGAAGGAGGGAGAGATATGAGATGACACTCTATTAGCTTCTTAAGGAATAAATTTGGAGACTCAGATAATCATGTAAATTATCTCTTAAGTGCATTGAATAATAGGAGTTGATTGAGTTATTGTGACATCATATTCACCATTTTTTTCTTCCTTATTAACATCTATAGGTTTTACCTTATAGCTTGATTTGATATGAAACTTATGGATGTAGTCGGTGTGTTGGCTACATAATTCAAATTATTTAATGAAATTAGTTTCATTTATCTCAAATAATATGGCATAATTCATCAAAATATTTAAACTTTTTGAAGATAATAGACTCATGTAATGGGGCAAACAAACTTTATTTGAATATATCTTATATCTCTTTATCTACCATTGATTTTGTTATTTTATCCAATATTGTCTTATGCCTCAGAACATATTCTTTGATGGGCTTATTAGTTCCTTGATTAATCTTTGAAATTTGTGCATATGACATCTTTTCAATAATATTGATATAAAATTGTGTTATAAATTTTTCTACTAGAGGTTTGAATGATTTTTATGATTGTATTAATAGATCATACAACCATATTAAATCATAGTAATTTAGACTTCTTGGGACTAATTTGGTTAAAATTTTATCATTAAAAACATAATGAAGACATTGCATAGAAAGATTAAATATGTTGCTCAAGATCATGTTTACTATCACAAAGTGTGAACTTGGGTGCTACAAAACTAATTAAAAAGGGATACAAATATATCTTAGGTGCAAGAGGATTGTGTGATACATCTTGTGAATCAATAGCATGAGTTGATTTTGAAGCATTTTGCTTAGTAATTTTAAGCTTAGCTTCCAAAGCTTAAATAAATTTAAGAGTTTTCAAAATAGACCCATTGAGATTGAGATTTTCAATTTGAGAAGTCACCAAAGGGGATGCAAATATGTATATTGATATAAGCACTAAAACCAGTAGTTGAGTTAAAGTATGGATTGTTTCCATGGAGGATGTAACAATATTTATTTGATACTTGGGGAATAATGGATTGAATACATATCTCATGCCCCCACTAAATATAGGAATCAATGGTGTACTCAAGGGAAGGATATTGGAAGTGATGTGTGATATCAATAGATAGAAATGGTTGTTCACTAATGATTTTATATTATCAAATATAGTATTGAGGATCTTCTAGAGATCTTTAGGATTTTCACAAATATACTCCCAAAATATTGAAATAACCTTAACTTATTCTTGCTCTACTTTTTCATGTCCATTGCTCTCATGTGTTTCACTATTTCCATGATCAAATTCATCCTCTATAAGATTTTTTTTAGTATTTTTCTCATTATCATTATTGGCACTCTCATTATTGGTAAAATTTGACAGGGTATTAGCTTGAGACATTTTAGGTGGTAAAAATAGGAATCTCAAGATGTTCAATAGGTATACAACCTAGTCTATCACTATGTGTAGTTTACATATAAATAATATAAAATATTTAAATAATTATAGTTAGCAAAAACTTTAGAATGTTGAAAACCCTAAAGCAAGTTAGAATTGGCATAAGAAGACTTAGAGGTCAATTTCACCAAATGTTTGACCCTTTTTAAGAATTAAGGGTAAATAGAATATCCTAATTAACTAAGGAGAAGATTATTATAAAAGTAATCCAATTAAATAATTCAAATTCACAATATATTATGATACAATGTTGAATTACAAAAATATACTAAATATAGAAAGTACAATGCCAAATAGTAATTTGATTTTTCAATCATGAAGAATGAATAATAATTAGCTTATTGAATGATGCATAAAAAATGTAGGTATAAAATCAGTTAGGATGGTGCTCAATTATGATTTGTCAAATTCTATAAATTAGTTATTTTTCAATCTAGAGACTACCATTGAAATAAGGACACTAACATTGACACATATATCATGAGGTCAGGTTCATGAAATGTTTGACCCCTTATAAAATTAAAGGTAAAGAGAATAGCCTAATCAACTAAGGAGAAGACTATTCTAAAAATAGGCCATTTAAATAATATATATTTTCATACATTATTAAATTACAAAAATATTCTAAATATAGAAAGTATAATGCCAAATAGTGATTGGATTTCTCAATCATCAAGAAATAATGATACTTAAATTCTTGAATGATGTACAAGTAGATATAAGAAGTGCAAGTGCAGAAGAAGTCAGGATGATTTTTAGGTATAATTCATCAAATTTCATAAATTATCTCTTTGTTAGCCTAGACACTATCGTTTAAGTAAGGACACTAGCATCAATGTTTCTTTCATGAAATTGATGTTTCTATCCACATTAAAGTACAAGGCCTTTTCTATAAATTCTACGTGCACCTATTAGGGTTCACTGTCACCTTATAGATTATTTTTTTATATTGTGTGCACATGTTCTTGATATTATTATGTAGCTCAAAACCCTAGGTCCTCAAATTAATTCATGCCACCTTGAAAAACATGGTTATTGGACTCAAATGAAGTCAAACTAACCTCAAAGACTTATCTATCAGTGAGTGTTGTTTACATAGCCATATACTTTTAAGAGGGCCTCAAACCTATTGATATGGGTTTTATGTACACCATAGAATATTTTTATGAGATAGCATCTAAAATTTTAGGATCGGTCATTAATCACTCCAAGGCACAAGTTACAGGGTATTAGGTTTTGTAAACAACCTGTTAGACGTATAATGGTGAGTGATGCAGTTTATTTACCACAGATGGGTTAGATATGGATGAATATAAATATACTTAAGATAGGTGGACTATTTATGGTTATAAAATAAGGTGGATATTAATTTAAAATAAACTCAAAAAGAGGGAATGGTAGGGCATAAAAGGAAACTTATAAACCAGAACAAATAAAACTTTTCAAGACTAGCACTTGCACTAGAGGTTGGACAAGGAATCACAAAGCAATATTTGATGTAGGCTACTATAGCACACTAATAATCAAACATAGTTAAGATTTAAATATAAAAAAAATATAGCATGCTTAAAAACAAAATCAAAGGTTTTCATATTTGTTAGACTGCAGTAACACATATACAAGGGGATTTAATTTATATGCAAAATGCATTCAGATCAGTGATGTCTCAATATGAAAAATTGTATATAAAATAAATAACTCATAAAACTAAAATACTAAGAAACTAAAATTATATAACTTCTTACACAATCCACAAGTTAGAAAAGAATCAGAATTTGCATATCAAAACTAAAATTGCATAACTTCCCAAATTTTGTTATTAATCTTAATAGTCAAAATTATCTTTTGTTTAGAATATGAGGATACAAGTATAAATAATCTTGGAATGGGGGAGGCCTCATCTCTCAATTGAAGTCTAAAAATGCATATCTTAAATTAGCACTGTATGTTAATCACATGCAAAGTGTGCATGTATAATAATGATTGCTCAAAATATAATCTCTTATCTAAAATACAATAAATACAAGATAAATGAATTAGGAACAAAAAATTTCATCTCAATCACTACATGCAAATATATGTATATTTATAAAGTGTTGATGTAGCACTACTAAAAGAAGAAAACTATGACATATCCAAAGTAAATGTCAAAGTTGGTGGAATTAGAGTTAAAATTGGCATTATAGAGTTAAAATTGGCATTACAACTGAAGTAGACACTAGAACAATAGTTAAGCCTAAAGTATACATCAATGTAGTTGTGGTTATGGTCACTGTAAGTGGCACATAGGTAGGCCCAATTTGAGTATGCACCAATGTAGGCCCAATTTGAGTACTCTAAGGTTGAATGGGAATAACACCTAGTATTAAAGTGGATTTCTTGGTTATTTCCATCTGTAAAGTGTGTGACTTACTTGTAAGTTAACATCTATAATCTCAAATTCAAGCAAAGCCCTTATAAAATACTCAAGGAAGATTGTCCATAAATTTATTATGTACACTCAATGCATCTCTAACCTATATATGTATTTCCTCATTCTCTATAATTTTTTCTCTCACAAAATTAACCAGTTGCATAATTTCATCACTGATTCTATAGACAGTCCCTTCAATCTTTGCTCTAAAATTGACCAATATTTCTCATAGAAAATTCTCAAAAATGGGTCTACAAACCAATTGCCCCTATGGATTTCTTACTTGAATGACTCTTAAATCAATTAGGATAGAGATAGCTTCCCTCTCCGAGTTTACAAAATCTTGGACCACAGCCTGCATCTCTTGATATCATTCAAGTACACTATTCTTTTTTACAGCAATATAATTTTGTGCCCAAGCAGATTTATAAGTAGTTATTAAATTTAGGTGGGCATAATCCTTATTTATTATTGATTGTATTATAAAACATAATTTTTAATAAATATCCTTTATTTTTTGAATAACTAAAGGATATTTTCCTATTTGGGTTAGGAGGTGACTTTTATAGACCTTATTAAATCAATAGTGTCAAATAATTTCCTAGTTATCCCCTATAAATTATCCACTATCTCCTTGGGAGCCTAGATAGTACTCACCTTAGGTTGCCTCTATAAAAGTTGATCAAAACTTTTGAACATTTATTTCATGACTCCCCCAACAACATCTACAAAGTATAGAGGTCCTTCCTATACTTGTCTAGGTATAAGGGATTTAATTTTCTTCAATTATTCAAATAGAATATGTCTTCTCTTTATTATATCTCAACCTAATACCCTTTTTCAACCATAATTTTCCTCTTCAACTTTTTCAAAGTGTTAATTTATCTATCAAAATGGAACTTTACTATGGGTTGCTCAATTATCACCAAATCTTATCCCCATGCTTCTTTCTATTGTAACTATTATATCCATGAAAAAAAATTAGTTCATTGTAGTGCTCTATTTTCTCTATATATGTTGTATGAGTTGTTAAGAGGGAGTGTCCTAGAGGTAGCATAGCCTTTAGAGAGGATGTCTTTATTACAGGAAAAGGAGGAATAACCTTCCTCCATATAGTAACCTACTTCTATACTGGTGTGTCAATGACATATTTATCCTTTCTTGTTATTTGGTAGATTGAGATGGTAGGTGAGTCTACCTGGGGTGCTCAACCAATGGGCATCTCTAATTATGTTTTTATCCTTGGCAAGGTAGCTAGGGTAGCAAAAACTGATGTGGACACTAAGTTTTAAAAATGTACCTATTGGTTGGGCTAAAGGGATTTTGGATTGGTTCCAATAAAGAATGATTAGGTTATAAGGGTGTTCAATAGGTGTTAAAAATATTTAGTTACATAATTATATGTACCCCCAGTAGTTATAATACTGGTGGCAGGGATCATAGTAATAATATGGGTTGTGGCATGAAAATTTGGCATTACAACTATCTGGGATTGGTTTATTTGGCTTAAAAAATGAAAAGAACGTAAATAATCTCCTACATCACTAGTAGTTTTAATAATTAAGGAAAGGTACAAAGAATATGGACTATGAGGATTTATAGCCAAAGGAGAGATTGTTGGGGTACTAATTATTGTAGATGTCATTCTAGTGATCTAAGGTAGAGAGATTGGAGGTGTAGTTAGGGATGGACCCTATACTGTGATATTAAAATTTGATTCTAACTCTCCTATATCCCCTTATTTATCTAATATTAGTTTAATAAACCTTGAATTACCACTTCTCTAGTTGACTTCCTCTCATTGTAATAATTTTGTCCCTCCTAACTGGGTGCTTTCCTAAATCAGCCATTCATCATCTTCCTCTATCTGAGTGGTCTCATCAAAGGATTTTGTATATTCTATTTCATTTTTTGAGACCCACTCTTTTTCATCATCCCATCTTTTATCTTCCTCCTCACTATCATAAATGTGCACAAGGTCTAACCGCAAATCGCCATTTTTTCTCATTTTCCTTTCCTTGGGAGAAACTACTTGTTTCTCCTCTACTTGCACCTTTTGAGGTGAAATGGGAGGGTTATTAGGCTTCTTTGTGTATTTTATTATTTTTTTTAAATAATAAAGGCTATCCCAATTGACAGTGGAATGGGAAATGGAGGGACTGTAATGGTAGCAGATAGCGAGGGGGTGGAGGAGTGGTAACCACTGGAGGAATGATAGGTGGTGGATATGGCAATCCAGTGGACAAGGTTATCACCAATAGTGGTGTCAGTGTCATGGTATGTGGTGATGAATGTGTATACCCATCGGACTAGGGCATTAATATTAGGGGAGATAAAGGAATAGACTAAATATGTACTTGAGATAGAAAACAATGAAGACTTACTTATTGTGTAATGGTTAGTGGAGGCAAAAGAAGTATGGAGAGGAGTCCATTTGATGTGTTAGGACTTATAGGTCTTTGTTCCTTAGTTTTACATTAATGTCATGATATTTTTTATAGAATTATCAATAGTTGTGTGTATGGGGGAGATTGGAAGTGTTGAATCTCCTTCTTTAATAAAAGCTTCCCCATATGGGCTAGCATGTTCTTGCATTTCTTCAGCCTGAGTATGGGGTCCATGGACAAGTTTTTAAATCCATTATTTATTTTAAATCATCTTTTCATCCTCCCTACTGATGATAATATCATATTGGATCCTTTGTGCCATAATCATAGACATTTTATCCCTATGCATTTTAATTAACACTTCAAAATCATCTTTAGCATTGATGAATATGTTATCATGTTCAGAAAATGGGTGCTCATAGTCGATCCTTATTTTTATCTCATACTTCATAAGGTTCTCTCTTGCATTCTTTATTGGGTTCCAATGTCTAAAAGGTGCTTGTTTGAACCCATAATGTGCCCTGATATTTCCAACCAATTAAAGGTACTCCTAGCTTATATATTGCATCTTACTAATGTTAAGAGTTGGATGGATTGTTGCTTTCTTAGGTACTTTTTTACCTTAAATTTTGATTATAATGCACTCTAGGTACAGCCAATAATCACCCATATTTTGAATAGTTTTCTTAATAGGGTCAAAGATCCTGGACATATTATTCCCATAAATTGTTTGATACACCATGGGATAGAAAGTCCATGTTAGCCTCTTCATGTTTTTATTGAATCTATGTATATGAAGAATATTTAACTCATCACATATCATGTTCTTAAGGTAATAAGGAGATGGTTATTATGGTTGATCATAATATGGATGCACTATTGCAGTCACTATGTCCACCATGTAGGACATCATATAGAAATTCCTATCTAGGGAATTTCTAAGATTTGTGAGTTTCAAAATCAAAATGGAGCTAATGATCTACCCTAATTCAATGATTTTGTTGTATGTCAAAATCAAATCAAGTAGAGGCATCCATACCTCATTGACATAAGTGATGGTTGAAAAAACTTATATTTTATTTAACAGAGCCATGGAGATATCACCCTATTCTAAAGACTGAAATGGAAATAGCCGATGTAGGGCCCTAAATTATAAATTTTCTTATGTTGCCGCCCACTCTTACAACTTACTATTGACATTGTTGTTGAGAATCCATGATTTCACCATGTCTTGCTTGTATGACATGTCTAGCAAAGGGAGTCTATAATCCTCTAATAGGCATTCCCAATGATGTATGCAATTGGTGTCTTGCCAAGCCTAAAATGTAATATCTTTGTAGTGACCTGACCATTCATAAATAAATCAAATACTAGGTTAATGCATGGTATTACCTCTAGCTTAGCTATTGTGTTATGAAGGCTGACTACTTTGATGAGTAGGAGGTCATCTTTGTATCTATGTTTTAAAATAGAGAGTTGGTCATCATCCTTGTCTGGTTTAATTGCATTGACCATATTCCAAATATTAGAGTAGTGTGTGAACTCATGGTTCAATGCCATTGAATCAAATGTTTTATCTATGTATTTGATTGGCCCTATAATTGAGTATGTAGAGGGGATTAGAATACGAGACGAGGCCATTGATGATGTCTAGAAATTATTTTCTTTGTGAAAGGATTGTAAATTTATGGTTTTAATGGAGTTATAGATTTATAGTTTGCACTTGAGCTCAAAATTCTTAATAATCTTGATATCTTGGAGGAAATATAACTATACTATAAATGACAATTCAAAATATATTGCTTTAGTTGTGTTATAAGTGAGAATTGAATGTATTAATTCTTTAGTTTGTACAAATTAAGTACAAAAATGGCATTCACTATTTTTCCTATTTATTTCTTGCATTTGAATTTCATAATATCAACTTCTATAACTTTTATTTCCATGTGACTTATTTTTCATTCTTCCTTATGCTTAGTCATCTTAGTGTGACATATGTCTATTTTTTGCTCTCTCTATATTGGTTTTGATATCTTAGTTTCTTGATTATGTGGATCTAGAGGACATGTGTCTATATGTTATTATTCATATCTTATCCAAGTTGTAGCTTGGTATGTTTTGTTTCTTTGGTTGTGATATAATAGGATGATAAAACTTACTGAGATCCTAATGATCTGCTTGCCTAGAATTATCTATACAAAAGTCCATGTTGATGTCACCATCGAGTTATCAAGATGATGACATGTGGATGGATCTCACTACTCCACTTTCTTGATATTATGTGTACAAAATTAATTTTTAATGTCACCATTGAACTACTAGGATGATGACACATAGACATCTCTCATTGTTCCATTTATCTAGGATTATCTATATAAAGGTCCATGCTGACATCATTATTGGGCTATCAAGATGATGACACATGGATGGCTCTCTTTGTTCAACTTACCCAAGATTATCAATACAAATGTTCATGCTAACACCATCACTGGGCTATTAAAATTATGACACTTGGACAACTTTTATTGCTCTACTTTTCTATCATTGTCCTTATAAAGGTTTATGTTTATGTCAATGTCAAGAAACTTGCATTCTTTTATTAGGCTTCGAGTTAGTGAATTCTATGTCACATGGAAAGAGTAAATAAACTCTAAGAGAGATTGGGAGAAACCTAAGTATGGAATAACCTACTTAAGACATAACATAGACAAAAACCTGACTAAAATCAAAACACATCAGCTTAATTAGTTGTTAGACCAAAAATTAAACCTTTACATCAACATTAAGTTAGAGGAAATGGAAAGCAAAAATTAAAAATGTTAGCCATGTGGCTTATACATAGCTTTGATTCCTTCATAACTTTAAGACCCTACAAACATTGAAGTAAATCTTGTTTGATTAAATTAAGTAAATAATATAGATCAAGAGAGGTACAAAAATTATTTTAACATCAGATTAAGTCTACTTGAGTTCTCACTTTCACACTCTTATATCATAGACTTATAGTTTAGAAGACCTCAAATAATAATATCTAATTAAAAATGGGTCCCTATTTGAATATTTGAAAATGGGGTGTGTGGGTTAGGGCACAACAAAATCGATGTAGTTCTCACTCTTATGTGGGTTTGTGTGTGAAAAATTGTGCAATATGTTATATGTAAATACATGTAGTGATCTAGCTTATAACTTGAAAAATAATACTCATGGACTACTCTTTGGATGCTTCAAACCTATAAGAATACTTCTCTTATAATTGATATGTAAATAGAGAAGAATAACATAGTTTGTAATCTTGAGGGGTACTTTTAAATAGATGTGTGCTTGAAAATTACTTAATATTACTTAATGATAATGAATGGTCTTTGGATTGTATTTATAAACACCTTTTGAGATCTTCTCATAGAAGGATTAAAATAATACTATGGACTGACCCATACATGTCAAAATATTTATAAATTTGAGTGTTTGTGAGGTATGGACACTAGAGTTACAACTTGTACACTAGCATCGACATTATTTTCCAAATCTAGATGATAATGTCTGGGAGAATAAGAAAATGTTAAAGATATGTAACTAACAGCGAAGGATATACATCAAGTTTCAAACACAATGTGGATCATAAGTAATCTGTATAATTAGAATATTAGGGTAAGGCTATAATATAAGAATTTAAGCATATTGAGATGGCAAACATGAACATTTAAGAGTGGGAATTTTTTGAACTAAAGGGTTGAGCCATGAGTGATATTTGTCAAGTGTACAAAACTAGTTTATCATATAAAATCTAGATTTAGTATCTAAAAGATCCAAAGAATCTACAAGAACATCCTTAAAAGTATCTATCTAAAAATAAATATAATTCAACTCTTCATCAACTTCAATTCACCCCTAAACATTTTTCAAGGGTATTTTTCCCTAAGAATTCAATTAATATTATATTTAATTTTTCAACTTGGTTTAACTATACCTCCAAGGTTTACAGTGTTCCTAACCAACCGTGCATATATATTAACCCCAAGATTATTCATCATTAATTCTTCATTGATCACCTTGTCCTCTGTACCATCCTTAAACTCAATGCCATAAAAATTGAAGATGTAGATAATCTAAAGTTAAATTCTTCATGTAAAATTTAAAAATAATAATTCTTCACCCAACTAACTTGTTCAACTATATTTTATCCTATGGCTTTCCTCCATATTATACAAACCACATCACCCACCCAATAGAAAAATTTGGATACCAATATGATCCTAGTAATTATCAAACCATCATGATTGGTCATACACTTACACATAGATTTGTTACTACTTTAGACATTTATATCTCTAGATGGGCTAAAACCAAAAAAATAAGAGCTAAAGGTCATATAGGTTCAAAAAAAATCCTCACACCAGTTATCATATTTTCACTTTGACCTATATAATTGAGGAGGCTAAAGTTAAAAGGTATAAGGTTTATTGTTGCTTTGTAGACATTTGTAAAGCCTTTGACACTATTTCTCGGCATTTGGTCATTATAGATTCGGGGCTTTAGGTCTCACTGAATTTTTTATATCATTTTTTATGACACTCTACAAGTCCATTATTGGTAGATTTCATACAAATGTTGGTGAGATAGAGGAGGTACAAATCACTATTGAGGTTGATTTGGGTAGTCTGCTCTCCCTTACATGTTTAGGTTTATACATATATGAGTTTGATGAGAACATATCAAGTTGTCTAGGCACAAATGGTTATTTGTTGTACAGAATTTATATGTTATTCTTATATTTATAGATGACATCATATTTATTCCCAACTTATAAGAAGGTCTCCATAGATAACTACATAACTAGCATCATTTTGTGATACATGTGGTATTTAGAAAAATCTTGAGAAAATAGAAGGTATGGTTTTCAACACTTCAAAGTTGTTTAACCCTAAATTTAAATAGATCAATGGGGATAGGGTTAAAAATATAGAAATTAATAAGCAAAAGGGTGATAAAAATATATATAATAAACCAATTAATTTGAAAACTCAAGATAAATAATATTTTGGATTTATAATATTGAGATATGTTAAAAATAGAAAGTACATCTTTGATTGATATTGTAATGAATTAAAAATAAGAGTACTTAGTTGGTTTACTATGCACATATATATCTGAGTTAAAATGGGATGGAACTGGACTAGATCAAGATTCTAGAACAATCATCAGATTCTAAAAATTTATGCTATGTATCCTTGGATGTTTGCATTAGATCCACATAGTTGTGATGACATTAGTGTCTAAGTTAGATGTAGCTGTCCTATATGGAATAGTGAGTGGATCTAGATATGACCACCTAGAGCCTTTTATGTTTTTTATCATATTTTTTAGAGTTTTAAATGATTAAACTCTACTTCTTCATCTTCATAGTGACTATGAGAAAAATGAGATAATGGGCTCATGGTGTTGAACTACCCTAATGACCCCTTTATCAATAAGCAATGTCTACATAACCAATACTTTGAATAGGACATAATATTTATGTAGTTTTCTCCTATGTATTGGCTTGTGTATGCATAAGGATGTAATGTGTGATAATTAAGTAGATAGAGTGACCTAATTATAACTTAGAAATTATGACTCATGGGATGTTCTTTTAGTACTTCAGACCTGCAGGGATACTGCTCATATGCTTGATATGAAAATGGGGACATATATGATATATTTGCTCACTTAAATTATTTATTAAATGCTTTTGGTAAGTTGCTTTGTGAGTTACTAGGTATTTTATAGGTGATGAATGAATGAGGGTTGATGCTATACATATACCAATTCCTTTTGAAAATATATCACACTAAAACACTTAAGCTAACTTTAAGAATATGTTTCAATTGAAAATTGGATGACTTTTAAGCACTGGACACTTAGTTATAAAATGGACACTACCATCGATGTAAACATATTTGGTTGGGATGTAAGTGTCTAAGCAGCTAGAAAATAGGTACATATCTAAAACTTGTTAGAATGGTAATGATCAAGTTTAGAGCATTTTACACAATATAAAAGGCCTAGTCATCAAAATAATAGTGGTCAGACTAAGAGATAAGTAATTTGGTACAAAGAGATAGTGAAAAAGAGACTTTTGGTAATTGTAAGGTCTTATAATTAAAGGGTAAATAAATGGTAAGTACTTATTAAGTATACAAAAGTGAGGTGTTATATAATTTATAATTAGTATCTACATCCCCCCTCTTTAATTTAGTAATGAAAATTCTAGTTTAAATTAAAATAAATACATACCTAGGTGTGTATAACACACATTGTCTTTTTATGAGCCCAATTTGAGTGTTTTATTGGTGACTACCCTAAAACCAATAGCATGTTACAATATATAATCAATGAGCATAGTCTAAAATCAAAAGTATTTGATGTGTTTTCAAGTAAAGAGAGCAATGTTTTGAGTACACCTGTGTATCAATGCAACTGCCTTGCTTTTTTGGAAATTTGGTTTGAAAATATGTTTCATTGTGAAGTTTTGAAACTAAGATTAGGACAAACGTAAAACCTAAAATTGAATATATATATATATAAGGACAACTTGCTTTCAACCTTGGAGAAAAAGTGAGTTGTCATCCAACAATTATAATTAACTCAATTGTGCAACCCAATCATACTTATAACTCAGTGATCGTGAGTGATCCAAGTTAACTCACATTATAAATCTAGTAAGGGTGGATGATTTAATCATTTAATCCTATAAAATTGGTAATAATGAGCAATTTAATCACCTCAACCTTGCCAAAATTTAACCAACTACTGCAATAGATTGACTCAATAAAACTCTATAAAATTTCATCATGGTGTATGCTAAAGTACATAGAAGTGTTTGAAATCTAAAATTTATTTTGACTTTAACATTTAAGGTGCCATTTGCATGGAATATAAACCTCATATATGTCTCAAGCTAAAACTTGGGTATAACAATTGTACCTATGTATAAAATGTTACCACAAATATGTATTCAAATCATATAACTATGAAATTTGGCCAATTTAAAATTTGTACAAGTGTGGAGGACATGTTCCCATGACATGCCCCCACTAAATATAGAAAATATAAGAACTGGTGTAAGTGTAGAGAACATGTTTTTGTAACCTACCCCCATTGTGATATGAAAATACTAAGTATTGAATAAGTGTTTAAGTCATACATCTTTTGCATGCCCCCTTCTAAAATCTGAAATTGTGAAGGTGTGAAAGTCATGCCTCTACGACATGCCCCCACTAATATGCTCCCCATTTTGAAGTGAGATGGAAGTATAAAGTGGAAATTACTTTACCTTAAAAGGATAATATAATTGTATAATTTGTGTATGGATCATGTACCATATAGGAGTAGCATGTTTTGGTGATATACCAATGAATAACATAGTATCTGATCACATCAAATCCTAATATGCATGATGTAAATCATGATAATATCTAGATAATAACAAGATAAGCACAACATATAATCAAACACACATAAAATCATTCAAAATCAAATCAAAAGTCAATGGTCCAAGAAGACCTCAAATAAGGGACATGTTCAAATGTCACAAAATCAAAAGGACATGACTTTATAAAATGTCTATAAGGCATAACAAGACATATTCAAATGTCCACATACAATAAACTAAGACACATGAAAGTTGCATGATAGGAAAACATATGCATGGGGGTCACAAACAATGAAGTATATTTAAATGTTCAAACAAGCAATACAATAGCAAGCAAGGCAACATACTTAAGGAAGTGCATAAAAGAAAAGCATAAAACATAAACAACTAGTATAAACATGTCATACTAGTCCCTAGATATGTGTTAGAAAAAAATATTAAGTACATAGCATATCAAGTACACTGTGAAATATATAAGCATGGATAAAGTTATGTGTAAGCATATAATCTCAAACATGATGATAGAAAATAATCATAGAATGATATAACATGGGTGTATCATGATCAAATAAATGAATTCCCCTAATGTCCATATGACATGAGTAGAGGGGGAAGGTATAATATTCGAAAGTGCATAGATCATGTGTGTATTCATGTATCACACTCAAAAGATGCATGAAATATGTATATATAGAGATAGATTATATGTTATCTACCAACATAGAACTAACAGCATAGTGTCAAATAACTAATATAACATGTAAATGTGGAAAGTATTATTATATTTTTAATTTTTTTTCTATATTTTTTTGATATTCAAAAAATAAAATACTATCATATGATCTCATTTAAAGGATGCTCATATGTATCTCCCCACTAGGAACCTAGTGAAATACATTGGTGGTACTACCAGGATCATCTATAGGTGTAACATCTAGCACTGTAGGATATGTGATGTTATATTTATGTATGATATTATTATATGGTCGTGAGGAAATAATAAAATAAATGGGGATTCATATAACCCATCATTGAGTGTTCTATAGTCTCTTTGGTGTAGCTATAATTAAAACATTTACTCATGGAAAATTTGAAAACACACAAGCTATCCAATAATCCCAAAATGAGAATGAGAATCTACGAAGAGTGGTAAATGTGTAACCTTTCTTGAACAATATGTCTCTTATGTGTGTATAATATAATTAAGAATTGTATCATGGTATTTTGGTAAGTTTGTATTTGGTATCTTTACTTCATATATGTTTTCCTTCGTTGCTAGTAACCATGGTTTGTCAAGTATTGCATTATATTTAGTCAAAATAGACTAATATGAAACATAGTAGAACATGATTCTAATTTATGAGTGACATTATATTGAATAGACCTAACACAAAAATTAGAATCATTAGCTTTACTCACATGTTCCATTTCATATCGCAGAGATGTAAATAATTTCCAAGTACATATATTAAATTTGATAATTGGGTCAACTATAATATCCTTACCTTTCTTGTCATCTATGCAAGGTTTAATGATTTGATGCTTTGAGGAATGATTGGTAATTGTTTCATATGAAGGCACTCATTTTACATTATCATTTGGATGCATTTCTTGATCTTTTGGTAAATGTTCATTTTTTATCATGTTCAGTTCCTCTTGGTGTTTATGAAAGAGATCTTATTTTATTTGTTCACTTTCATCAGACTTACCTCCATTTGTATATTCTTCTTATTTTGAATTAATAAAATGGATATACATCTTTGAATGATTTGCATTAGTATTACCAATATATCCCAAGCCATAATGGTCACTTTGATTAGATGTGGAAATAGGATGAATGATGCCTTGAGAATGTTTTCCAAACCTTGACCATTAAAACCAAAGTGTTACAAATATTGCTTTCTAAAACCATATTGTTTTGGAATCTAAACATCATTATTGAGAGGTAGATTTGTATCATTTCTTGGTTTGATTTTGTTTTTTTAATCTAGGTTAGTCATTTTTAATTTTTTATGCTTTGATATGTTTTTGGTAACCACATTTGATTTTTTGGTACTTGTACTTTAAAATAGGTATTCATAATGTGTGATTTGTTTGAGTGATGTATCAATGATAGGATCCCCACTATCTTTGGGGCTTTGTATTTTTTTCTTTAATAAAAAATAATAATTTGTATGATGCACATGCATTCTATAATATGCATAATAGTATTTTGATATCCTTATAGGATGTGAAGGAGGTGATTTCATCACATTGTTGCAAAGCATTTCTCTTAAAATTTATCTTGGTCTCTTAGTAATATTTGGAATAGTATTTGAATAACATGTTTTATATGTATTTGGTTGTAGCTTTTCATTTGGATATGAAACCTTGTTTGCCATAACATTGGTAGATGAGAATGCAAACACATGATTAACACTAGAATGTGTTGGATTCTATAGGTATGTAATATGATTTTCAAGTGATGTGACCTTAGAACTAAAATCCTCTTTCAAGTCTTCTATTAACTTGATCATAAGGATGATTTGATCTTTTGAGGGTTTCACAAGTACATTCCCTAAGTACCTTGGATTGAATATGCATACATATGCCATCTACCTTAACAATTGAAAAAGTAATAACATGAACCTGTTTAGAGGGATGGTAGTTATCACCCTCCTTAGGGTTAGGAGGAAGAGGCTCAGTATTATTACAAGAAAATTGGTAAAGATAAATTTGATTTTTATCTTGATTAGGATCATTATTTAAATTTAGTGGTTGTGAAATTCCTATTAATGTAGACAAGAAAACAAGCAATGACTCCAATGAGATATTGAGAAAAAATTACTCGATAGATGTATCCATATTTAGCATAATTTTAGGGAAAATTTTTTATTTAAAAAAAATTAATACTTTGAAATTAAAAAATTAGGAAACCCTGGGAGGACAAAAGTTTGATAATGAAACCTAAGAGAAGAGTAAGTCTTGCAATGTTCAATAATAAGTTGGTTCCTCATATGTTTAACCCTCAATTAAAATGGATCAATGGGGGATATAGTTAAGAATATATAAATGAATAAGCACAAAGGTAATAAATAGATCCATTGTAGTGAAATTAATTTTTAAACTCAAATAAACAATATTCTTAATTTATAATATTGAGATATGTTAAAAATAGAAAGTACCACTATTGATTGATATTACAATGAATTAAAAATAGGAGTAATTAGTTGGTTCACTGTGTACATGTAGATCTGGGCTGAAATAGGCTAGAAATGGACTCAATTAAGATTCTAAAATAGTCATCAAATTTTGAAATTTTATGCTCTAAAGCCTTGAATGTTTGCATTGGATATGGAAAGTTCAGTCGACACTAGAGTCTTAGTTAGATGCAAATGTCCAGTATGAAATAATGACTAGATTTAGATGTGACCACTTAGAGCCTTCTGAGTTTTCTATCATATTTTTTTTGGTGTGTTCAAATCATGTGCATATGGTATCATTATTTATCAAATTTCAATTCCTCATTCATCATCTTCATAGTTTCTATGAGAAAAATAGGTTAGTAGGCTCATGATGTCGAGTTGCCCCAATAACCCCTTTGTTAATGGGTTTTGCCTACATAGTCAATACTCCAAAGAGGACCTCAAACTTATGTAATTATCCCCTACATGTTATCTTTTATGTGTATAAGGATTTAATTATCCCCCTTCATTCTTCTTCTTCATCTATTAACCTTATCCCTCCCCCACAAATAAATTAATTTACCTAATCCTCATTATCTACTAACTAATCCCACTTGTCCATTATTTTTAAATTTAAAATTCTCATGATCTACCTACTCCTAGGCTTTTCTATAAGCCTACCTATAGATTCTCTAGAACTACCTAATAACCTATCAAATCATTATTTAATCATCATTAACCCCTCCTAATGGATTATATAATTCTCCAATTATAGAATCCTCTCCATCTTAGTCCCTCCTCTTTATAAGCCTCTATTTTAAAGACTTTCAAGGAATTTTTAATTCATGGGATAATCATCCACCATTGACCCTCTTCACCAAATTTGACTAATAGCCATTGATTTTCGCTTCTTTTTTATATTTAAATACTATCACCCCTCCATGGTCAAAATAACTATATGAACTTGCCAATACATGTCCAATCTACGCTAAAATATTTTATCAACATAATCTTTGATCAAAGCAAGCCAACATCATGTTATCCATAATCTGAGTCTATTATAAGTAATATAATCTTTATCCATAATTTTTAATCTTTTCTTGTTTTAATCTTGATTTGGGGCAATTATATTTTATGATCTAATGTTGGTATGATTTTTTCATTTATCTTTGCATTTTATTCTTAATTGGTTTTAGATTTTACTTGTAAAGTGTATATTTGGGTATTTTTGATATAAATTACATATCTAAATCCATTTTCCCAATTTTTGATCTTAAATTTGGTGATCATGGTGGGAAAACTCCTTAAAATTAACTATTTTTCATGTTTAAAGTGTTTGATAGCTTGCAATACTAGATGGATGAGAAGAAAACCTTGGATTTTATCAAATTTTTATATCCAAACAAAAGGTAGTTTTGCTTTGTAAATTATGATATTATCATTGACCAAATTTTACCTTACAGGTCAAATTAGGGCCCCTATAGGTAAAAACCTAATTTTTAGATGTTTTAAGGGTCTAATATTTTTTCATGGGGTGTATTATAAGTTATTTGATGTCATTTACTACTATTTTATCCTTGATCATGATCCAATTACTTTATATGTCATTTTGAGTCATTTAGTAGCCATTTAGGGGTCATAAATGAAAGTGGCATGGTTTTCAAGGTGTTCAAGTGTCCTATTTTCATTTAAAACATTAAATATGTCATAATCCCTATCAAAAATGTCAGTCCCATCTAAAACTTGTAGGTTATCTAACTAAAAATCAAGAAATCAATTAAAAAAGGAAGAGTTTGGCACTTGTATAGCCCATGAGGGAGTGTGACACATGTGATAATATTTTGAGATGACTCTGAAGCTTATTAAAACTCATTTCCATGTTTTAAATACTTTTTAAGTTCCATTTTTGAGCTAAAACCATTCTTCTTTTTCTTTGCCCTTATAAACACACAAAAGTGGTTAGTAGGTTTGTGTTTGGTACGGTCAATTGAGGAGGTTTTAGACCAAAATCCTTTGGGGGGTGATATTACACTAAGATATATTTATTTTCATAACAATTTTTAGAATATTTATCAATTGTGCTTTATAAACCATCTCTAACAAGTTGACTGTGTTTATTTGCCCACTATTTTCTACACCCTATAGGTTGTTTTCTTGTATGAATAATTTCATACAAACCAATTGTTGAGGTGGTTTTCAGATGATTTTTAATATTTCCCATTATGTTCCCCATTATTTTTTTAATGTTTCAAGGTGTTTTAATAGTCTAAGTATCTCAAGTTATAGGAGAGAGCACCATTCTATGTTATAGGTAGGTTTCCACCATTTGCAAGATCTTCATGCTTTGATAGTGATTTTCTAAGGTGAAGATAGTTTGGTTTACATTTTTTCAATGTCATATTTATCACCTTAACCTATCAACCTCTTTTCCCAAATCAATATTCAAGGGACTATGATAGTTAATACAATATGCATATACAGGCAGTTCATTAAATATATGAGTATCTCAAAATGATGCCATGATGGAATGGGAGCTCTGATAGGTGTTTCAAATCTCTTAAGAGTGGTAAGAGTTTATTTTTTCACTTGGTGAAGTTATATATTGAATCCCAAGTAGATATCTCTTGTAAACTACCTATATTGTTATTTACTACCTAAACTCGTAGTCTTCTACCATTAAAATGCACCTACAGGTGCCCTCATGGAGAATCTCATGTTGAAAGAGATTATATAATATAATAAATATTTTTATGGTAAAAAGAGTCTATCTATAACCTTTTTAAAATGACCAAACTTCATTGAAACTCATAATCCATGCATATTGCTCTCATTCCATTCGCTACATGTACACATGACAGTGTTCACCTACATGTGCTTATAAGAGAGAATCAAGTTGGAATAAAGGTTTTGAAATAGTTTTCAAGGTATTAATAATGATAATCACCCCTTTTATAATTTCAAAATATTATAGGTATGTTCATGAGGTCTAAAACAATACCCATTGTCCAAGTTTGTACCCATTTCTTGTGTATGAAAAACCACCTACATGTGGTGCTAACAAAAACTGAGAATGCATGTATGAAGGTATTAAAAAAAATTGTAACTCTCATATAAATATTTATATTTTTAAGAGACCCTATAATTCATGTTTTTTATGATAATTGGGAAGGTAAAGAGTGAGGAACCCTTTAAAGGTGAAACGACTTGTTCAAGGACCTTTTCCCTAAAACAAGAAAACATAGGTCTGGCACTTTTGTCAAAAGCATACAATAGGGTTGAAAGGAGTTTTGAAGCCTCTAAATGTGTTTTCATTATATCCCCTACATATTACATGAACTTTGTAAAAGTATTTTATGATTTCAACTAATGGAGGTTGGAAGTTAGAAGGCTCAAATTTGCCCACAAAGACTCTAAAATCCTTCATTGACATCTACAAGATTTTGAGTCTTTAAGCAACCTTTGTTTTCCAAGTTGGTACTAAACCATGCCATCAAAGATAAATAGTTAAAAATAGTGAAAATGGTATTCATGGTCAAAATTATCATTAGTAGAGGTGGATATGAACTATTTTGGGGCCTAATTTACAGCTGCAGGTGTCCCTTCCTCTGAAAATGTGCACCTACAACCAAGGGTCATTTCTTATATCATATATAGAAAGGGATTAAACATGGAATCATCAATGTTGGATGATGATATATGAATTTATATGACTTTTGAGACCCAATAGTGATGTGAAACTTATTCCAAGATAATATTCACCTACAAGATCCTTTTTGGATCCAACACAATTGACTATGTTTGGTTGTGGTAAATAGTGGACTGAAGAGTGAGGTTTTAGGTGTTGATATTGCATAAGTACTAGAAAAATAGGTCTTAAGAGATGATAATAACATTATGAAACCCTTAGGATGTTTTAGACACTTTCCTCAAGTTAAATTATGCAGGGATTACCTACAAATTTAAGTGCTTCGAAGCAAACATATTTAGAAAAAGTACACAATCTTGAGAATTCGAGGTGTGTGAAGGGGTAAATGAAAGTATATAATGATGAATGGATTTGGAATACATATATAATGATTATATATGTTTCAATATACCCCTATAATATGAAACTAATTCATATAAGAAGGTCTCAAATGATGCATAGCACAATTCACACTTTAACCCTACACACAGTATTCTTTACACAGTCTATTTTGGGTTTTAAGGGAGTTGGAAGGTCAGATGACATAATAAGGGGCCCAAATTTGGTTTAAATTTTTTCCATAACCTTTATAATCCTCTCAAATATTCATTTTTTATGATTAAATGGGGTATTTCCATTTGTTTTGTCTCAGACAAAGGGAAATCCCATTGAGTGTAAACTAGCAGGCTTAGAGGAAAGTATATAAGGGTATGAAACTAGAAGATAAAGAGACACTTTAGGAAGGTGAGATAGGTTTAAATAAACCTAATAAAAAATGAAAAACATATCACATAATTAATAAACCTTACAGGTAGGTCTAAACCCTTTGGAGTTGTAGTCAAGCCTATTAGGCATGGTTAGGCCTAGAATTCAAACGAGAGGTCACTTTCACTTATAGATCTTAGTGAGATTTATAATGGATTTGAGAATTATTAAATGATCATTTTATATGTGAGAAATCTTTTTTAATTCATATAAACCCCTAAGAAAGCCACTTTTGGCTCAGAGATAATTTAAGCATGCAAAAAATGAGAAAATAAGCTTGATAGGCCAAGTTGAAGTGCTTACATCTCCTTGAAGGTTGTGCATGGGGATATAAATATTTTGGAGAATTTTATGAAGGTATTTAAATATTCTCTACTAGAAATTTTTGGCAACTTAAATTTCAAATCTAGATGAACAAACCTTAAGAGCCTAAAGCACTCAAAACCCTCACAAACCCTAGTTAAAGACTCGATGGAGGAAATGAGGATGGAAAGTTGTTCTAATGGCCTAGTTGGCCAAAAATGATTATTAGAGGTTATATAAGACTCATCCAAGCTCCCTACCATCAGTATTAGTTATACATAGTCTATATGGATAGGGTACATAACTTATTCCTTTGACTCTTTTGTGCATCATGCAGGTTCTAGAGACTTTCAAGGGATGAAATCAATTGTTGGAGGAAGATAGAGACTTTTACTAACTCACTATGTTCATTTCATGCCTTTAAAAACTCCTAAGTGTCTCAAAATTATATCTCATCTTGTCCAATCAAAACTATCATAGTGAGCAAGATGGTGTGAAGTGTGAAAACTCCAAGTGAGAACCTTTTTAAGGTATGCCTAATGCCTATAAGGCCATGGAGGATATTAACATGTCATCCACTTCCTTATACATATTTCCATGGAAAATTGAATCCAAGTGTGCAAGGTATGTGAAAGAGGAGTTTTCTTTGAGTGTAGGTAGTGATGGCTCACTTTCAAAGAATCTAAGTGATCAAGACTACAACCAATGCATGGAGAGGCATGTTTGAAAGCCTTCCCTCTCATTCTAATTATGAGACTTGTCCCTAGTTAGTTTTGAGATATTCAAATATGGGTGAATAATGAAGGTATTTTTTTGAGATAACAAAGGGAAATTCATGCCACATTTCAAGAGTTTCATGACTTGGGGTGACACTTGTGCTTCTTGACTTTAAATGATTAGTTTCACATTCCCTTCTCATACAAAAATAACTCATTTTCTCATCTTGAAAAGTGTCCTTGTGACCTTTGGAATTATTTCTCCTCCTCTCTCTCTCAAGTTCTATAAGAACTAGCCATTTTAGCTTTTGTAATTTATTCTCCACCTTAATATGGTGAAGCCCTACTCATTTGTATACCATGGATCAATAAATACTATTGATTTTTACTTATTCTATGACTATTCATAGTGTGTTCACTTGAATGATTAATCTTGCTTAGTGATGACTATAGTTTCCTTAGAATTTTTGTTTCATTCTCTCACATATTTATAGTTGAAAATATTCTTCTTACAATTCATGTAAAGTGTTTTATGATATGTCAAGGTTGAGTGAGTTAATTTATTCAAATAGTGCCATTCTAAGCCTTTTGTCTAGTCCTCCTAGCCTAAACATTCATGACAACCTCATAATTAAATATTGATGTGAGAATATGCAGATTGTAGAAGCATATGTTTGGTTAGTCCCTTGTTCTCATGTTTAATATGTAACTGGTTGGTAGTCATCAACTATTTTATGTATCACATCCTTTAGGATAGTTTACTTTCAGTTTTCTCTCTTTTTTTCTTACAAAGTTTAGGTGTAGTAGTGATCTGAAAGTGGTACATCAAGGGAGTTATCCCTATCTAGAGATTCACCTCATCCTTAGTCTACCCATATCCTAGAGGTGTTTCAATTATGACACTTGGATAAGGAGAGTTGAGACATCTCCTCAAAAGGTGAAAATCCAAGTGACAATAATTTCATTGGTAGTTTTAACTTTTAAATTGCATTATTGCACTAACCGTACCCCTTTAACTAATAATGGTTACCTTATGTGGCATTTTTTACCCTTTCACAATATTACATCTTGTAATAGGTAGATTTATTATTTAAGTTGTGGTTTTGACCACTAAACTATGATTTTGAAATAATATAGTCTTATAGTCAAAAAATTAGTTTTATATACATCCTTTGACTTTATCTAGGCTTACACTAACTCATTTTATCTTGCAAGGTTAGGATTCAAACCTATCAATCTTAAAATCAATAGTTATTTTATCTTAAACAAAACTACATTTTTACAATTGCGATATTGAGTCTAAATCATGGTTCTACCATTGTAAAGGGTGATTTTGACTTTTTTATTAAAATCACTAATCTACACTGCTAACCTTGGTTGTCTAATATTTTTTTTTGTTTTCTTTATTTTCATTTGTTTATAAGAAGGGTAGGTGCTACCCAAGTTGATATAAAACATCCATAAATATTACTTTTGCTACCTGGTGTAATACTGCATTTTTCAAAAGGTGATTTTGTTTAAAATAGTCAATTTTGTATAGTAATAGTTGAATTTGACTTAGTTTAAAATTTAATATAGTTTTACCTTTATCACTCTAATAACATTTTTATATAAAATATTAATCATTTTGAAAACATCAAGTCTTACATTGTGATAATTTTGTAACAAATTAATAATCTACTATTAAAATTACTTTTTTATAAAACTAAAAGTCAAGTGTAATCATATAAATTTCAAAATTAGTAGCTTGAGTGACTCCTAACCCATAGGTCCCTCTTGCATGCTCACATGACCCTTCTAGACACTTTTTTTCTTATTCTTAGTCATCGATGAACTTTTGAAACTTGATTCTAAGTTAACCAAGCTACATTTTTAATGCTAATTCCATGCCCCTAGGTCCCACACATATAGGACAATAGTACCCAACATGGACTATAGTGTCAGACCCTAGGTGTTCGATTTTGATGCTCCTATCTAATTGCATTTGTATCTCTAATGGTCATTTTATTTTGATTCCTAACCTTCATCTTGTCAAACTAGCATGAATACATTCAACCCATAACCAATAGATCTCTATAAAATCCCAATCAAAGTTCATTTATAAGGAGGTTGGAAAATATTAAAAAGCAAGTAAGAATACAAGCAAGACCACTAAGGTAAATTTTTCTATTCTCTACATACAGCCATCCAATATAATTATAAGCATATCCAAATCCTCACACTAGTCCCTAGCCACCTCAAGCACACCCAATTTAGTATTTTTACATTTGCATTACACTATTACACAAAGCACATCAAGTGGGAGAACTACATATGGCTTGATCCCTCTTCAGAGTATTGGTATGTGGGCAATGTGCCCACACAAGGGGTATAGATACACATTCAATGCATCTTACACACACTAACCCCCCCTTCTTTCCCAAGATTAATAAAATCACAATAAAGTCTAGGGTTTTAATACTAAATCAGCTCTACAATGAGTTATATAGACCTTCAATAGTTGAGATTTCATAGACAGGCTCACATAGGGACAGTGAACAAAATTCAAAAAACATTGGTATTTATGAGTAGTTTGGACAATAGTCATAAAAAATGACTATAGTGTTAGACCTTAGTGTGTCCTATTTTGGCACTCCTATCATTTCACAAAATAAAAGTCAGATCCTAATTTGTGACACTATCTCAGTCCAACACAACAAATTCCAGACCCTATCTCAGTCGTGTCATCCTATTTTTAGCTAAGTCTTATTTTCTCCATATTTATTAATATTTATGTTAAAAATAAAAATAAATTATACAAATCAGTAGTTAAATTATTTAAATATTATTTACTAATTTACTATTCTAGAGATTTAACTAAATTAAGAATAAAACTCTAATATTCACATATAGTTAAATCATTAGGTCTCATGCCTCTACACATATAGCACATGTTCAAAGAGCCTCTCCTACCAACAAATGGTTCCCTAAGAGACCTACAATTGATTTCAATTCTAAGAGTTAAAAAGGGATCCCATAGTCAGTTTATACTATAGATATTTTAGAGCATTTATAGCATACATGGCTTTTAGAGCCACGGTCTCATCCCTTCCATCATGCTTCACAATCACACATGATCCCTCTCCTTGATATAGGACACCATGATATGAAGTCTCTCATAAGACTCATTGGTTAGTATCATTTCATTTCAGTCTTTCTTGTACATAATTTCTCAATTTCCTATACATAGTCTCCTAATGCTTGATTGTACATAGCTTATTTTTAATTACTTGTACATAGTCTTTTTATGATTGATTGTACATAGCTTATTTCAAAAATATCAAAAACATTCAAATATGTCAAAATAAAAAATTTAAAAACCCAAAAATATTCAAATATATAAAAAATCCAAACACATTTCAATTGTATGCATTATTCATGCTTTATATTTCTATTACCATGCTAGGCATACATTTTGTTGTTCTATGTTATTGTTTGTCAATCTATCTACATTATCATGCTTCATTGGATCTTCTTTGAGTGTGTACAGTGACTTCTAGACCTTTGATTATTTTACTCGATCATTGAGGGAGCATCCTAATTCATACATTCAAGACACACATTGATATATCTACCCACTAGAGGCATCTTCTACATGACTACACCATCCAAGTTATGTCATTCCTACACCACACACTTTGGTTATCATGATGGTGTACATTCCTTACTAGCTTACATAGATTAATTTATCGACACTCACTAGTATATAGCACTTATGTATTTATTAGCATATACCTAGTCTTGGACTCTATGTCTTACATACTTTCACTTCCTACTTTGATTAGTTAGATGTGATTGTATTTCTAGCACTTACATGCTTTCCTTTCTTAATTTGTGTAGCTAGATATGATTACATTTTTCAATTCTCATTTTGTCTCTTGTGTGTGCCTTACAAAATTTTATAATATACTTTGCTTCTATTCTTGTGTGTGCCTTAAGAAATTTTCCAATATCCTTTGCTTGTACTCTTCTATGTGCTTTTGGCCCTCGTGCCAACCTTGTTTATTTTATTTGTATGTATATGTGGCATTTTAACATGCCTTGTATATTTTCTTTCTAGTTTGAGTGAAATGTGCCCATGTCCCTTATTCTATTATACCCTTGGCCACTCTTGTATGCTTCTTGTTTCTTGTCTTTCGTGCTTGTTGCTTGTTTACTTTTCAATTATTTGTAATGCCATGATCCACATCATGCATTATCTTGTTTTCTTGGATACCATAATGGACATCATGCTCCATCCCTCCTTGACAACTAACAACTAACTAGACTTCTAGTTCCATTTCATTATATTGCACATGTTATTACATTGTTATATCTATTTAGACGTACCCTTATTGATCAAACAATCTCTCATACAAATCATGTTATATCTTGAGATATCTTATCGATTATCATTGTTATACTATGTATTCTCATAGCATAACATACTTTCAAGGCTCTTTCCTCTGAGGATAGTCATTACAGGGTCTTCATTCCTACCCTCAAAAGAGGGGGCAATAAAAAGGAGTTTTGTTATAGAGATCATAGATCTTATCGATTAAAAAAATAAGCTTTTAGAGAAATCAAAATAGTATTTAGACTTCAAACTAAGTAGAATAGACCAAGTAGACAGAGATAATTATAGAACAATCATCAGAATCAGCACAAGATATGAGCGTAAAGTTTGGACTATAGTGCCATATAGTAGTGTGTCATATTTTGGCACCACTATCCAAATAACAAAAAAACTAAATTTTCCAAAAATAGACAGAAAGATAAACACAGTTATAATTTTGTCAGTAACAGTTTAGTTCTGAATAAATAGTTTTAGTATAGTTTTTCCCAAAAAATATAGATAGAGGGGGAATCATGCATGACGTGATGGCTCTCTCTTCCAATTTCAGATTAGGTAGTTGGTATAACTTCAAGATCAAAATCCATGTTACAAACACTAGTGATTGGGGATAATGTGCATAGCACACTTCTTTTTTTTTAAGTTCAGTACATTACCTAGGTATTCTCAGTTGTGCATGCCTTATTCCATCTACAGGTGGTCACCATCATTTTTGAGTGGATTCCACATAATCCTATTATCCAATTTTAGAGTGGATTTCATACAATCATAATCTCCACCTTTTTTGAGTGGCCAAGAGTGGCCTAGTTTTTAGTACACATTTGGATATCCATACCACATTTTCAGATTACAGAGCATTCATGAACTTTAAGAGCCATCTCATACAACACACATTCATGCTAGTATCAATTTATAGCTTCACTTTGCAGGGCAATGATGGAGTCAAAGGACTAGCTAGCCTTTGTATTTTTGAGCCACCTACTTAGAGGGATTGGACACATAGTCTAAACATTGATTAACACATGTATGATCACATGGATTCACTTAGTGAGTGATGATGGAGCCAAAGGGATATCATTTGCATTACTAAGCCACTCTTAGGGAATCAAGTACTCATCCCCATTCATGATATTACTCTTGGTATAGCACCATTCATCACATACCCAGCATCACTCAATAGCACAATAGGTTTTTTATTGATCCACATACTTGGTGAGGTGTATTCACTCCTTTATCTTCCTCATTCTTACCTAAATTTGTACATTATTATTTTAGATATAGTGTATCTATTAAGAACTGATCTACTCTTTGTTTTATCTTGCAGGTTTACACTTTATGATGTGCTCTGTCAATGCACATCCAACATCACATAGCTTCATGAGCTTCATCCTTGCAGGTAAGTTTAGGTACATATTTTTTCTTTATCCTAGTATTTTGCTTTATTGCATTATAAGAATAAAGGGAAGGCAAATGTAGTCATATAAAATGTCAAAATTGGTAGCTTGAGTGGGGCTTGTGACACCCAACTCATAGGTCCCTCTTGCATGCTCTCATGACCCTGTTAGATACCTTTTTGCTTATTCCCATTCATCTATGGACTTCTAAAACCTGATTCTAGCTCATCTAGGCTATATTTATTATGTTAATTCTATCAGTCTATTTCTCACACCTGTAGGACAATAGTGCCCAAATTGGACTATAACATTGAACCCTAGGGTGTCTAATTTTAGTGCTCTTATCAAATTGCATTTTTAGCTTCAACGATCATTTCCTTCCAGTTCCTATCCTTCATCTTGTTGACCTAGCACAAATACATTCGACCCATGACCAATAGATCTCTATAAAATCCCATTCAAAGTTTATTTAGAAGGAGGTTTGAAAATATTACAAAACAAGTAAGACCACTAAGGAAAATTTCTCTATTCTCTGCATACAACCATCCAATACAGCTACAAGCATATCCAAATCCTCACACTAGTCCCTAGCCACTTCAATCACACCTAGATTACCATTTTTGCATCTGTATTATACTATTTCATGAAGCAAATCAAGTGGGATAACTACATATGGTTTGATCCCTCTTCAGAGTATTTGTATGTAGACAGCATGCCCACATAAGGGGTGTAGATACATGTTCAATGCATCTTACACACATTAACCCTCCCTTATTTCTCAAGATTGATAAAATTACAATGAAGTTTAGGGTTTGAATATTAAATCATCACTATAAGGAGTTATGTATACCTTTAGGAGTTGAGATTTCACAGGTAGGCTCACATAGGGGTAGTGAACAAAACCCAAAAAATTAAGGTCTCTATGAGCATTTTGGACAACAGCGACAAAAAAGGACTATAGCATCAAACCCTAAGGGGTCCTATTTCATCACTCCTATCCTTTCATAAAATGAAAGACAAATCCTAATTTGTGACACTATCTCAATCATGCATAGCAAATTATAAACCCTATCTCAACCATTTCATCATATTTTTAGCTAAGTCTTATTTTTTCCATATTTATTGTTATTTATAGAAAGGTTAAAAATATAAATAAAAAATACAAATCAGTAGTTAAATTATTAAAATACTATTTATTGATTTATTATTCTAGAACCTTAACTAAATTAGGAATAAAACTCCAATATTCTCAAAACACTTAAATCATCAAGAAAAGTGATATTGACAAATATAGTCAACTTTTTGCATTAATAGTCAATTTTGACCTGAGTAGATTCAATAGTGTATTTTTGTAAATACAATATTAGTTTTATTCATCTTAAGCATATTCTAACATTATGTGAATATTTTAATCACCTTTGTAAACATTATGTCATTTTACTACTAGATTTATTGTGTTTTTATTAAATCCATAAAACCACATATTTTAACCTACGATATTGCCTTATGAGCTATGGTATTACTTAACCATCTATGATTTTGCATAATCGTATAGTTATGGTTAAGGATAATAAACTGTCAGCAAAATTGCATATTAGCTAGTTATGATATTGCCAAAAATTTATGGTTTTGTACTTTTTTAAGTCAATTTTATACTTTTTGGAGTCAGTTTTGCACTGATTGATTATGTATATGTGGTTTTGGTCATTCTAGTTACAATTTTGATCTTTATTTTGCCTTTAATTTGTCCTTTTTGATTGAATTTTTTGAGATGATTTTCAATAAATTTTGAGTCATTTCAAGGGTTTTGCAAGTTCCAAATTGTTTTTCATTTCGACGATGTTACCCCTCAACTCCACCTATTATGTGATCGGGAGGACATCTAGGGTGCTACCCCTGGACCCCACAAGGGGCACTACCCCTTGACCCCATAAGGGGTGTTTCCCCTTGACCTTGATGGGAACTTTCTCCCCTAGACCCCCGCATCATGGCCCCTCATTCAAAAAATTTATAGACCAAAATTGTGATTTCTTCAGTGTTTTTATTAAAGCTTATTGGACTAACATTTTGTTTCTCATAGGGGTGAATTTAATAACAATTTTGAATTTCTAACATCTTCTCTTGCAGGTCATATATTTTTTCTAATGTCTTGTCTTACAGGTTACCCCTCCAAAATTTCCAATTGAGACTAATAATCACTTGTCTTGCAGGTCATTTGTCAAAGATATTTTGGCATTTTGATCAATTATTTTGTAAATATCTTGTATATATCGTATATAAATTAATCATTTAATAAATATTTTTGTTTGCTTGTATATCACCTGAGGGATACAATGGTGTATGTTTTCATTCTTGCATCCTTGTGGTGATTCCTAGAGGATCAAAAACCTCTAAAAACCCTCCCATTTTTTCTTTTTTAGGGGCAAAGTGACATGGAATTTGCACCCATGCACTTTCCATAGTCTCAAGGGGATAGTGACCATAGATTTCATTATCATGTACTAATCCACACTTTGTGTTATGATAGAGTATAAATATCAGTGACAGTTATCGTTAAATTAAGCAGTTGACTCCATATAAGTCTTTCATGAAGGTTAAAAGTTAATTCTTTGAATGAGACATTAGATAGCACCCTACATAGAATTGAGCCTCACTGTACTTAGCGTATATCATAGACACCCATAAAGTGCCTATTTAGCCTAGAAGAGGGCCATCGGCCATAACAGGGTACTTTTAGTCAAATTCAATATCATCTCCCATAGATCGTCATGTGTAAATAGGGTTGAGAGGGTTTAAGAGATTTCATAGTGGGTCATCAGCCTACATCCTCACTCATGAATTTTTTGGATGGTGTAGTCATCGAATTACACACCCATAAATTTACTAATCTTAGGCTTGTATATTTGCTTGATTTGATGGGTTTTGTGCTAGACCAGCATTGTTTGTGAGCTGAGTCAGCATTTTACCCAAGCCTATACATACTTATCTAGGTATATTTCACATAACATCTTGTTTATCCTTATCTCATCATCATATCATCTAGTTATGCATATTTTCTTTATACATCCTTTAAAACATTGTCACATATTGCATATTTTCCTATGTCTCATATTAGTCACATCTTATCCCAGTCTCATCCACCAATCATTGTTCATACCCCCTGTCATTATCATAGTATAACTTTGAATAAGTCTACCTTATCCATAAAATAATAATTTGTTTTGTCTTTCATAGTCACCTTATCCACCATATTATCAACCTAGTCCTAATTATAATCCAACCCAACTCATCCCCTTATCTATACTAGTCATTTCATCAAGTATGTGATCATACATTGGTCTTCATCCACTTTGGCAAACAACTCTTTCTACATCAAGGTTCTAATCACTAACTTGCTTGTGTTTAATCAAGTTTGAGACATACACATAATCACAATATTATCAAACTATCAATAAATCATCCCATCCTATTTGAGTTGATCATCTTAGTATTGATCTATCCTTAATCCAATCCAATCCCTTGTCAAAATTAGTCTCTCAAACCAATCTAGCCCCTATCCGAGTTCTAGAGCTTATCGTAGCTCACCTAGTCAAATCTAGTCAAAATCATCAAGGTCTAGCTCACATCCTAAATTATTTAACTTCAATATTGTCTTATATGATCCAACATCTCATATCATCAAATAAAACTTGAGATCAGACAAAAGCAAGCCTTTGTCTAAATTTGTTCCACATATTTCAGCCTCATCCCATAGTCTTTCCATTCAATCTCCCACACCTGTTGATTGGGGCTGACACCACATCTTACATATTTTCTCCCATCTTGATCCATGGCATCCAAAAAAAATTGGTTAATAACCTGATTGAACAATGCCTCATGGCCAACAGGGATATGTTTATTTCTCACCTCATCAAGATGAGCACTCAATCTCCTATAGACTTCAATCCCATCCACCCAACATTACCTCCAGTTTGTACCCATCCACATCATTCCACTCTTAGTCTTCACATCATCAGGTCCCATTCAAACTCTCTATTTACTAGTCATAGTCATTCATCTACCCCTTCTTACACTAGCAAAGGGAATCCAATCATGGCCACGTTATCTATTACTAGTCCACCAACCCAATCATGTCAAAAACCATTTGATATACAACCCAATGCTTCCACATCCAAAACATGAAGTGAAGAGAGCCCCTACACTCCCCTTCCTATATCCCTAGAATCCCTTTCCACTAAATCATTGCCAATGGCATGATGGTCTATCTACCCATACGACATCTTAATCTTTCCAAGCCTAATCCCTCTTAGTATAAATCAAGGGGCATACCATTAATTGATGCCATAATTTATAAAACTACGTTCAAGACATCATCGACCATGATGACATAGAAATCAAGAATGAATTAGATGAGTCTAAATCCATGGGTGAACAAGAATAGGAATGCCAAGATCCCATTCTTAATCACCATCAATCCCTTTCCTTGCTAATCTAAGGTCAAGACACCACATCCATCTTCCATAGTCCCCTCGTCTTTGACAAATCCTCCATCAAAGATGATCCTATTCCCCATGAACCTAGTCCCCCATTTTCTCATGATCCTTTCATCCATGGACCTATATTTGGTGAATCCATTGGCCCTCCATCATCTCAAAGACCCAAAATTGAGACATCATTTATGAACAACAAATATTCTACTAGCAACATCATGTCATGCACATTAGAGCCCACATTGGAGTTAACACAAATCTTGTCTACATCAGGATAATATTTAACACCAACATCTGAATTAGATTCCTCATTAGAAACATCATCCCTCACAGACATTATAGCATACAATGACTATGCTTGCCCTTTTGATGATACCACCAATTAGGATGACAATCAATCACCAAGCATAGTTTTTTATCCCAATCAAGATGATAAAGTCATAACTAAGTTTTTACAAGATTTATCTATCAAAGATAGTCAAAATGGATCTGATACCACAATGGATACATGTCTTACAGCATGTCTTAGTAATCCTTTTGTTTATCTCAAGAATATTTTCTTCAATGTCAAAATTGGGTCTCTTAGGAACCCTTATGAGGATCATATTGCCCTATCACCACTCATTGACTCATCATACCACCTCCCCTACCTTCATCCATCATATATCCTTTTATTTCCATCAATGATCATTCAATCACCTCCCTCCATAAATATGAGTAAGAACATACATCATTCGACCCTTCCTTGAGCAATACAATATGTGCCATAAATACAAAGGTCAAAGACCGTATTCAAAAATTCAATCATAATGATCAAATCCCCTTTGATCCAACTAGTCAAAATCAATAAAATTCAAATCACCAGCCTAATCAAAAGGTGTCTTCCCCTAGTGAACCCATCTTTGAGGCACTAGGGAACCATCAAAGTCAAAATAATCATCATCTTTCAATTCATTTATCAATCTCCTTTGGTGAATCCCAAAGTCAAGAACTAGGGAGCAATCAAGAATAATCAAGTCTAAAAATAAAAACAACATCAAAAGCATTATTAGTATGGCCGATAATCCTTCAAATAATCAAATCAAAGAAGAATTGCATAGTTCAAAAGTCTTAGATCTTTTACAGTCTTTTATCAACTGGCACCAATGAAACATGGAACATCTGACATGTTTGAATGCTAGTCGTATTTCTAAAACACCCATCACACCTCCCTATCATGGTCCTATCATCCATTCTAGTCCTTTATATTAGTATCAAATCCAAACACTAAATCCATCCATTCCTCACATCACCTTCTCGAGCAATATTATCTCTCATAGGAGTGACGAAGACACTTGGTCTAGATATTTAGAGGGGTTTCAATCAAGAATCAATGAAGGTCATAAGGATATCAATACATCCAGCATTGACAACATGGTCCTAACATCAAACATCTCAAGAATAGGTGTTGGCTAATTATCTAGAAACTGTCAGCATTCATGCATCTCATACTCGTATCTAATAAATCGAGATGCCATCTAAAAATTCAAAAAAGTCAAAAAAAAAAAAAAAAATCATTCGTCCAATGGTGAAAACCAGTCTTTTAGCACCTTGGGCAAGTACCATGATGAAAACTAGTTTTTGGCATCATAGTAAAATAATCTATTGTCCATATTTTACCTCAACACTTGGGGTTAAAATCCATCTTATCCCTTTGTCCATTGCTCATGCCCATCATTTGCCACCATATCATGCATCCTATTATGTCCATCATTTCTTCCAGTCTTGACCTTTGTAACGGAAGTTGAAGATGTATTGATGAATTTTCTAGAATCATCTTGGTATAACCTCTAATGGACACTCAAGTAATTAGATACCTAGTTACTAAGCTTGGTATTCCCTTTGCTAGTAACTCCATTTGTATAGTGTATGATGTGGTTATTGGTGATTCATAGACCATTCTTCCTTGGTCCTCATCCCATTTTTAGCATCACCCTCATCCTTTTATCATACCATCCATTATTCCATTTGTCCTTATCCTAGTTTTTAATCTTGGTATTCCTTTTGCTAGTAACTCCATTTGTATAATGTACATATATATTCTAAAAACCCCTAAAAATTATAAATTTCATAAAAATATCAAAAACATCTAAGTTGTTTTGTCTTGTGTCATCTTTTCATACATATCCCAGTCATCTTTCCCTATGTCCTAAGTCATACATATCATCATGTCATATTGTATTATCATCTTGTCTTGTCATATGTCCTACAAATCCTAGTCATCCTATCTAAAGTCTTATCATTCTTATCATTTTGTCATCTTGCCTTGTCTTAACATCTTAGTCATCTTGTCTTTAATCCAAATTCACATCACACCATCATGATCAACTTAGTCCAACTCATCCCCCAATCAATCATCCCCTTGACTCTCATCAATATAACAACACATGTCACAATGCATCTCTATTACTTGTCTACTTTGTGTTGTTTGGCTTGTTTGCATGTCTTTTATCATGTATAATATGATTATCTTATGTTTTTGATATTTTCATCATGCATATTTTTATTTATCTAGAAATAAAAGAGGATGTTATGATGACATTGAAGGTTATAATGATGCTTTTATATACTCTTGATGATGCAAAGTTTTCTATTTTCCCCTTTTATAATCATGCACTTTGGCACAATGTCCTCTTAGTCATACAACGCTGAATTTATCAAATTGATTAAATTATAATGAGATTTATTATAGCAAATGATAGATTGATGATATACACACTCATCATTTATCCTATCCTCTATCACTTGCCTAATCATATGATCATATCAATCCCATCATCAAGTTAATCACCCCAATCTACTCAACTAATATCTAAGTCACATCCTCCATCTAAAAATTAACTTGTCTAAAGATCATTGTGTTGGGACCCTTTTTGTGCTACCTAATGGACCATGCCAACTCGGTATATCTTAGCATGAGGCATTCATTTCAAATAATTTCTCTTTTGGTACTTTTGGCACCAGTTGGAAGAATCTTTGAAGATCTTGTTTCAACTGGCAGGTAGTTGCTTAGCACCCAAGTTTTAAGGGACATCCCTTTGAGTATTGCATGTGGTGGTTGGAAAGTACGGGTGTCAAATTAGTGGAGCTAGTGGGATAATGACCCCTAATAATATATTATCACCTAACATGCACCCATCCAACCTAACTCAAAGATTTTCCCCTACCTATAAAACAAGATTAAACCCAAAGAAGAGAGGGAGATGAATTAACTCAATTAATCTCTACAAAATTTGAGAATACCATTGATATAGTTTGAGTTCATATGGATATTGAGAATAATTTGCATTGTAACACCCAAGATTATCTATGAGCCACTGGGCATGAGTAAGTATTAAATGAGTTGATGCTTTATTTATGTTATGAATTTTACTCTGTTGATGAACTTTGATTTAATGTAAATGGCATTGCATATTTACTTGGTTGTTGATCCATTTCATATAGTTTAGCACTATTGTATGATTGCAACTTAATTTTTGTATGAATAATGACATAATATTCATTTTTTAATGTATTTTGATGTAAAGGTATGTTTTAGGTCGCTAATGGCATCACTATGCCATATAGCAACTTTGGTATACTTGTAAAATTGACAAAGTGTTGAAACTGGCATGCATCGAAGCCCTAGTAACCATGCCTAGAGCACTAACTTGAAGAATAAGCACCTGAGCATAAGTCATTCCCTTGATTTGACTAAGTGCCTAAATGACACTTAAATTGTTACCCCTATGGCTTATGCCACTAAGAGCTATAATTAGTTAGATATGAACTTGTGTCAAAAGATTTGTGCCCTTAAAAGTTATGTAACTTGTCCAATATAAACTTGTGCTACCATGATTAGGATCAATTCCCTCAAATATGATTATGCCTCTTTATCTTATCTAGAATTACATGCACTGATAAAACACCTAAGACCATTTCATAAATGACTAAGACCCATTGAGACTAAAGTTACATCATGTTTCAACTAGCCCAATGTGCACCCCAGTCCCTTCACTACTGCACTTCGAGTGAGCACATAAGGCTTGCACCTTATCTAAATTAATGCCAGTGCAATAGTGCATTTAAATGTTTTGCACCATAGATTTTTACTATTCTTGCACCTAGTTGTATCAAGTACAAAATTGACTTGGATTGATTGTTAAGCATGTGACTAAGCACATGAGCCAAACAAACAAACTTTTTTACAACATTTTGGTTATGTTGCCTGGACCCATGTTGAATTTTTTTGCTACAATGGTGCAATAGAATGATGTTCCAACTCTCACTCAAGAACATTGAGTGCTAGCTAGATCAAGTGGAAGATAGTTTCACATGGAAGCATCTGACATGCCAAGGATATAAGCCAAGATAATGGGTGCAAACCAACCTACATAATGCTTTGTATGAGGTGTTATTTTATGAACTACTTGAGCATGTGTACTGGTGGTTGGTTTCCTATACCACCTCTAGAATATGAATCTATGACCAGCACTTCAAGTGGACAAAGGATATTTTAGAGAGGCTTGAGAGCCTAGATGATGGTTGTATGCATGTTATAAACAAGTGGTAGAAAGGCATGTTGAATAGCTACATATTGGAATTTGTAGTGTCGACCTTCTCTTGCTCTAAAGAAGTAGAGTATGAGTTATTTCATGAACCAAGGGGTGTGTTCATAAGAGGGCTCAGCAATGAAATAAAGAAATTACTGGTGGATTATGGTATTGAAATTTTAAAAATGGATGGCTAAAATCCTTGTGCATGTGAGCAAGAATAGAAGGTGAGAAGGGGAAGTGTAGGTGAGGCATGATGGAAAGGGATGAGAAACCTGACACTCAAGATATCTAAAGGCATAACTATAAGAAGCAAAGGTGTAGGCTTATAGAGGATCTATAACTTGGAAGTACTGAGAGGATTCATAGCAAGTGGGAAGGGCATGGGGAAGGATCCCTTAAATTGTAGTAGCATGAGGAAAGAGAGGAAGAAGAAAGAGGTTGAGCTCAGTAGTTGGGTGTTAAATGCCTTAGGTTCCTATAAGATGTGGTGAATGAGGATACACCAAAAGAACCTACCCCCATTAAACTTAAAGTGTAAGTTCACACAATGGATTCTCCACCAGAAGACATAAAAATGATAACTAAACCTATTATCGACATTGACTTTGATAGACTTCAAAATTTGAACCAATATTTTGTGATAAAATAAGTGATTCCTTACGAAGGATTGAACAAGAATACCATGAAACTAGTGAGTGCCAACCCAAGAATCTAGAACATAAGTGCAAATATCCCCATTTAGAGGATGTCAACTATACTGACTAGGAAATAGCCCATAAGAAGTGGCTCGGTACCACAAGTGAGTAGTACTACACCATCGAGCTTGATGATGTAATCTACAACAACAAGGTCAGTACTCAACCCTACAACTAGAGGTCTTGGAGGATTGCCTCTAACATAGATGTTAGGGGGCAAGCACCTCAGACTCTAGCACCACCTCCTTAGCAGATTTATTATGAAATGGTGATGCACTTGCTCAAGTATCATGGCATAGAGAATGTCATGAAGTATGTGCTCAAGTGTGAACTTCAATGGTTCACTTAGGGTATCGCATAGTCAGATCACAAGGTGACTCAATTCCTGACCACCTTGTTAGATCACGTCCATACTTGGTATCATAAATTTGATCTAAACCAAGATATGGTTGATTATGATATATTGAAGGAAGCTTTATTAAAGGAATTTAATATCCCTGAGTTTGAGCAACAAAGCATCATGGTGCTTAAGTAAATTATTCAATGGCCATCTGAGAGCATGCACCTATATGATGCATAGTTTAAGACCCTCTTTTCCAAGATTCCATATGATATCCACCCCTCCCACCACATGCAATGCTTTGTTGGGGGCTTGTTAGTACCTTTCAGAAGAGCACTATCCATGAATACCTTCATGGACCCCCACAAAGTGCTTGAAGCTATGCTCTAGGCCAAGGTAGTAGGCAGTGTCAACACTAAGATCAACCCATTTATAGAGGTACAGATCATGTCAATGGCCTCCTAACTATAGAAGCTGATTGTTGGTTCCATGCATGACACTTGTAACATATTATGGTGTACTAACTATTAAATGGAGGGGCATAACAAGAATAAATGCCCATGAAGAAATGTTCACACCTTCTCAAATGTGAAGTTTGTCATGGGTTTCATGACTCTCAAAACTATCCCCTATTGCAACATGTCAGTCAAATGAACATTGTTATCTATTTCAAGATGTTTGATGCCTATACTCATTCAATAATGGATTGTTGAGTCATTGATGAGATGTGCTAAAATATGAAGAGGTACATGGTAGGAAATGACCATAGTTGGTAGTCAGGTGGGCTAAGGAAATGAAGGCTATGCCTAGCAAAATACTAGCTATTGGAATCAGTAAGGTATGTGTGGGTAAGGTGGAGGATACGGTGGAGGAATATTCCCACCATGATCATGTTACAAGTATGGGTCAACTGAGAATTACCAACATATCAACCCTATGCACCCAACATATGGGTATTATTGTGACCATATGCAGTCGAGGATTGCCCAAACTTTTACAAAAAATTGACTCAAGTTCGGCCTGGCACCGATAAGGGTGACACAATGGTTAGATGTGACCCAAAGGAAGAAAAATGGACTCCCAAAATATACTAGACTCACAAGGAGCCACCTAAAGTACAGGCTACAACTTGAAGTGGGTTCACCACATAGTTGCCTACTGTGTTGATAAAAGAACTACACTTGGAATATGGCAAGTCAAGCCATGTTGAGCATATATCATGACTTGAACCAAAATTTTCACCCTGCCCTGATCCTGTGTGATAGAAGGGCATCCTATAACAAGCCATGAGCATAATACAAAGTTTGTAGGGAAAGCTCCAGTTAGCCAGAGATATACAAGCATAGCCTACCACCTCATTCAAAAGGAAATATAGTCAGGAGGTTGAATTATAGGGGTTAATTGAGATCCTACACCTCTTACAAACTGAAGGGATGTTGCCCTTGCTGAAAAACTTGCTTTTAGAGCATGTAGGGAAGAGACTAGAGGAAGAGGCCAAACTTCAAATGATAGAAGTTATTTGTCACATATGAAGTAGGTGCATGAAATAAGGCATGCTTAGATTATAGAGTATGACTAAGAACTACTAATAAATGCCACCATCGATAAATGGTCTATTTTTGAGATTCTTGTGGACATGGGCACTGAGGTTAACATTTTGACCAAAATTGCCTAGGAAAAGATAGGATAGCCACCCTTAAAACCCTCCCATTATATGTTTATGGCCAACAAAACCTGAGTGCAACCTATTGAGATCTTGAAGGGCATCATTATAGATATTATGGGCATTGAATTTTGAGCTGACTTTGAGGTAATTGAGTTGGCAGAGCATGATAACTATCCAGTGCTCTTAGGGAGGCCATGGTTTTATGACAACAACATAGACATGCACTTCAAGAGTGCTACATGAATTTTGATAATGGTAGAGAGAGGGTGGTGATCCCCCTATCAAGTGATCAAGGGCCTCCATATGTGTAAAGTGTTGATCTTGAAGACAAGATCAACCACATTTATAACATCACAATGTGATGCACTGAGAAGCTTAACCCAAGTGACCAAGGAGTGATCAAATGGAAGGATGGATAATTAACTTCTGATATAACTAGTGTAGCCTATGATCGATGGATCGAAGAGGCTTATGAAGTTATTGGCTAAAGGTGTAGCCTAGTGTGGGCAATTGAGCCAAGGCTAGCTTGAATAGGATTGATTAGAATTGATTGCACTCAGAAGAAATAGGTTCCCCATACCAAAAAGGCAAGGAAAAGGTTGTTCAAATTGAGTAAAGGGAAGATTTTAGTGCTCCCAAAATATGGAAGAAGCTATCCTATAGAGAACTATGTCCATGACATTGAAGCATGCATTCCTAAGGAAATAAATAGAATGGGTGCACTAGTACATACCCTAAAGAACACTACTACTCATTGGTGGGCAGTGCAAAGTCCTAGATTGCCATCATGGCAAGATGTGAAGGTATAAATATTCACTAAGTTTGGAAAGAGTAATGAGAACTTAGACATACCTACTTACTTAGGTGATTCTGACCCAATTGTGCATGTACGCTTGTGTGAAGAACTTGGATTGTCTGTATTGAGAATGCACTCAAAAACTTGTGGGTGCATGATTTCTATATGACTTTGAAAACATAGGCATAAATTTGGTATGTTTTAAATGAAACATGTCAAGAGATAGGGGACTAGGAGGTACTCAAGGAGAGGTTCATGCACACTTTCTCCTTCTCTCCACAGAGCTTAGAGCTACTGGAACCACTACAAGTCATTTGCAGGGTAGTGTTTGAGGACACTACCATACTATAAGAGAACCTTAAATACATGTTCAAGGAGAAAGGACTGGTACTCCTAATTTTATATGAATAAAAGGTGATCAACAGTGACTCTAGCGAGGAGGATGATGAAACTTGTAAGGATCATAATTGGAAGGCTCTAATAAGAATAGAAAAACTCATGCACCACATGGACGATAGCACCCCAAACAAAGAAGATCTTATGCATCTTTAAATTGAAACAACTGAGGGGATAAGGCAAGTGGAATAATCTCATCAGGAGAGGAATGAACCCTATTATGTACCCCTTAAAACCACCAAAGTGGACATCAACACAGAAGGCAAGCCCAAGATTGTCACTATAGGTACATACTGGTCTAAGGCAAAAATGGCATGAATCATAGACCTCCTAAAAGAGTTTCATGACTTATTCCCATGTAATTACCAGTACATGAAGGGCACCCACCCTTCCCTTGGAAAAATGAGCATCAAGTTGGTGGATGGCACAAGGCCTATCAAGAAGCACCCATATAGAATGAACCCTAACCTACAGGCCAAGGTGAAAATAGAGATTGACGGTCATGGGTGTCATCTACCCTGTACGAGAGTCTGAATGGGTGGGCCTAATGGTCATAATCTGAATGAGTGGGCCTAATGTTCATAATCATCAAGAAGGATGGGCACATATAGAACTATGTTGACTATAGAATTTTAAACACCACCTACATCACCAATCCATTCCAAACCTCATTCATCAATGAGGTCTTAGATGGTGTTGTAGGTTGAAAAATTTATACTTTCAATGATGGTTTCTCAGGCTACCATCAGGGGTAGATTGAGGAGGATAAGCCCAAAACAACCTTTGCGACTAAATGGATTTTTTTGCCTATAATTTGATGCTCTTTGGGATTAAGAATGCACCTATTATATTCTCTAAAGTGGTGATCACTGATTTCAAGGACTTCATTCATAGGTTCCTCCAATTCTATTTCGATGACTGGACTGTATATGGCCTTGTAAGGGACCATTATGACAATCTACATCTCATGTTTGAGAGGTACAAGGAGCTCTAGATATATTTAAACCTGAATAAGTGTGTCTTTTCAACCCCCTTTGGAGCATTACTTGGGCACATCATCTTCAACAATGGGTTGCTTATTGACCCTATGAAGATAGCCATCATAATTCAGCTCTAGATTCTTTCAATGCAAAAAGATGTTTACGCCTTTCTAAGCCATTGTGGCTACTACATAAAGTTTATACGGAGCTATTCAAAAATTGTAGCACCTTTGGAGGAACTCATTCACAAATATGCCATGTTTTATTAGGGTGGAGTGCAATAGGAGGCTTTTGAAACATTAAATTTGAAATTGGCTAGTGTGTCGATTCTATAATTTCCAGACTAGACTACTCCTTTTCATGTATATGTCAATGATTCAAAATCCCCAATTGGCACCATATTGGTGCAACCAGGTGAGGGTAAGATGGACCACCCTATCTCCTTCATAAGCAAGAAATTGACACAAGAAAAATAGAATTACACCACCATCGAGCATGAGGTGCTAGCAATAATCTATACCTTACATAAATTTAGGCAATATATACTGATGACCCCATTCATCTTTTTCACTAATCACAAGGCACTCAAGTACCTTATGAACAAGCCTATTTTATACAGGTGCATATGTAGATGTATAGTTCTATTCTAGGGGTTCCAGTTCTTCATTGTTGTTAAACCTAGAAAGCATAACTTAGAGCCAGACCATTTTTCCTGCATTAATTCCAATGATGCAATGGTGGCAATTGAGGATGACATGCCAGATGCACAATTGTACAGAGTCCAGCACATCCCTAAAGACTTTGAAAAAATTATCACTTTCCTAACATCTAGGTTTGCATCCCAGACCATGTCAAATAAGGAGAAGTAACTTACTATTTACGTCACCCCCTTCCAACTCATTGAGTGTGAACTATACAAACTAAATAGAGATGAAGTCCTACACTGGTGTGTTCTAGAACATGAAAGGGACTCCACCTTACAAGAAGCACATGAGGGAATTATAGGAGGCCATTGCATTGGATATGTAATAGTGCGTAATATATTGCATTCAAAATTTTGGTGGCCAATCCTGTTCCAAGATGTAAAGGAGTGTGTCAAGGCATGCGGTATAGGCCAGTGCACTGAGAAGCCCAACCACCAAGATGAGATGCCTCTCATCCCCATTCTTGCTCAAGTGTCATTCGATAAATAGGCCATTGATTTTTTTGGACCAATAACTCTTGTAGCATGGTGCAAAAGTGCAAGGTATATTTTGGTAGCCATTGACTATTTTACCAAGTGGGTTGAGGCCATGCCATTAAAAGATTACAGAACCACGATAGCCATGTGCTTCATCTGGGATAACATAATAAGTTGATATAAGTGCCCACTAAGTCTAACTAATGACAGGGGCACTCATTTCATCAATGAGATAGTGTGCATCCTATTAATTGAATACATGGTGGTGCATTATAAGACCACCCCTATCATCCACAGGCAAACAGCACAGTTGAAACGTTCAACAAGATCCTGGGCACATCCCTGATAAATATATATGATTTTGGTCACAAATATTGGGATGATCATATTTTAGTGGTACTATGGGCATACTACATGATATATAAGCAACTGAACAAGGATACACCATTTCAACTAGTGTTTAGCATTGAAGCAGTTCTTCCCATGGAATTCATGGTGGCATCCTTATGCATTTCATAGATTGGTCACTTAGACGACCAAGAATATTTAAGCACAAGGTTGGAATACTTGGAGTGCTTAGATAAAAATCATGCCCAAGAAAGATGGAGTCATCAAATCAAAAAGGCATTCTAGAAGCTCTGGTATGACATGCATATCAAGTGCAAAGAGCTGACTGAAGGAGCATTAGACCTACTCTATGATTCAAAGTACCTTAAGCACCTAGGCAAATTGAAAATAAGGTAGATGGGCCCCTACATCATCGAACACATATTGGAGACATGCACATGCAAGTTGTGCACGTTGTCTAATGAAATACTCCTAGGTCATTTCAATGGCAATCAATTGAAGTTATATCAACTTTAGGATGGCACTTGCACCATAAACACACCGACTCTTTGGTCATTAGTCAGTTTGAGCTGAGCTGACCAAAATATAGTTTGCCACGAGCCAAACCATTCTTTTTGTTTTGTTTTTGTTCCCTATCTAGTGTAAAGAGGCAATAAGTGATGCATAGAGGCTAAAAAGACTTATCTACTGGAACTTCACACATAATTTTAGTCAGATGAATTGAGCACTTGCATTTTCCAAGCACATGAGGCCACAACACCTAAGTTATGAGTGTATGAATCTAATCTAGCTCCAGTTAATTCATTTGGCCTCTTACACATAATTTCTATCGAGTGAGTCGAGCACTTGCACTTTCTAAGTGCCTGAGGCTAGACATATAAGTGGTGGGCACATGAGACTTGTTAGACTCAAAAAAGAGGTGCACAAAACCCTGTGTGCAAGGTTCTAAATGAAGGTTACTTTCAAGCCTATAAATGAACTACTCTAACCTTTCACACATAATTCCAATAGGATGAGTTGAGAACTTGCACCTTCTAAGTGTATGAAGCTAGACATCTAAGTGGTGGCCATGTGAAACTTTCTAGACGTAAGCAAAAGATGCACACAATCCATGTGTGCAAGGTGAACATTGCAGGGATCTTGGAGGCACAAGCATGAACTAGTCTAGCGCTTTTATACATAATACCAGTCAGGTGAGTTGAGCCCATTTAGTTTTTAATCACCTAAGGCTAGATGCCTAAGTTTTTGGGCATGAGGGAGTTACCAGCATTTAAAGATTTGAGAATAAAATGAGAAAGTAAAGAGGTACATCAATTGCTCATGCGCTAGAGACCAAAGAAGAAGGTGAAGATTCTCAAAATGGTTAGGTGTAATAAATAAATTGAATATACACAATCTTACTATGTGTAAGAGAACTAAAAGAGAAGATGAAGCAATGGAGGGCTAGTGCAAGGGATTTGTATGGGGTAGGACAGGCCAAGGTAAGACAAAGCGCAAGAAACCAAACAAAATAGAGAAGCACGCTTGAAATGAAAGTACAACTAGATGATAAAGTCGAACCAAGGAGGTTGAATCACGTGCATGTGAGGCATTATGCACAAGTTACAACAAGGAAAGTAAAGGTCACACCAAGTGAATAAGCGCAGAAGAAAATTCATTTAAGATAGTTGGTGTCCACCCAGATTTGAGTGAGAAGTGACTGTTTGAACTAAACATCACTTCACTGAATTATCATTAGAGAGTATTCAATGAAGCGGTGGTGGAGGCATAAAGATATGCATTTAATGCATTGATGATAAAAGATTTTTGTGGATTTCACAACATTTTGCATTTTTCAAGAAATATAGGCACCACCACACCATAAAAGACCTACATTAATGATGGTAGATAAGTAAAGGGTATAAAATAGCAAGTGGCAAACTTTCTTAGGTTACAAATTTTATACTAACTTAAGACTTAGAGTGAACCTAAGCAAAAACTAGAGAGTTGAGGTGTGAAAACCCTATATCAGTGAGAATTTGAGTGCTTTCAAGCACTAAGAGTGAACAACTACATACTAAGAAGGATTGTGTTCATAGTAAGATTGATTTGGAGAAGTGTGGAGAGGGGATTGTACAGAAATCAGATAGTTGGAGAATTGAATTAACACCTAGATCGTCATTAAAAGCTAGTGAAGCTTGAGAGCTAAGGGAATAGTCGTAGATCCCATGACTAAAGAAGTGCCATCACCATTCACAGCTTTGGTAAACCACACCTACTACGCTTCAACACTAGTAGTTTTAGTATGGTGAATAAATAGAAGGGATCAAGCTCTGAGCAGGTGCAATAGGACCCAAAATAGGTGTGTATAGCACCCAAAACAACCACTATAAAAATAGTAGCACAACGAGTGGAAGTAGTGAGTGTGGCATAGGTGGACACCGAGATGCTCACCAAAATGTCCTACCAAGTAATGCAATTCCCTCTATAGGTCATGATAGGGGAGGATTGGCACTCTTTTTCACACACCTTCCAGTTAAAATAATATAACCACTACACATCCATTTATTTGTAAGACCTTGCACAAGATTGGATGGTGGACACAGAGGAGAAGATGATGTAAGGTGATGCCCTATTTGACATCTCGATCCAAGACAAATTGACAACTTCAGGTGCAACTTAACTTTACGAGTTGTCATGCTTCAGGAAGCTAGAGGAGCTTGTATAATTCCTACTCTTGCATATCCATAAGGACCACATTTACTTCATAGGGAGGCACATGAAGATCTTGATGCAACTGATAAAGAGAATAACTAAGAATTCAGATACTAGTAAAGACATCCATTAGATGATGGATGATGATGAAGAGGTGGAGTGTGTAGCACAGTTCTTAAAGTATTTCAAGGTGGGTTTCATGTTCCTCATCAAGGAGTGTTTAAGGACCCTAGCATGAGGGTGGTGGTGTGCCTCGTAAGCTCCACACTATGCCCAGGTGGTCAATGGACCGATGTGACTAAGGCATACCTTTGCATCACCTATTACATGGCACAGTGTATGCAGTTCAATATTATCAAATTTATCATCGATGAAATTGTGAATAATGCGCAAGAGTTGTTGAGTTGTGGAGCCAAAAGCTTCACCAGATGAGCAAATGCAGAGGTTGCTAGAGTTACACAGTCACTAACATCGGTCAGGACCAACCTACATTGGTTAGGGATCGGCCGACATCGGTCATATGCAGACAGACAGAGACTGACATCGGTCACCTGTGCGTTCCCAAAATTCTAATTTTAAGGAGAACAATGAGTTTGCATGTAAAGACTAAATGTTAGTCTTGAGTCTGCTTTTCTATTTTTGGCATGACAGATTTGAACCTTTGATTAAGAGGTGCATCTAATGGTGGAGAATGCATGGTTCATAAATTCTAGTTCTATATAATAGGGTTAGATCCTCATAGCATTGTAAGAAAAGGTGCATCAATTCAAGTAGCAGAGTTAGTTGTAATTGAAAGAGAGAGAACTCTTGAGGGAAAGAGATCTGTACATCTGAGAGGTGTGAGAAGAGAGAGATTTTTTCATTGTATTTCTTTCTGGAAGAGTTTAATACAAGATTGGTTGTTTCTTGTATCTCCTATTCTTTGTTGTTTTTGATTTCTAGTTACTTATTACTTTTGGTTTAATTCTATATTTAGTTGCTTATACAAAAGTAGTCAATTGTACTCTGTAAGATCCTAACAAGTGGTATCAGAGCGTGTTAGTGTTTGTTGATTACAGAATTCATTCATAGGAATTTTTGATTGAGTGGGAGTAAAGCAATGGTAGAAGAAAGTAAGCTAAGAATGGATAAATTCAATGGCAAGAATTATCAATTATGGAGGATGCAGATAGAAGATTATCTGTATCATAAATATCTGTACTTACCATTGGGTGGGGTTTCAAGAAAGCCCATAGATATGCAAGATGAAGAATGGAATGTTCTTGGTAGAAAGGCTCTTGGATCTATAAGGTTGAGCCTGGCATCTTCTGTGATTTCCAACTTATCATAGGCAAAGACAACGGTAGAGTTAATGGATACTTTGGCAAATTTATATGAAAAGCCCTCAACTTCGAATAAGGTATATCTTATGAAGCAATTATTTAATTTGCAAATGCAGGAAGGTGGATCGGTATCTAGTCATTTTAATGATTTCCATGCAATAGTAAATTAGTTAAATTCTGTCAAAATAGTTTTTGATGATGAAATTAAGGATTTCTTAATCTTATGCTCTTTACCTAAAAGTTGGCATAGTTTGGTAATGGCAGTTAGTAATACTGCATCTGCTTCAAATATCTTGAAAGTTGATGATGTTGTTAGTGTAATCTTGAATGAAGAAATTCGTAGAAAAAGCACAGAAAAAATATCAGGTAATGCTTTAAGTATTGAAAATAGGGGAAGGCAAAGAGAGAAGGGCAAGCAAGGGAGATCAAGGTCAAATTTAAAGATGAAAAGTAGATCCAAATCCAAAAATGGAAGAATAACCTACTGGAATTGTGGAAAGAAAGGGCATGCAAAGAAAGATTGTTGGTTGAAGGATAACAAAGAAAATCAGCATGAAGGTAGTAATGAAGAAGCAAAAGTTGCAGGTATTGTTGCACAAGATGCTCTTACACTTTTTTTGGATAATAAAATAGAATCTTGGGTTTTATATTTTGGTGCCTCTTTCCATGCAACCCCAAATAGAGAATTTTTCAATGATTATGTCCATGGAGATTTTGTAAAAGTTTATTTAGGGGATGATGAACCTTGTCAAACTATTGGCAAAGGAAAAGTGCAGCTGAAATTGCAGAATGGCAACACATGGGTGTTGAAGGATGTCATGCATGTACCCATCTTGAAGAGGAATCTAATTTCTGTAGGAAATTTGGGTGATGAGGGTTGCACAGTAACTCTCACAGTTGAATCTTAAAAAATTTCCAAGGGTGCACTTGTATTAGCCAGAGGTAAGAGAGTAGGTACACTTTATCTATCTACTTGTATTACTGATTATTCTTCTTCTATTTTATCTACTTCAGATGTAGATGCAAAGTTGTGGCACTGTAGGCTTGGCCACATGAGTGAGAAGGGAATGAATGTTCTTAAGTCAAAAGGTAAGCTTTCATATTTGAAAAGCATAGATCTAGATTTCTGTGAGCATTGTATTTTTGGAAAATAGAAGAAAGTGAGGTTTCTCAAAACTGGGTCAACAAAGAAGAAGCACAAGTTGGAGTTTGTTCACACAGATGTGTGGGGACCAACTCAGGTAGCTTCTATTGGAAGATCACAGTATTATGTTTCTTTTATTGATGATGCTACAAGAAATGTATGGGTTTATTGCATAAAGATAAAATCTAATGTTTTTGACATATTTAAGAAATGGAAAGCTTTAGTTGAGAATGAAACAAGTTTGAGATTGAAGTGCCTTAGATCTGACAATGGTGGTGAGTACTGCAGCAATAAATTCAACAGATACTGTTCTATAAATGAAATACGTAGAGAAAAGATGGTTCCAAGAACACCTCAGCAAAATAGAGTTACTGAAAGGATGAATAGAACAATAATGGAGCGTGCACGAAGTATGAGGTTATATGCTTATTTGTCCTTACAGTTTTGGGTAGAAGCTATAGATACTGTGATTTACCTAATTAACAGAGGACCTTCTACTGCACTAGATAGTGGAATTCTAGAAGAGGCTTGGATAGGTAAAAAGGTAGATCTTTTATTTCTCAGAGTTTTTGGTTCTGAAGATTTTGTGCACATTGATTAAAAAAATAGAAAGAAGCTAGATGTTAAATCTATGCAGTACACTTTCATTGGTTATAGTTCTGGAGATTTCAGATTCTGGTTGTGGAATTTAGAAACTAACAAAATTATTAGAAGTCATGATGTAGTTTTCAATGAGAAAGTGATGTACATTGATCAGCTCAAGAGGCTGAATAATTCTGAGCAGGGCAATTGTGATTTGGAAGAGGTTATGATCCAAAATGAGCTCGCAGGTAAAAACCATCACTCACAGGAAAACACAGAGACCAACGTCGGTCAAGAAATTGATGTCGACAGTCAGGTAGATATCGACGTCGGTTAAGTGGAAACTGACGTCAGTCAAGTGGAATTGACGTCGATCAGGTGCAGACTGACATAAACCAGAGATGACCGAGATCGGTCACTGACAGAAAAGAATTTGGGCGGACAACAAGCTGTGAATGAGTCTCAAACGCCCATGAGGAGGTCTGAAAGGGTAAGTAAACCTCCAATTCATTATTCTCCTTTTTTATACTACTTATTGCTCACTGATGGTGGAGAACCAGAAAATTTTGATGAGGCAATGCAAGTAGAATCCAGGAAACAGTGGGAGCATGGCATGAATGAGGAAATTGATTCCTTGGAAGAGAACCAAACGTGGGATTCGATTGAGTTGCCAGTCGAAAAGAAAGCACTGAAAAACAAATGGATTTACAGGTTAAAGGAAGGAGAGAATGGACAAATGAGACATAAGGCCAGGTTGGTAGTAAAAGGATTTGCACATAAACCAGGTATTGATTTTGGTGAAATTTTTTCTCCTGTAATAAAAATGATTTCTATTCGGACTGTATTGTCTTTAGTTGCTATTGAGGATTTGCACCTTGAGCAGCTTGATGTTAAGACAGCATTTCTTCATGGAGATTTGGATGAAGAAATATATATGGATCAGTCGGAAGGTTTTGAGGTCAAAGGTAAGGAGAAACTTGTGTGCAGGTTGAAGAAAAGCTTATATGGTCTTAAGCAAGCTCCAAGACAATGGTATTTGAGATTTGACAGGTTTATGATAGAGCATGGCTTTAGTAGATGTCAATCTGACCATTGTGTTTATTTTAATAGATTAGATAATGGTAGTTATATTATCCTATCATTGTATGTAGATGATATGCTTGTTGCAGGTTCACACATGCAGGATATTACTGAGCTTAAGGTAAAATTAGCTCACACATTTTCCATGAAAGATTTAGGAGCAGCAAAGAAAATCCTTGGCATGAGTATTTCTAGAGATAGGGAAAATCACAAGTTGATTTTGTCTCAAGAGGATTATGTGAATAAGGTGTTGGAGAGGTTCAATATGCAAGATGCAAAATTGGTAAGCACACTTATGGCTGGACAATTCAAGTTGAGCAAAGAACAGTGTCCTAAATCACATGATGAGGTTGAGTACATGAGTAGAGTTCCATATGCTTCAGCAGTTGGGAGCTTGATGTATGCAATGGTATGTACTAGACCTGATAGTGCCCAAGCAGTGGGAGTTGTCAGCAAGTTTATGGCCAATCCAGGAAAGGAACACTGAAAAGCAATTCAGTGGATTCTCAGATATATGAGAGGGACCAGCAGTAGGCATTTATGCTATGGAGGGTCAAACATTTCTCTACATGGGTATGTAGATTCAGATATGGCAGGTGACTTGGATGGCAGAAGAAGCACCACAGGACATGTGTTCAACTGCTGGTGGAACAGCGGTTAGCTGGATTTCAAAGTTGCAGAAGGTTGTTTCCTTGTCTACTACAGAGGTAGAATACATTGCAGTCATAGAGGCTAGCAAGGAAATGATTTGGATGACTCGATTCATGGAAGAGTTGGGAAAGGAGTAAGAGAGTTGCAGATTGTACAGTGATAGTCAAAGTGCAATTCATTTGGCAAAGAATTCATCTTTTCATTCAAGAACCAAACATATACAGCTTAGGTACCACTTCATTAGACAGGTATTGGAGGATGGTCAGTTGAAGCTAAAAAAGATCCATACGGATGAGAACCCTGTAGATATGTTAACAAAGTCGATAACAAAGGAGAAGTTGAATCTTCATTCAACTTTTGTTGGTCTTCAAGATTGAACTTGAAGATGGAAAAGCAAGCTAGAAGATATTGTTGTACAGGTACAGGTGCAGTTGTTTATCTCCAAGTGGGAGATTGTTGAGTTGTAGAGCTAAAAGCTTCACCAGATGAGCAAATGCAGAGGTTGCTGGAGTTACACAGTCGCCGACATTAGTCAGGACTGACCGATGTCAGTTAGGGATTGATCGACATCGGTCATATGTAGACAGACAAAGACCGATGTCGGTCACCTGTGTGTTTCCAAAATTCTAATTTTGAGGAGAACAGTGAGTTTGCATGTAAAGACTAACTGTTAGTCTTGAGTTCACTTTTCTATTTTTGGCAGGATAGATTTGAACTTTTGATTAAGAGGTGCATCTAACGGTGGAGAATGCATGGCTCATGAATCCTAGTTCTATATAATAGGGTTAGATCCTCATAGCATTGTAAGAAAAGATGGATCAATTAAAGTAGTGGAGTTGGTTGTAATTGAAAGAGAGAACTCTTGAGGGAAAGAAATCTGTACATCTGAGAGGTGTGAGAAGAGAGAGATTTCTTCATTGTATTTCCTTCTGGAAGAGTTTAATACAAGATTGGTTGTTTCTTGTATCTCCTATTTTTTTATGTTTCTGATTTCTAGTTACTTATTACTTCTAGTTTAATTTTGTGTTTAGTTGATTATACAAAAGTATTCAATTGTACTCTGTAAGATCCTAACAAGAGTGCCACAAGGCAAAAGGGACATTCAGGTGGGGATCCATTCTCATCCTCATTGTCATGGAAGAGGTTAGAATTCTAGATGGGGATGAGGGCAACCTTTGGGTCTTTCCAAAGCACAATGATTCCTTGGTGTAGAAGTACAAAGACTTCACAAGCCCCCTCTCTTTCAATGCCAAATATAAGACTCATATCAAGGGATGGTGAGAGAGGCCTTCGGGCTAGAGTGGCGCATCCCTTAGACTCGTATCATGGGATGGTGAGAGAGGTACATAGATTCCTTCGAGCTAGAGTGGTGCATCCCTCAGGGGCTCCCTCAGAGCATGTTTGAAATGGCAACCTTTACCGTAATGTAGAACTATTATGTAGTGCGCTTGGTGGTAGTTGATGGTAACAAGTCGAGGTAGATAAAGCTCCCCTAAACCTTCTCAAAAAGATACTTCAAGGAAATGTTGTGATGGATCCCTAATGCACAATAGTTAGACATTCCATTAAATAAATTGGATATGGAGAGGCATAGGATGAGGCACCAATTTGTTTGCATAAATGGGAAGGCCACCGAAGATGAAGAGGATGATTCAAATCACACTGACATCCATCCTCTCCAAGAAGCAACCACAGCTGAGCACATCCATAGGCTCTACTATGAGATGAATCCAAAGAAGAAGGGCCCAAGTGCAGAGTAGAGTGATGATCCCCTTATCAAGATCGGTGATGAAGGGACCCCGGTGCCAGTAGAGAAGAAATCTTCCAAGAAAAAGAAGGGGGAGACTTTGGAAGAGATAGAGGACCGAATAAGGATCAAGATCACCTCAAAAGAAGAAGCCTCTCCTTAGGCCTCCACAAAGAAGTATGTGTGATTCATGCCAAAGGCTTCCCTTGGTGCAAGGGAAAAGAAGGGGAAGTTTCCTACTGTGGCGCCCAAGATAATCTTATCTGACATAGAAGAAGAAGAGGAAGAAAAAATGAAGAAACATTTGGGAAGGGAGTATATATTGTGCTTGAAAAAGGTGACTCCTCTTATAGTGAAAAGACCCCCTCCCCACCACCTCAGACTGAATTGGAGAAGATGTAAAGATGGAAGAAACTTAGCCTTAATGATGTCGATATGCAGAAGGCACGGGAGCTAGAGGAATGAAGAGAAGAAATGATGAAGGCAAGAATGTCCAAAGAAGCCATTGAGATGGTCGAAACTGAAGAGTGCAAGAGAGAAGGGGATAAACGTAAGGTGCAGGAGATGAAAGGGAGGAAAGAAGAAAGGAGGAAGGAGGAACATATGAATAGCCCAGCGAGGTAAAAGTGCATGAGGCTCTCAAAGGTGGCACTATAGCTACGCTTAGAGAAGTAGGATCCTCAAGCACACCAACTGAAGAAGAGTTGAAGTGAAAATGGAAAGACATGGGCTTGGATTAGGATCACATTGACACAATGCTATATTTGCACCATAAGAGAGAGGCCATGAGGGCCAAGGGCATGTCTCAAGCTGAAATTGATTAAATGGAGGCTGAGGAGATAGAGGCCAAAGATGAAAAGACCACAACAACCATCAATAAGAAGAAGGTAGAAATGAAAAGGGCCTAGAGGGAGAAGGCTAGAAAGGAAAAAGAAGAAAGAGATACCATAGGTGTAGAACCCATTAAAGCCAAGATAGTAGAGGTGCCTAGCGCCCACACCAGCCCAAGTACTAAAGGGGTGCCTAGGATAAAAGGCGATGTTGGCACCTCAAAGGGGCAAATAGAGAAAGAAGGGGAAGAGCAGGCTAGTGTAGAGAAGGGACCTACAGAGGTTCACACCAAGGATCCTCAAGAAGAAGCAGATAAAGGGGAAAAGTCCAAAGAAGAACCCTCTAGAAACAAGATGATAAAACTAGCACTGAGGAAAGAAAGGAAGACCAAGGGGAGAAGTTTGATGAAGAACCCCTAGTATTTTAAGAAAAAGGAGAAGGCACTGGAGAAAGCATCAGTGCCAACAAAGAAGAGGAGTTGGCCGAGGAAGAGGAGTATGAGCTGAGTTACAGGGAAAAAGCGTAGAGAGATTTCACCAAAGATGATGACTTCTACATGTTGGAGTACATACACCCCAAAACTACCATAACCCTAATGCACCATCAATTTTTTGGGGCTCTTGATTACTACATGGACGAGCCTCAATTTGAGGTACAAAAGAAAGCAATCTAAAGTGCCAAAAAACTAGAATAGGGGCATGACTACCAACTTGTAAATACAAGGGATATGAACCACGTAAGGTCAGATAATGCCCTCCTTATGGCCTCAGTAGTAGCCCATAATAACATCATCAATGATGTTCATGCCAATAAATGAAAATAGATAGCACAAGAGGTAAAGAAATAAATGAAAGCAATGAAGCTCAAACTCCAGCAACTGGTTGAGTGCATCGAAGAAGCAGAGCCACCCCTTTTGGATGGTGTTGATACTTTAGAAATGAAAGAGGTTGATAAGGTTTGTGCATTTATAGAACAAATGATCCCCCAGATGAAGCCGATGTTAGAGGAACAAGAAGACCCCTATGAAGCAATTAGAAGAGAGCTAAACAAAAAGCTCGATATGGTAGAGGACCTCTTCACCAAACTGGAAGAGGGCATAGATGAAGCAGATGCCATCTTTTGAAACTTTGCCACTCAAGCGTCAATCATCAACATGCACCTTTAAAAGGTGAAATAAGAGAAGGATGCTTTGATGAAGCATGCTTTCACTATGAGCAAGACTAAGCACGTGCAAGTTATGACATAGGTCAACACCTTAAGCGCCCAACTGAAAACCCAAGACCAAGCCATGGAAGAACTCTTCCACACATTTTAGACAAATGCAAGGGAGCAAGGGGACATTTTAGATGGAGGGGTGAAAAGAGATAAGGAAAGGTTGGAAGCCTTCAGAAAAGAGATGGAGATCATGGACGTGTCTACACTCAAATCTGCATTGATGGAAGTAGATGGTGCTGCCAAAGAAATCAATCTCACCATTCAGGGCTTTGAGAACTTCAAGGTGGAACTGTAACAGAGAGTGCCCAAATTTTACATAGAAAAGGTGATGAAAGACTCGTCTGAGGGTGGACTAGTAATTTTGCATGGGGTAATGTTGGACCCCTTTTTGTGTTATCTAGTGGACCATGCCAACTCGATATATCTCGATGCAAGGCAATCATTGTAAATGATTTTTTTTAATAATTTTTGCACCAACTAGAAAAATCTCTAAAGATATTATGCCAGCCGACAGGCAGTTGCTTAGCGCTCAGGTTTTAAGGGACATCCCTTTGAGTACTGCACATGGTGGTTGGAGAGCGTAGGTGTCAGAGTAGTGGAGCCAATGAAATAATGACCCCCAATGATAGCTCAGTACCTGACGTGTGTCCATCCAATGTGACTCAAAGATGCTCCCTTGCTTATAAAACAAGCTTGAACCCAAAGAAGAGAGGGAGATGAATTAACTTAGTGAAGCTCTGCAAAAATTGAGAACACCATTGATATAGTTTGAGTTAGTATGGATACTAATAAGAATATGCATTATAGCACCCAAGATCATATGTGAGTCGTTGGGCATAAGTAAGTAGGAAATGATTTGATGCTCTGTTTATGTTATGAACTATACTTTGTTGATGAACTTTGATTTAATGGAAATGGCATTACATATACTTAGTTGTTGATCCATTTCATATAGTTAAGCGTTGTATGATTGCAACTTAAGTTATGTATGAATAATGACATAATCTTCATTTTTGAATGTATTTCAATGTAAAGGTCTATTCTAGGTCGCTAATGGCAACTTTGTGCCATATAGCGACTTTGGTATACTTGTAAAATTGACAAAGTGTTGAAACTAGCATGTGTCGAAGCCTTAGTAACTACATCTAAAGCACTAACTTGAAGAATGAGCACCTGAGCATAAGCCATTCCCTTGATTTGAATAAACATCTAAATGACACTTAACTTGTTATCCCTATGGCTTGTGCCACTAAGAGCTATAACTAGCCAGGGATGAACTTGTGCCAAAAGACTTGTGCCCTTGAAAGTTGTGTAACTAGTCCAATACAAACTTGTGCCACCATGACTGGGACCAGTTCCCTTGAATAGGCTCGCGCCTCTTAATCTTATCCAAAATGGCACATGTCAATAGAAAATGTAATCCCATTTCACAAAAAACTAAGTCTCATTGAGACTAAGTTTGCACCATGTTTAAACTAGCCCAATACGGGCCCCAGTCCCTTCACTATTGTGCTTTGGGTGAGCACATAATGCTTGTGCCTTGTGTGAAATTGATACTTGCACGGTAGTGCATTTAAATGTTGTACGCCACAAACTTTTACTATGCTTACGCCTAGATATATCAAGTACATAACTGACTTGGATTGATTGCTAAGCGTGTGACTAAGCACATGAGCTAAACAAAGAAACTTTTATACAACACGTCGTCATCCTCCTTTGCTAATCTATCTTATCATTTATCATCTAGTCTATACTACATTGCCCTGAGGTCTTTTCAAATTATGTATGCAATGCTCAGCCACATGGTGTCCCTGAATTCAGCTCGACCACTCTCTCCTCTTTCCCCACCATTCATCATCACATATATTTTATCTTTCATCATCCTCTCATCTTGCATCAGTCAAATCCTTGAGCTATAATATCAATCATTAATCAATCAGTCTATTGATCCATCGTCATCCCTACAATCATTTCCCTAATCTTTTTGTCAATCGCCTACACCTATCGATTGAGCCTGAGAAATCACAACATCCATATTTTCTTTCATTATCACTGATTGGTCAATTCATCATTTCAAGTTTATGGTTTCCACTTTTGACTAGGACATGACCAAGACCATAACTTTATTATCATTATCACTGATTGATCAATTCATCATTTCAAGTTTATGGTTTCCACTTTCGGCTAGGACATGACCAGGACCATAACTTTATTATCATCTCTTGCTCCCTTGCATGTGTCCTTGCTAGGAGCATCATCATTATTAATCACATTATGGCTCATTGATTTGATGCATCAAACTAACCAATTCCTCTCCTTCATCTTTTGGTCACTCAATCATATTATTTCTTCGCTTTCATCTCCTTCATCGTATCTATTGACTTTAGCTTTGAGCTACACTCATCATTAATCTTATTAAATCATTATTTATCTTGACCTATAGCTCTCCCTTGCATGTGTCCTTGCTTGGGATACATCAAAAGTCTGCAGCTTTTTAATTTTATCATCATGTTACGATTGATTCCCCCTTGGGATGTGTCAACAACCGTGACACAGTCGTTCTCACTCCTTGTACATGTCTTTGCCAAGGGCATCATCAATATGTAACTCAGTGCTCAAGTTTAATTCATCTTTTTCATCATCTATCTCAACATTTGGCATCCCATCCCTTTGTCTATTCTTTGCATCCCACCCCTTGTTTCTTATTTCGAGTGGCCATCCACCTCATTCTTCCAAACATGTCCCCTCGAGGAGGCATCATATTTACTAACATTCATCAATGAAATAGTTTTTCTTTGAAAGACCATTACTCCTTCCACGTCATCCACTCGCAATACCTTTTCAAAGTGGTGCAAAATGTATGCACCTAAATCTGTTTGCCCTAACCATTTTATTAATCCTACTATTTATCCTAATTAATCTTGTAGTCATAGTCCTAATTAAATAATTAATTCACATCCCCTTTCATTCTTCTTCATCCATTAACCTTTTCCTCCCCACAAATCAATAAATTTACCTAATCCTCATTATCTACTAACTAATCCCACTTGTCCATTATTTGAGAATTTTAATTTTCCATGACCCACCTACCTACCTACTCTTAGGCTTTCCTACAAGCCTACCCCACTAGATTCTCTAAAACCCACTAATCACCTATCAAATCACTCATTAATCATTGTTAACCGCTCCTAATAGATTCTAGAGTTGTCCAATTCTAAAATCATCTCCTTATTAGTCCCTCCTCTCTAAAAGCCTCTATTTTAAAGGCTTCTAAGGAATTTGTAATTCTTTGGATAATCTTCCACCATTGATCCTCTTCACCCAAATTTGAATCATGGCCGTTGATTTTTCCTCCTTTCTATTTAAACACCATAACCCCTCCATGGCCAAACTAACTACATGAACTAACAAATCCATATCCAATCTATGCTAAAATCTTTCATCAACATAATCTTTGATCAAGTCATCGAGCCAACATCATGTTGTCCATAATCTGAGTCTATTGTAAGTAATCTAATCCCTATCCATAGTCTTTATTGTTTTCTTGTTTGAATCTTGATTTGGAGCAATTAGCTTTTAGGATCTAATGTTGGTATGAATGTTTCATTTATCTTTGCATTTTATTTCGATTGTAGATTTAGGTATTTTTTGATATAAATTGCATATCTAAATCCATTTGCCCAAATTTTGATCTTACACTTTGCAATGTGAAAAATGAATGAGGGTTGATCTTGTATAAATATCAATCCCTTTTGAAAATATTTCGCACTAAAACACTTAGGCCGACCTTAAGAATATGTTTCATTTACAAATTGGATGACTTTTAAACACTGGACACTTAATTTGAAAAGGAACACTAACGTCAACGTAAGCGTTTGGGTGGAATGCAAGTGGCTGGGACGCTGAAAAACAATCACATGTCTAAAATTTGCAAAGAATGATAATGATAAATATTATAACATTTTGCATAGTATAGAAGACCTGGTCATCAAAATAACAATGATTGGACTAAGAGATAAGAAATTTGGCACAAAGAGATAGTGAACGTGAGCCTTCAACAATGAGGTCTTAAATTTGAAAGGTACGGGGATGATAAGTATTTGTTAAGTATACAACACTAAGGTGCTATATAATTCAAATTTAGTATCTACAAAAGCATAATGCCAAACAAGATTTTCTTCTTCATATATATATGAAGAGACCATATCAACCCTTTGATATTTATTATAAATGGTTGATATAGTGGTTGGTGACAAATTAAAGTGTGGTTGAGAAAAAAAGACCACTATATATAATAGTGAATGCAAATCTTTTGGTAGAGGGAAAGTCTTAGAACCGAAGGGTACAACCATGAGAAGTACTTGCCAAGTATACAATATTGAGGTGCTATATAATTCAGATTTAGTATCTACAAAAGCATAATGTCAAACAAAATTTTATTACATATAAAGGGTTGATTAAGAAAATATTGTTTGGCCTTATGTTTTTATAGATACTTAATATGAATTATATAGCACCGTTTGAGACTATATCAACCCTTTATATGTAAAAAAAATTTGTTTGGCATTATGACTTTGTAGATACTAAATCTAAATTATATAGTATCGTCTCTTCATATATATGAAGAGACCATATCAACCCTTTATATGTAAGAAAATCTTGCTAGGCATTATGCTTTTGTAGATACTAACTCTGAATTATATAGCACCTCAATATTGTATACTTGGCAAGTACTTCTCATAGTTGTACCCTTTGGTTCTAAGAGCTTCCCTCTGCCAAAAGATTTGCATTCACTATTAAATATAGTAAGCTTTTTTCTCAACCACACTTTAATTTGTCACCAACCACTAAGTCTAGACTAAGCAAAGGGTATGTTACCCTCATCCCTCTTGAGAAACATCGCTTATGGCTTCAATTCAAAAATATCCAAACAAAGATGTGCATCTTCCACTCACTTGGCTACATCTACACTTCTATATAAGGTTGACATGTGGGGGGCTTACCTTAATAAAGTCTATCAAAACTAAATTGAAAGAGTGCTTACCTCCATATTGTCATCTCCATGCTAAACGATTGATCCCTCATGACATCATTCTCGTTGAATTTGGTATAACCCCCATCACTGTTATAATGTGGTGACTATGATACACAAGCTTCCACAAATGGCCAACACTTCAGTGGATTTCTTCAAGGACCCATCTCAACCATTCAAGTTCTTTACATAGTTAGCACAATGTGGGATCAAATCTTGTGGGTATGCCAGGGCTTCTACTCTACTAGGCCTTGTAGGTATTGACATCAACAAAACTCCCACCACATAATTTTGCCATTGATGCATCAAATGTATCCAAAAGGGTGATAAATAGGAGTTTCATAGATGAGATCATTAGACCCTACCTTTGGTCCAAAATGCTAGAGTTTTGTCAAGCTCTTTCCTCAAAGCTTCAACATTACTAATTTACATATCAAACCTCCAGGGTACCCCTGACTCCAATTATCTTGCAATTTAGGGGTTCCTTTGGCACAATTCAAAGGTTGTTCACATCAACTCCACAAAGAAACAGATCACCATATTCCTCACAGGCATCATATTTATCAAATTTGTTCTTTGGGGCCTAAAACCTGTGATCATTTCGTATTTAGATATTCTCCTTACTACAAGATAAGGAGGTAATTCTTTTGCTTTTTCAGAGACTTATGTTACTCTTCTCAGAGCTTTATTGACTTACGAAGCTCAAAAACATATCTCTTTTCAAGATATATTTGAGCTTTGCCAACGACTTTACTTCTACAATGATTAGAACCCAAAGGGTTGCTTCTTTTACTCACCTTATTTATTCTTCAAAAATGAGTAAGAAATAATAAGATCAGTGCGGTATAGGACATGATTTGTTTTCACATATTTTATTAATTACATTTTCTTTTTAGTTTTGAAGTTTACTAAAATTGCTCTTGCACTCCCTGTTCCTTACATTACATTGTACTTTTTAGTCCCATCGACCAATTTTGGTCTTTCGTGGACATTTATATTACCATCTTATATTATCCAATCATCAAAGGTTATATTGTTAGCCTATCATTTTCATCCCATGTTTGATACAATCAATCATGAGAAACCAAAATTAGACATCAAAAAATACAAATTACAAAGGGAAAGCAGTTAACAATATTGCAAACCATGTGCATTTATATGTGAAAGGCCATCCATATTGTGTACTTCTATAGCTCAAAAGTTTTCTTGTCAAAGAACATCATCCTCAAGTGGTAAGATACGTCAAAGCAAATGGAATAATTAGAATTTAACAAGTTCCAATCCACGGTCATTCTTTTGCAGCGAGAAACTTAAATGTAAAAAAGTTTATCCTGCAATTAATTCATGGTTGGTTGACATCCATCTAAATTTCAAAGCAGCTAAACCACTTCCAAACATTGAATGGGCAGAGGGACGTAGAAACACGTTGGCTAATGACTCATCGAAGTAATTTGTGTTTACAAATTGTTCCAATGTAAAATTGCAATCTGCCAATCCAATATCCCCACAATGATCATTCGATTCCATCCATCCAGCATCAATTACAAGTTAACTTCAATGGTAAGCTAAAGGCAATCCCGGCAGAACTAGCTACTCGTGACACATGATCACCGAGGCCAGGTGATAATGGCTTTATGTCAAGGCCTTGGCAGGACCAGCAATAGAGGAATTAAAAACGATAAGCCTTAGTTGAAGAACTTGGTAGGGCTATTAATAATGTTGCCCAGTTGGGGTTCATGTCCGCAGATTAAAAAACCCGGAGGTGACAGGCAACTTCTAATTTCCACGAGTCTTTGTAGATAAAAATGTTCAAATTGGAAACAATATTTTCCGGGTGTAAAAGACCCGTATTGTTGAACAAACTGGCTAATTTTGTGGTATAATGATGGCATTGAAGATGAAAATATATCTACAGGATCTGTCTACTCATTATCAGGGCTATAACCGTGCCTTATGAAATAATATTGGCATCAAAGAGGAGAAAATTCTACAGCATTTGACTACTCGCTGTCAAGGCCATGACTGATGTGCCTTCGATTACAATTTTCGTCCTTGGATTTGTTGCTTGCTATTTATCTGCTCATTTGACCGTTGATATCACCGTATCAGTGTGGTTGAGATACTACGGCTTTATATTTACTGCCATTGACTACTCATTGTCAAGGTCATAACTGATCTGGCTTTAATCTTATCCATGGATTTGCTTCTTTCTGTGTATCTACACAGCAATAGTCTGTGGCTGAAGTAGTAGGACTTTGTCATTCTTTCAAAGTTCATTCTAAGGAATTGCAGTAAAATGTGGGTGTACAAGTTTATTTCGATTCTAGAAATCCTAGCATATTGGATGCAAAAATGCTGTAATGGTGAGTGTCAGAAGATTTTGAAGTTGGGCATTATTGATGTACAATATGTTTTAGGATTTATTTCCCACCTGAATATCATATAAACTATTTTTGCCACTTAAAAAGAAATTAATTTTATATGCTGGTACGATATCTATGTATGTAAGACGTTTTGTAATTAGTGCCCCCAACTAATGAGCAGAAATCAACACCCAAATCACACTTACCTGCCAAATTAAGGACCAAGAAGCTTGAGTTATAAGAATTATTAGACTTCATTTCCTATGGGAGACATTATTTGAGGATATACTTTTACACAGCGTTCCCATAGTAAATAATTTGACGACCTGTCTCTAAAAAAAAATTGTTAGTATTCACCCCTTCCCACAAACCTCTGAACCGAAGAGAATTATAAAACAAGATGTTTGCACACATTTTCCACTTAGTGCATGGCAAGTATAATTGTAGTACAAATCTCAGCTCTACAAAAATTTAGTATTCACACCCTTCCCACAAATCTCTGAATCAAAGAGATTTACAAAACAAGATTTTTGCACACACTTTCCACTTAGTGCAGGGCAAGTATAATTGTAGTATACACAAATCTCAGCTCTTCTAATTTTTATAAGTTATGAGATGCTCAACGGTAGCTTTAAAAATTATTTTAAGATACAAATCTGAACGCATATACATTAGTTGCCTTTCCTGCTCCACATAAATATCACACTATAAGCAACTTTCCTCTAGATCCATTCAATATTCATTTTTTAAAGTTTATGTAATCTCTCACAATTCAGACCGGAAATTTTACTTTACCCTGAAATAGGCTGACCTCCAGCAGAAAAGTTTCCGTGAGCAATATGATTTCAATCAAAAACTTGCAAAAATATCTTAAAGATAACCCCCAAAGAATTTCTGCCTTGCTGCGTTTGAAGAGGAGCAAGCACATTTTTTAAATGTCAAACTTTAAATAAGTTGAGATCACTCTATATGACATGCTGATCGTGTGTTTATTTAATCGTGTATTTGTATCTTAAAAGGTTTCTGGAGTTCTTGCATACCTTACTGTGAAGACAAAGCACTAGATTAATAGTGAAAAAGTTCTGTACAAAATAGCTGTTACAAAATAATGTAAGTGGGTATTTTAGTTAAGAACTCCCCATGTCTCATATGCTCAAAACTTTGGTATCTCAACATCACTCCAAAGGCATGATCACCCGCAGCCGACAATAACAAGCCACCTGCAATAGGACCTAGCAATCTATCCTCCATTTCTGCCCTGATAAGCATAGAACCTAAAAACACTGCATATAAACTGGCCAATAAGAAGCTATTTCAAAAGGTTATTACTATACAAGAAATAGAACCTTGGGTACAGCACCAGTAACAGTGCAGAGACAATGTGTACATGGTAAAATACACTCCGAGGATGACAGTAACCTCGAACGCAGAATAGATGCCTGTAAGTTAAGCCAATAAACTAAAACCTAATCTAAACTCAATGCCATTTACAAGTAAAGCCCGTGAAGGGACAACTTCCAGTTTCTACCTAGTTTGTGTATCCATACAGTTGTAAAAATGAGTAATATTACATTTCTGGTGACACCTTTCTAAAAGAATATGATGAAAACGACGCAGAGCACACCAATAAGGTAGGAATCTACTCCGATGCCGCAATCACCTGCATCTTTCCCACTGTCATTAAAAATTCACAAAATAGAATAACAAAGAAAACAAATCAATTGAATTGAGAAAGGATGAATGTATTTCTCAACTTGCAATCTGAAACAGAGAATTAACATGAATTATTCGGTACAAAACATAGATTTTGTGCAAATAAAGTCGTGCAAACCAAAAGAAATGAAAGGACCCAAAAAAAAACACGACCAACTTTACTGACATGCAGCTTCTAAGATGTCAGTATACAAAGTTGATAAAAGTTCGAACTCAAGAGTCAAGTAATATAAATAATAATTAAAGATCACTTCTTTTACGGGCAGATAATTTTTGAAGATTTTTTTAATAGCATGGTAAGAAGGTTTGGTTTACATATTAGTTTAAATGTAAAAAAGATTAAATTTTGGAATGTTTGACTGACATAAAATTAACTCCAAAAAAGATTTGCACAGACTCTTACAATTTTGTAAAAAATTCATTCGGAGACGCATTACTTGCCTATGCACAACATTTCACTTTTATAGAAGTGCTGTAACACTCCCAAAGGAGTGGCCCTAACTTAAATTAGTTTAGGCTAGTTAAGATATTATATTTAGAGAAGTTTGAAAGGGTTCAATTAGATAAGGCTTGATATTTACAAGTTCACAGCAACAATCTAATCTTTCTACTATCAATGAGACAGGCAAATGCGATTTGGTAGCAAACAAATTGAAAACTCCTCAAACGTAAGAAGGCAGCTGCAGTTGCAAAAATGCCATTCAAGCCAGAGCCTCCAGTCAGCATTGAAAATGAATGTCTTGCAAACTTGTTAATTTGATGTCTAACTGTGATAGCTTAAATAACAACAAATGTTAACACAAGGCACACAGTGATGCTTAAATAACAACAAATGTTAGCATAGGGCATTAAAAAGAGACTAATAAGACATGCCCAAGCTACCAAGCTAGAAACATTGTCATTCACCTGCAAATGGAGTCAACATTGCATTTCAGCACAATGGAAACACCAGATCTCATCAATGATCAAACCAAAAAAAGGAAATGTAACGAATTGTGGAGTATATGTAGACAGTATAGCTAATTGTAACTTCCCAGTTAATAATTTCAAACCAGAGTGCATGATTGCAATTCTACGAACCGCATTACACTCTTGCAGTAAAGATAATCACTAAAGCTGCAACCAAAAACAAAATTCAACCCATACAGAAGGGAAGCTCCAATTCCCAGGCCACCTCAAACTATATATATAAATAATTTAAATAACGTGCCTACAAAGATGAACAAATACAAGGATAGTTGCTGTGTGCACCCAGAAAATTTTGAATAGAAAATTCTAAATTTTCTTTAACCAAACAGAATTAGAAATACAACTTGAATCTGCTTACCCATATAACTCGAGGTTTCAGAAGTTGGCAATGCCGGCAATGAAGCTGCTGCAATTATATGGAGTGAAAATTCAGAAGACTCAATTAAAAGATAGAAACATCCAAAGAAATTTCATCACATCAGTCATGCACACCTGCAGCACAAGTAGATAATGATGACAAAGAAGAAGATGAAGGCCAAGGAGCAGCAATGTTATCGCTCAAGTCGCATGTAAAGCTAACCCCAGAATAACTATCAACTACAACATCTGTGGGTAAACTTCGGAGTAGACAACCTGGATGAAGTTACAACATCAAGACCAAGTGATCAGGAAGGATTTATTATAAACGTATCCTTATCCTTCCATGACACCACCCATAGATAGACCATATAAACTGCAATTTAGAAGGTTAAAATCACTCTTTATGCTTAAATTATAGATTCGTATAGAAATTTAGCATCAAATAAGAAATATTTTACATTATCATACAACAGCTTATCAGCTATACACTAGGTTAATGAATAGAATAAGTAATACCTTGCTCTCCCGATGCTGCTCTCAACTCCAGCAAATACACCGCCAGGAATTAGGCATAATGTTAGTTAACATTTTAAAGAAAATGCAACTTCTAAAGCATCACTGAGAAAACTGCAGCGATCTCTTCTAAATCAGAAGCTAAAATTACCTTGAAGGCTGAAGTCTTTTAAGTCAACATCACATAATTCATAAATATTTGTAACAACACCCCTCTTCTGTAGCATGGATCCAAATACAGTAGCACAGTTCAGAGCTTGCTTATTTGTAATTAGCATCTGCTTTTGCATTGTTAAAATGTAGTTATTCACAGAGCTACAACATGAAGCATTTGATGGGGCAGAGCCACTGCAAGCTTGAACTACTGATGATGTATCTTCAAATGACAGAGGACAGACTGCAAAACCCAAAAAGGGAAAACTATCATATTTACACAGCATATTGACATGATTAATTCCAGAATTCTTAACACATTCATAATATAAAAGACCATCTCAAAGCCATTCTGCTCAACAAATACATCCATAGAATTCATCAAGAAATGGAAAGTAAACAGTGAACAAACTTGACCAGAATCTTAACTAACAACCAAAATAGGAATCCCCATTTCAAGTAGTAGCACCCATAGAATTTGCATAGTTGAGACGATTCATCCTACAATTAGGTCAATTTTTTGGGTCATCAAAATTGTCTGGCCTTCAATATTCGATCTATAGTTATATCCCTTTTCTGAAAAGAGTCTCCACAATCAAGATATGAACTTGTGTTATCTAAATAAGTGTAGGCCAGAATTCAAGCTTTACTAACTTATGAGAAATGTATCCTTATCCTTATCCTTCCATTACCATGTTAACTGCAATTCAGAAGGTTAAAACCAATCTTTATGCTTAAATGAGGGCAGTGTTTATGCCATTGCATTTTCATTGGAAAGATATACAAGGATGAAGGTCAGTGTTTATGTCAAAATCAAAACGTAGGGAAAAGAGCAACTTCATACAAAATCTTTACTAGCAGTTGTAATGTATAACACCTAATGTTGTATTCTTTGAACTTCTTCACTTCCACTTACCTTTGTGAGTGAAAAACTCGTTATTTACACCCTCTATCCTTGATGTATGTTCAACTATAGGAATTAGACAATCCATATTCTATATAAGTACCAAAAACATAATTCTTAAAACACCTTCAACATAAAAGAGAAGATTAGATTCCTTATAAAAGACCAAATTACAAAATGCTATTATATTAATAACGTAATACAATCAACAAAAACTACTTAACTTTACGGGAAAAAACTTCATATCAATGCATTTTAAATCTCTCCATTTAGTTTGTAATATCTCAAAATGATCCCTATCAACATGCCCTTTGTACCTTCAGGTGCCATTTCTAATAAAGACAGTGACACTTTTAATCACATGGCCAAATAACGATATGGCCATGATCAAATAATGACATGGTAATCTGTTCATAGCAAGTACAAAACAAAGATTCGCAAGTATAGTAAATATAAAACAAAGATTGGAAAGCCTATCTAGATAAGTTTCTAAGAATGAATAAGCATCAAATGACTTAACAACAATGTTTCCAGCACCTCTACAGCTACATCAATTATTGTGCCTATTCACTATCATTTCACAATCAAGTAGTTAATTTTCTCAACTTTCAAAAACAAACTCCTCAACATTTCCTGCACATAGACTACATAATGCCACATCAATTATTGAGCATATTGACAATCATGCCACAATTACGTAGTTCATTTTCTCAACTTTCAAAGAAAAATTCCTATATGCACCTGCAAAGGATTTTGTTAAGAATATATATAGAACATTTGCCCACAAAAATAATGCCAACAGGCATTATACAATGGCAACAGTGGGGTGGAGTGTGATGGAGTTAGTTGTTCACTTTTATGTTCGACCTTAAATTTGACATCTACTTGACTGTCACATGTCAATTCAACCTTCAATTTGACGTCCATTTGACTGTCACTTAGAAGTTTTTTCTTTTTGCTTGGAGAAGTCAATTGAAAAATCATAATATCGTGGCCATAAGGTGGAGTTTGGAGCTCCTTTTTTTCCTTGGAAATAATTTTTCGGTCCCAACACATTGTAGCTAGATAGATGCCATTGTCACAAATCAGTGAGAAATTGGAGAAGGTAATAAAGTCATTAATAAATTATAGCCATTGGCACACTGCAAAGCACATTCTAAGGTATCTTCACAGGACTACTAATTATAGGATTGAATACTCGTCAGACGGGAAAGCCTCAATTGTCTATTATGCTTCTAGTGGACAAAAAACAATTATAGGTCGCACAGACAGTGATTGGGCAAGAGGCTCACACAATCGCAAGTCAACCTCGTGATACTTTTATCATCTCAGGGCAGGTCTCGTGACTTGGTCTTGCAAGAAACAAACTACCATTGCTTTGTCTACTATGGAAGCTAAGTGTAGCAGAGCTATCTCTATTGGCTGTGAGTCAATTCGGATATAGCACTTGCTTTCTGAGTTCATATTTCGACAGACCGAGCCCACAAAGCTTTGGTGCAATAATTAGAGTGCTAACCACATCTATCACAACCCATTGGAGCACCAACGCACAAAGCACATTGAGATTCATATGCATAATATCCAACAACTAATACAAGGTACGGTTGTTTATCTTAAGTATTGTTGGACAAATAATCAGGTTGCAAACATCTTCACAAAGCCCTTGCTTGAGGCCTGATTTGTTCGGCTCAAGCAACTTTTGGGAGTGAAGGAAGGTGTCGTCAGAGGGGAATAGTTCAATGATTCCTCTGTCCTTCCCTTTACCAATGAACATCTTAAGAGGGGATGTTAGTGTATTTAATTTTTCATACACTCTTGTATGGTTTTAAGATGCACTTGTAATATTATATTGTAAATATATGGATAGGCACTAATTGTGTGCACACTTATCCATTTACTATTTATTAGAGAAGATTATCAATTAACTATTTACTTAATTGACTTCTACTAATAATAGTAAAGTCTTATCTTATAGAGACTTGTTATACCATTCTTCTTTAAGAAAGGCTTATTCTACAAGTAAACTACTTTCCAACACTAACCCTAGCCTCTTTCTTATCTATATAAGAACATAGAGGGCTAGTGGGTACAGTACATTGTGGAAGAGAATTACAATTGTTATATTGGTGAATTTAGGCCAAAGTTATCAATCTAAAGAGGTAGTAACGCAACCTAGAATAAATCTTTTTATTGTCTTTCTTTAAACTTTCATTAGATTTATATATCGCATGTATTGCGGGTGTTTGTCTTATAGTAGCTCCAACAATCATAGATAATATCCAAAAATTTAATAAGGAATCCATGTCATAAGTTGTAACTTTTAAACAAATATTTTAGCACCCAATTGTGTCGTTAAAAAAAGGAAAGGGTAGCAGATCACATTGGGTTTTTGATGTAGGTACTAAAGATTACCTTGCAGATTAAGCGGCCTTTTAAGGCTAGTTGTAGCCTCAGTCATGTCTCTGTCCATGCGGACATGAGAACATGACACAAATGTCAATGAATTTTTTAGTTGTAACTACAAAACAAAAAAAGCTTCAAAGTCTAAAATACAAATCCAAGGAAATTAAAATGTAACACCGAGAGAGATCATTCCAGTTCTCAAACACGCTGACCAGACTTTTATAAAAATTAGTTTTGCAATGCACATTTATACTTTTATATAAATGTTTCAATAGAAATATTTAATAATTACAACTTTATAGTATTATTATAAGTTGGAAATCATGTAAAGTTTTGGTTTCAACAGGCACAAAGTAATACAACTACAGTATAGGGTCCCTCCAGAAACCTAGAAACAGAAGTGTAGGACAAATACATTTCATGGTTAGGGCCCTCGGGGTATCCCAACAAAAAAACCAAAGACAACCTATATGCCGTCACTTACTAATAGGCCTCAGGCAAGCGCCAGACCAGTGTCACTAGAAAATAAAAAATATGAAGTGCACGACACCATCTTCAATAGTCATAAGGAGGCAAGAAAACTGACTAAAAGGAACTGTACACCTTAAGGGTACTTAAAACATAATTTTAACGGAGCCTCCCATGGGAACCTGGGTCAAGCAGCTGCAGGAGTTTGTTATACAATACCATGGAGTCATGGCCTCAGCTTTCTCTACTCATCTTGGATCAGAGACGAAAAACATTTTAGAGGCACATGTTGTAGTTGAAGGCCTCAAATTAACAGTCTCTCAGCATATTTAAAATATCTAATGGTGGATGACCTAATTAGAAAATTGATAGCATTCTACGTGAAGGTATAGCCATCTTGGGTTTTTTCAAAGAGGTTCATTGGGCACATTGTTACCGCAAAGTGCACCAAACTGTGGATCGCCTAGCAAACCATGGTATGCGTCAACATACCTTGTGATTAGTTCATCACCTAGTGAATATTTGGGCTTAGCTCCAATTTTAATATAGAGTGGCACCACATTTCCCAATAAATAAGGCCTCAAGGCTCAATTAATACTTGCATCATTTCATTTTATACGTAAGGACTATTTACTATGGTATCCAAGAGCTATGAATGTTTAATTGAGGAATTCCGTGTGAAGGGAGGTATAACCATGATGCATGGCTAAGAAACATGTTATTCAAGCCGTCTCTTGATCTCTCTCTCTGGTTCTCATCACTACTTTGGAATTGAACTTTCCTCCAGGTGTGCCTGGCTTGGTGGATATGTGTTGTATACTTTGCATGATTTACACTCGTGTAGACTGTACATAAGGTATAGGGGAACCACCTTCCCAGAGGACCGGGGCAGGAGCCCTGTCTGGAGTTTGAGGGCAGCAACCTGTTTAGGGCAGTCTGTTTCGGTTTGCTTTTGCTTGATATCACCTGTGTCCTGTGATGGTTTTCCCAGATAGCTGCATACTGAAACTCTGCTTACAGTTAAGTGTGATATGTCTAATTTCCGATGTAATCCCTTTTTTGGCTTTTTTGGGAGGGGGTCCCAATGCCAACCCCTATTAGCCAATCAAACTAAAAAAATCGCTTCATTAGTTAGCACTTAGCTCATTAATGGGTACATCAAAGAAAGCTGTTGAACAACAATACAAGTTGCATAATGAAAAATGTATTGACTATTAGGGCAGTAGGGTTCTTAATTTCATCCAACAATATATTTGTAAACTACCATATGATATCATATCAAATTCAAAAATTCGTACGAAAATAGTAGACCATTCTTGATGATAACATTGCATTAGAAGTTACCAAGCCAAAACTAGTTTAAATGAAAGTTAAACCTTGCACTTACAACACTACATACCTACTCCGTTTTATACCACCAGTATGAAGATCAAATTTAAAATTATGAAAGGCAGAAATCAACATATTTAGGTGAATTAGAATGACAAACCTTTGTTAACCTTGCAACTGAACAATATTCTAAATGCATTATTTGCAGTATCTGGATCAAGACGCCTTGAAAGCCAAGAAAAAACTACGCCTTTGCAATCATTGACAGCAGCTGGCTCTGCTGGAGATGCTAATGCAGCATTGTTTTCCAATAAGCTAGAGTCTCTTGATGCTAAACGAACTGCAGCCTCGACAATAACAGGTTGACAAACTGGCCTGCAACACTCTTTCAAAGGATCAACAGGTTTGCATGCATCTAACAATTTGCTTGTATTCACTATTTGCTCAAAGTTCACCACATCTTTCACTGGACAGGATCCTCCAGTGAGATTATAAGGTTTAACAGAGCAAAGGGCTGAAATTGTATTATTTGCTCCACTGCTAGTTAAGACACTGGTAATATCCTTTAAACAATAATTTGCAACTGTTTTGTTTAGCACCAATGAACCAGTAGCCAAACTGTGCTCTCCTTGAAAAATCCTAAGCAAACTATGAACCTGTGGACAGCAAATGACATTCCCCAAGTACGTAGCGAGTTGTGCAGAACAATCAGCTGCTGTCAGATCCACAGTTTGTGTGATTGCGGAAATATTCACTGGACATTTCCCTTCATTAGGAAAAAGACCAAAACAGAATTTAGATAAGTTAAACAATAATACCATATAAGATCACAATACTATGTTAAGACAAACTCCATAGTATTTCATTTTAACCACCTCACATGTCATTACCAAGATCTATTCTGACATTACAGCCCAGAAGAAGTAAACCCAACAGAACATCATTTCAAAGATGAGCCAAAACCTCTTTTGTTCAATTAAAAAAAGAAATTACACAAGAATCTGTAAAAGTCCTAAATTAAGTAGTCAATGCAATGCAGATAACTTACCTGTAAGCACTGGATTGGGTGCGGTTGGAAAGTATGGATACATAGGCGGCATCGGCATTGCTGGTGGTATTTCACGGGGAACAACACTAGGCGAAATTTGTATAGGACCAAAAAGGTTACTGGGTACATCAGAAGGTGCAGTTGCATAAACACTAAGAGGAGGAGAATTATGAGGTACTTGTGCCGCCCTTCCCAGCTCAAATTCTTTAAAGCACATCAAGGGTAACACAAACCACAAATAGAATGCACCTGCACTCCAAATTTGCAGCACTCTGTAAGTGAAGGCCTGCTCAAAAAGAAAACTCACACAAATGGAAACTTCTCTGTAGTATAGCATCCTTAGTAGAATTCGGAGAACCTTCATACATATGTACGCGTATATATTAAGATTAAAACAAAAAAATCATTCTTAATGCTTGTAAGATTTAGAGAATATAGGAGAGGGATGCTGAGTGGTGAACTCTTTTAACAAAAACAGCATTTAAGTACATAGAAGCCACTTATGACACAGTTGTTAGCTGCTACAAGCACACAATTCAAGCTAAATGCCAATAATATAACAAATGGAAGGATGCTACAACATCTAGGGTAATTGATATGTAACATATAAATAAACCGAATATTTCGAACCCTGCAGACATGTTTCAATACATCAATTCATATCAGGGTTTCCGGTGACCTGAGAATACCAAACAAAATATTTAGCTTCAGCAGGTGTCAGCCTAGCTGATTGTATTTTGTCAGCTTATTTTGTACAGTGAAGACATGATCCAATTCATCAATTCAAGTCATATTTTCCAGTCATTGGGCATACCAAACAAAATCCTTAGATTAAGCAGGTGTCAACCAAGCTGATTGCATTTGGTCAGCCTATATTAGCAGGTGTCAACTTTTTTGAGCGGTTGAGGGTGTCAGTCAAGCACCTGTTAACTACAGTAAGGAATACAGACAGTGATACAGTCCCTCTTGATGAGTGGCTGCTAAGGGACTTCAGTCCTCTTATTCTCACTCTCAAACCACTGATTCACATACCTGCTATAGAGGGTACGCTACTCTCCACCACCGTCCAAACTACAGGACAGATGCACATTACCAAATTTCTCTCTACTTCTGAAGAACCATCAACCATAGATGTTGGGAAAGGCACTAGGAGTATCAGAAATGTTCAACCAGAACACCTTAGCCCAAGCCATTCTGTGAGGGGGAAAAAAATCTTTCTTTCATGTTAGCCCTTTTGTGGTAATCTTAAATCTATAAGGATGCTGAATCTTTTTTTGTTTCGACTAGAGTTGTGATATCCCTCCACCCTCTTCCATTAGCTCCATAGTTGGATCGTTTTGTACTGTCACCTATGAATGTACTGACCGGCTAAATCTTAAGCTTCAGCAGGTGTCAACCTAGTTGATTTTATTTTGTCAGCCTATTTTGGATAGTGAATACATGTTTCAATTCATCAATTCAAGACATATTTTCCAATCACTTGAGCATACCATACAAAATCATTAGCTCTTGTAGGTGTCAACCTAATTGATTGTGTTTTATCAGCCTATTTCAGCAGGTGTCAATCTATTTGAGCAGTTGGGAGTGTCAATCAACTGTTGGTTACTACAGAAAGGAATGCAAAAAGAGATAGAGACGCTCTTGGTGAGTGGTCGTTAAGGCACTTCAGCCATCTTATTCTCACACAAAGACCTCTAATTTTTGTACCTGCTTTAGAGGATGTGCTACCCTCCCTCATCACAGTCGAAGCTACAGGGGAGATACACATTACCAATTTCTCTAAAGAATAATTAGCCATATATGCTAGGAGTATCAGAAATGTTCAACCAAACCTTAGCGTAGGCCATTCTTGGGGGCAAAAAAAATTTGAATCGTATTGGATCTTTTGTAGTAATCCACAAGGATGCTCACTCTTATTTTGTTCAGACTCTCTCAGTGAGTGGCCATTAAGGCACTTCAACCATCTTATTCTCACACAAAGACCTGGGCAGATTCACATTACCAATTTCTCTAAAGAATAATTAGCCATAGATGCTAGGAGTATCAAAAATGTTCAACCAAACCTTAGCGTAGGCCCTTCTTGGGGGAAAAAACCTTTGAATCGTATTGGATCTTTTGTAGTAATCTAGAAGGATGCTCACTCTTATTTTGTTCAGACTGGAGTAGCCATCTCCCTCTACTCTCTTCTGTTAGTTCCATAGAGGGATTGTTTTGCACCGTAGCTATTCTATATTCTAGTTGGCTAAGATTCAAGCTGAGTTTAACCACCAGCTTGGCTAAGTATCCAGTTGGTTCAGCCACCCACTCTCTAAACCACTCTTATTAGGTTCTTTGCTTGGAGAAAAGATATTATAGATACCAATTTTGATCATTAGTGTACATCAATATTTGTTCTCTCTAAAATACATGTCATGTAAATACTATGAAAATATATAAATTCCATATAAAAATTATGATGGTGTTTCTGTATAAAACTTTACACTTTACTAGTCTGGATTACCTTAAACATATGTGTAGATATATGTGTGTGCGTGTGCGTGTGCGAGCGCATGTGTATATTTACTTATATACACACACACATACACATATATATAAATAAATGTGTGTGTGTGTGTGTGTGTGTCTATATATGTGTGTGTGTGTGTGTGTGTGTGTGTGTGTGTATTTTAAATGTATACACACATTTATATATATATAATTAGCAAAATATAGCAGATAAAATTTTCCCTCAAATAAGCTTTCCTTCAGTAAAAAGCGAGAAAGAAAAATAAGGCTATAAGAAAAAACTTACAAAGCACCATAATTAAAGTTTAAACTATAGATAATCATTCAGAAAGGTATTCCACTCCCTCATGAATTCAGACAATTATTGCCACGATTCTTCTTGATAAATTAGATGTCTTGAAAGCTGCAAGAAATGCTTCATCCAGCACAGTTCAATTGCTGAAATTTCGCCTGCTGTAACCAACTAAACCAATCTGTGCTAGTTCAAAGCAAGATCAGCTCGAATTGCCCCTAAGATACCCTAAATTTTCACTCAAACTTTACAAATATCGCTCTTACACCCAACTCATTTACATAAATTAAATACTAATGTAACTATTAAAACGCTAGCTCTTCTAACATGTAGGAGAAAGCATACATTACAAGTCAAACAAAAACCTGTTATCATCTATACACAACCTAAAATAGCTTGGCTTCAAATTGTACAAATGTATCGGTTGCCATGGCCACTAACACTAGTAACAAAATGGCGTCCAGAAATAAATAAGGGCATTGTGACCTTGTATGATGTCCTCGTAACAAGTTATCTATAATGTGTTGAGATTAATGAGGATATCGGGTCCTTGCAAAGCGTCTATCTATAGAATAAGCTTTCATTTGTAAACTCTTTTCCATAAATTTTGTGCAAATTGTAAAAACCCTTGCTTGTTTTTAGGAGGCTTTAATAATGTACGAGAACGTAACAACAAAAAACTTCATTTCATCTATACACAACCTCAAACTGCTCTGGTTTAAAGTGAACCAAATGAAACAGTTGCAGCAGCCTGTAATTTTGCAAAATGATACCAATAGCAAAATGACCTCAAAACATTTTCGTGGAGATTAATAAATAGGAACCTCCATTTGCTTGTAAATAGTTGTTATATAAGTATCTGTAATTGTTAATCGCAATATTTATTTTTCGTCCAATTGATAGATCAGTAATGTTAATTTTCCGTGGACAAGCTAGGACCTCCAAATTGCAGCTGAGCTCCCCATTCCTTTACGGTGAAAGAGAGTGGATTGTTCGTCCAACACCCAGGCCTCACGTGTGGATTGTTCATCTAGAACACCCCACACCGCTCCAACGTTGGAATTGGTCTTCCATAATGTCTCCTCAAGCCACATTTTCGTGATTGGGGCTCTTCGTGATACCATTACGATTTTTCATGCACCAGCCAGGGCTCGAGCCTCCTGTTTACTGCTGGGTACTATATTACAGTCTGAAATGTGAATACTTCTCCAAGCGAGGTATGACCGAAATTTCATTGTAAGCTAATGGTTTGCTTAGTTGCAGGAAGAAGATATCCGGTTAAAATGCCTCCAATCTTCAGTGCTTGTGCTTGTTGGAATTGCTTCTATAACTCTAAAAATCTTATTCACTCTCTCAGATTACCAAAATCTTTGAAGATCGATTTTTCACATTATCTTGTTTCAACGAATATAAACTGCACACCCTTAAAGTTTCTAATAGATAATTATGGGATGCTATATAATTGTCTATACAAGGAAACTCTAAGTTTTATAATACTAATATTTCCCAGGATAATGACTTCGCGGAAAATGACAAACAAAAGGTTTTCATTGTTCAATCGATCATAAAAAAAATTGTACATCATTTTTCCACAAAATCTTTCTTTCAACATTTATGAAGTGCGGAAGCTATTAAATAATTAGCAGCAATAAAAAGAATATATTTCTTACCCTTGGGAATGAGTACTCGTGTTCCATGGCCGCCGCGGTCGGGGAATCCCCCAAAATTCGCCATGATTTCAGCTCGTCCTCCTCAAACGCACTTCTCCCTCACAAAAACGACATCTATTATGCACTAACAAACTCGCAGATATCAACATCTGAGTTAGGAATCAAAGAGAACAAAAATGCCCGCTCCACGGGAGACGGTGGTAGGATTCGAAAACCTGACAGGTCAGGGTTTGGTCCGAACAGCTAATAATAAGAAGTTGCAGCAGGCAGGCACACGTCGCGGGTTCGATTCCCCTCGCCACACACATTGCCGAATCGTCCGCAGATCTGAAAGTCGGTTTAAAGTGGGAGACATTTTCGACTAAAGGTGGAAGCATCCACGTTGACGGACGATTCAGACTCGCTTTCTTGCCAGGTGTCAGAATCTGATCCCTCCGATCTTCTGCGCTGCTGCTCCTGCTACACCTATCTTTTTTATTTTATTTTTTTTCGCCGCGGACTTCAAACCTCCTCTCACTCTAATTCATAATTTAGTTAGATAACGTAGCACGCGGTCCGCTGGAGGGAGTGTGTTTATTTGGGCCTTTTTTGTCGGGGCGGAACGGGAGCGCTTAGGGGGGATGTATGTATGTTAATGTCCGATATTAATTAACCATTGGCAATAGGATGGTATGAGATTTGTTAATTGAAGTTGTTTAGATAATGGAGAAGATATATATAATATAGTGAAATATTAATTGAATTTATATAGTAATTGGAATATAGAAATGTAAATGTTTTGAAATGAAGTGTAAGAAGAGTCATGATGTGGTTTTTGTACCATTGTTTAGAGGATTGTTTAGAGTGGATGAGCTTTGAAACTTGTTTAGCAATATTTTGAAGTAAATTTATCATCGTGCGTAATTAATTAAAGAATATAGTCCACGCTATATTGAGTTGTAGGTCTGTAAAATCTGTATGGCTTAACTTAGAGTGATAGTGTCAAATATGAATTGTTTATCTATTATAACTGGTTCCATGCATTGTGAGTCCATTTATTAAATTTTTTAAGGGTCTAAAAAGATAGCTTGTACAATATGATATTGTTGTTATTTTAGAAAGTTAATAATAATGTGGTTCATGAAATATCCACGTAGTAAATAATTTGCACAAGTTAAAAATATGAAATATTAAATGACAAGGATAACGCTTCTGTTCACGTTGGGCATTGTATTTTTATGGCACGCTACTCACTCGTATTTATTAATAACGATTTGTAAAAAAATTTAAAAAAATGATAAATTCATTGAATTGTATATGTATCAAATAATCTATTATTATTTTTTACATTAATTATAAATACATTGAGGGTTTTATTAAGAAACATTAACTAGATTTCTCTGTGTATATGTATATTGCTTAGATGAACAATTTTTGTTTCAGGGTCGCCATGATAGTTGCATTTAACTATACATTAGTTTTGTTTATAATTTAAATGTAGAAATTGTTGTCAAATGAAACATAACAATTATTTGAGTCACTTTGGGGATGTATTTATACTTTGTGTCCGACTTAACGTGTACCCTCAAATTCAATAGTAGAATAATTTTTCTATCAAATTGCAGTCAACATGACTTGTTAGACTTTGACTGATAATTAGATTTTATGTTTCTATTATGGGAGTCAATTAAATTTGATGATCGTATGATTGTATTTATATTTTTTATTGTAAAATACAATCAATATTTTTGAAATTTTGAATAATCTGTTAAAAATTGTAAAAGATAATAAATATCTAAGATCTTTTTTAAGATTCGTCTTTCTATTATCTGTTACAGGTATGAATATTTAATTTAAAATTAACTACAAGATGCTCTCATAAATGCCTTACACATCAAAGGAACCCTGTAAAGGAAAGTTATTTATTTGGAGGGAAGAATTTCATTAACAATAACATGAAAGCTACAATGTGAAGGGAAAAATTACCATATCTACGATTGAGTAGCCATGTTTCCCTTGGGCT